>CM018680.1:45252391-45618584 GCA_009363875.1 Mikania micrantha | reverse complement strand
AGACCACGAGACATCTTTTCTCTTACAAGTGTGTATATCAAGTTCAACGTGTTTCTACATTAATGTTGAACCGGGTTACCACAAAGGTATATAGCGCTTATGTTATCGCAGTAGACTAAAGTACCCAATGTGAATGACTGATGAAGTTTAAGAAGAAGGTTTCGAACCCAACAGATCTCGAAAACAATGCCAACAACCTCTCGGTATTCAACTTTGGCACTTGATTGAGTTAATATTTGGTGACATTTAAAAGGCCAAAAGATGAGATTGTCACCAAAATACACGTATCGAGACAACCGGTTGTCGGTGTATGAGACAAGGGAAGTCTTGGTTGATAGTCAAACCAAGATGAAGCGTGCCTTTAGTTAATGCAAAATCCACCAGAGTGTGTAAGTGATATCCAGACGAGTAAAAGTGAGATAGTGATGCTCCTGAAAGTTGCATGTACCCAGTTCCTCTGTCAGCAATTAAATCACCATCAGAGTTGTTGAGGTTGGAGTGTGTATCAACTAGTGTGTTCATATGTGAGTTTCAAAGTGCAATTTTTCTTGAGATAAAAATAAAGAGTTTGGATGACGAATAACAAAGATCCCAAGAAAGTAGGTGGATGGGGGGTGAGTTTATTCAAAGTTCAGAAGGTGTGATGTTGTGCAAATAGGTTGCAAAGTGTGGGGCCAAAAGATAGTAGAAAAAGGGCGGGGAAGGAGTGTACGAACTATCTTGTTGAGAGATCATATTTTTCTTTCAGCTCTCCCATTTTGTGAAGAAGTATAGGGGCATGATAAACGAAAAAGAAGACCACTTGTTGTTGTTAGAATTGGTAAAAATAAGTGTTGTCGTATTCTTTCTTGTTGTCACATTGAATGAATTTTATGGTGTGATTATTAAATAAGTTTTGATTAGATTAAAAAAATTAAGATAAATGAAAAAACTTTAGATTTTTGTGCAAGACAAAATGTCCATTTTCATTGTTGTGCAAGGCATGAATCAAAGCTCGAGAATCCATATGACCCAAGAGTTGTGTCAACATTAAAAATTAACACATCATCCTCAGTAACACCCTCAATATTATTCAATTCCTTTTTCTTTGGACATTAACTCTTATCATGACCCACCTCACTACAACCCAAACAAGTCACACTCTTCCGAGTTCCAGAAGAACTCCTACCTTGCTCCCATTGTCCCTGTTATTCCTTCTACCCCTACCCACATTCAAAAAATCATAAGATCCAACAAGTTGAATCTTGGATTCTAGAGAGTTTAGTTGAATATTGGATTCTAGAGTCTAGAGCTTCGTTTCATGTTGTTTCCTCCCCCGATTTGGGCAAGAATCTACGAACAGTTGGTAAGGTTTGTTTAGTTGATGATTAGACATTGGATATTGTAGAGATTAGTGATGTGATATGAGTATTTCGCTGGGTATTGTCTGGACATTGAAAGATGCTAGTTATATTCGCAACCTAAGAAGTGTCCAATTTTTAGTTTGAAAATTAGATTATCTAGGCTATGATATATTAGTTTTAGAGGAGGCCAATGGAAAGTCAAGGGCAAGCTGGTGACTTTCAATGGAAACCCAATGGAGAACCAAATTTTTACGCTGAAACTGTTAGTGCGAAAGACTCACTGCAGTAGCCGTGTAGGTGCACTATTCCATAGTGGGGCAACACCTCATGTCTTGGGTTTTCAGTGAGAGGGTGCGATGAAACATGAAAAGAAGTCTTCAGAGAAAAACAGAACTTGTGTTTATACCAAACTTCCATCTGGGAAGAATGCATTACAAAACAAGTGGATATACAAGATCAAGGATTAAAGTAATAGTTCTAAACAGTACAAGGCCAGATTGGTGGTTAAGGGTTTCTAGCAGAAAAATGGTTAATTATAATGAGATCTTCTCTTCAGTTGTGTAAATGACTACTATTAGGCTTGTTTTTAGCATTGTTTCATCAGAGAACTCATTTAGAGAAGATAAATGTTAAGACAGCTACATGGTGTAGCCAAGAATGGTTTTCATATTCTTGGGAAAGAAAACATGGTTTGCAAGATGAAAAAAGCTTGTATGGGTTAAAACTGGCTCCAAGAAAATTGGTCGAAACAGATTCAAGAGATGTGAAGTGGATTATTGTTGTTACATCAAGAAGTTCAGCAAGTCCTATATCATCTTACTTCTTTATATGGATGATATGTTGATTAGAAGTTCTGATATGAAGAAGATCGAAAATTGAAGAAACATATGTCCAAGCCTTTGAGGGATTCAAGATGAATGATCTTGGTGCTACCAAACACATACTTGAGTATTTTTGAAACAGTAAAGACAGTTCTCTAAGGGGCTGTTTGGTAGCATCTGAATGGGTCTGAATCTGAATGGTTCAGATTCAGACCATTTGTTTCGCAAAAAAAATAACATCTGAATGGAACAAAATGTCTGAATAGAGGTCTGAACCATTCAGACTTGAAGATGTGTCTGAATGATTCAGACGTGAAGGAAAGGGAGAGCTCTGGGGCTTGGCCGGCCAAAACTCAACCATCGCAGCACCACAACCATCGCTTGACTGTATCGCCGGGCACACCACCGGCCGCACCACCGCGCACAACCATCACACACCACCTGTCGCACCACCGCACCGCCGCACCACCGCATCCCCGCAACGCCGCACCGTACACCACCTGTCGCACCTAACCGCGGCACCGTAGAGCGCCCTTCGCCACCCCCCACCGCTCGTTCGAGGTCGATTCATGGTTCTTGATGACAAAGGGGGTGGTGACGGCTGATTCGAACCGACCAAGGTGAGAAGTGAGGTCGATGGGGATGGGAGACGGGGTGAGAAGTGTGTGTTTTGCTTACCTTCGAGCCGACTAGGCATGATCGGTGGTTCGCACCACATGGGGCGGCGATGGATGCGGGGACGGAGGTGGAGACGAGCGGAGCCGGCGTCGACCATTCAGACAACGGAGGCGTCGACCATTCAGACAGCGGAGGTGGGGGCTGGGGCGGCTGAGCAGCTCTAGGGTTTTGATAAAAAAATGTTTTTTTTTTATTTTCATTCAGATGTTCAACCAAACAGCCTTAACCGGTTAAGCACTTAATGGTTCAGACCCTCTTAATCATTCAGACATCTTAACCATTCAGCACTTAATGATTCAGACCCAACCAAACAGCCCCTAACATTTTCTCGAGAGAAAATACACCTGCAAAGTGTTAGAGAAGTTCAACATGAAAAATGCAGAGCCAAAAACATTCCTTGGGAAATCAGTTTAAGCTTTCAAAGAATCAGTGTCTGAAAACAAATTAAGATATAACTGAAATAGTTAAGGTTCTTTATGCAGCAGATGTAGGAAGTCTAATGTACGCAATGGTGTGCACAAGGTTAGATATAGCACATGTCGAGAGGTAGGTCGTCGATATATGTCCAATCCGGTGGAAACAACATTAAAAGGCAGTCAAGTGGCTGCTTAGGTATTGGAACGACTTAAAAAAATGGATTTGTATTTCAAGGGTAAGGATAAAATCTGAGGAGTTTTAGGGCATAGTTAATTCATGGTTGTAAAAATCCCCGACTAGGCCGATTAATCGCTAGTCCCCTAAGGCCGACTAGGCCCGACTATCCGACTAGGCCGATTAGTTGGCCGATTAATCCCTAGTCCCCACCCCACCGCCCGACTAGCGCCTAGCGATTTCTACAACATTGATAGTTATTGATAGTGTTCGTAGCGAGCGCTCTAGCGCGATACGCGCGATGCTGCGAGAGCACACCGCTATCGGTGGTGTTTAGCAGTCCAATAGCGTGAATATAGCAGGAATTGGACAGACGAATGGACGATGATGACGGAATTGGACCCTAATAGTCTACGGCACAACGTTTTTGGCCAATTGTCAACCCTAATAGTCGATGGAGGGCGGGAGAGTTGGAGTTGGACGACGATGACGGGGTCGAACGAAGACGATGACGAATTGGACGACGCCAATTGTCAACCCTAACTCAAATTTCAAAGACGATAATCAGTGAATGGGACGGCAAATTGGAGTCTGGACTGAACTGGACGAATTGGAGTATTGGACATCGACTGGAGTCGGGACTGAATAGGAGTTGGAGCTGGCTAACCTAGGTTATTAAAAGATGATATCAATGGGTTGATTTCCCCCTTTGCCTTGTATTCAATATATAATGGTAAAAACATACAATCCCATAATTTTAGGGATGATTATAACTGAATCAAATACAAAATTGTTTACTCTATGCCTATCTATTCCATATTTATCACAGTAGATATATATGGTCTATTATACCCCCGCAGTCGAGGCGGGAGGAGAACGAATGCTGAGACTGGAACGGAAGTCTTCAAAAAGTATTCTTGGGAGACCTTTAGTGAAAATATCTGCAATCTGAAAGCGGGAGGAGACATGCAAGACACGGACCAGACCACGTTGAACCTTCTCTCGGACAAAATGAATGTCCATTTCGATGTGTTTAGTTCGCTGATGTTGTACAGGGTTGCCCGTTAAGTAGATTGCACTGACATTATCGCAGTATACAAGAGAAGCACGAGTAGGAGGATGATGCAGCTCTAGTAACAGATTACGGATCCAGAAATATCAGAAACAACATTCGCGACGCCTCGGTATTCAGCCTCGGCACTAGAACGAGACAAAGTAGATTGCCTTTTTGAAGACCAGGAAATGAGATTGTCGCCGTAGTATACACATACCCAGAAGTGGAACGACGGGTGTCGGGCAACCGGCCCAATCCGCATCGGTATAGGCCAGCAGTGAGGAGCCAGGTGAAGACGACATATGGAGGCCGTAATGTGCAGTGCCTTTTACATACCGTAGAATACGTTTCAAGGCATTGAAATGTGAGGTTCGAGGAGCGTGCATGTACATGCAAATTTGTTGTACTGCATAGGTAATATCCGGACGGGTAAAAGTGAGGTATTGAAGAGCACCCGCCAGACTCCGATATAAGGTGATGTCAGGGAAGAGCTCCCCGTCATGAGCACTTAATTTCCCATTGGTGTCAACAGGAGTGGCCGACGGTCTGCAGGAAGCCATTCCAGCTCGTTCTAAAATTTCCAAGGCATATTTGTGCTGAGAAAGAAAGAGGCCCGAGGGGTGCTGTTGGACAGCTATGCCAAGAAAGTAGCTGATGGGGCCAAGGTCCTTCATTGCGAATTCGGAGCCAAGTTGAACCAGAAATTGTTGGCGAAGGTGGGCAGATGATGTAACCATGAGAATGTCATCCACATATAGGAGGATGTAGGCAGTGTGTTGACCATGTTTGTAAACAAATAGAGAGTGATCACACTGGCTGTGATGAAAGCCGATAGTATAGACAAAGTCAGCGAATCGTTGGTACCACGCCCTGGGGGCCTGTTTAAGTCCATATAGTGATTTCTGTAAGAGGCATACATGATTTGGATGATGTGGGTCTCTAAAGCCCATTGGTGGTGCATGTACACAGTCTCGGATAAATGGCCATGGAGAAATGCGTTCTTGACATCAAGCTGATGAATTTGCCAAGAGTTAGCCAGAGCAATGCTAAGAACAAGCCGATGGTGGTGGTGGGTTTAACAACTGGGCTGAATGTTTCACCACAGTCAACACCGACTTGCTGGAGCGACCATCACATACTAGGCGAGCCTTGTACCGTTCTAAGGAGCCTTGGCTGTTTGTTTTATGTTTGAAGATCCACATACAACGGACAACATTCATGTGTGCCTCCCGAGGGACCAGAACCCAAGTCTTATTTGAAATTAAAGCATTAAATTCATCCACCATGGCATGTTTCCAAACAGGGGAGTTTAAAGCAGAAATGGGATTGCGGGGAAGAGGCTCAATTTCATTTGAGGAGACATGGAGGTTACAGTGGTGTTGAGGGTGTAACATGGCAGATTTGGATCTGGTCATCATGTGGTGAGATGGAGCAGAAGGAGTGGAGGCAGGATGTTGAGGAACCACATTTGATGTGGTGGTTTGAGTGGGCTGTAGTAATCTTGTGGTTTGTGGGGAATGTTGTGGGGACTGGGTCGAAGGGTTATTGATTGGGGCTGTGGAGGCTGAGTTTGAGGGAACATCAGTGGGATGTGGCTGAGGATGTTTGGGAGGGACTGTTTTGCGTTGGTAGGTGGCAGTGGATTTGGCCCATTTGTCACTGGATGACCTGGTGGAGGGAGAGACCAGGTGTTGTAACCATATAGAAGGATGGATGTCAGATGTGAGAAATTTATAGGAATCTGGGTGAGGAGAGGGGTCAGAAAAGGGAAAGACAGATTCATTAAAATGACATGCCTTGAGATGATTAGTTTTTGAGAGGCAATGTTGAAGCATTTGTACCCCCGGTGATTGGAGGGGTAGCCAAGGAAAACGCAAGGTGAAGATCGATTTTCAAGTTGTTAATAGTAGTGGAAGGAGATAAAGGAAAGCAGAGGCAGCCAAAAATCCGTAGATGGTTGTAAGTGGGTTGGGTGTGATATAACAGAGAGGTGGGGGAGACATAAGATGTGGTTTTCCCAGGTATAATGTTGTGTATGTAGGTAGCCATTTGAAGGGCATGATGCCAGAAAGATGGGGGGACAGAAGAGTGTGCCAAAAGAGTGCGAATAATATTGTTTATTGAACGGATCTTGCGTTCCGCCTTACCATTTTGGGAAGAGGTGTATGGACAAGAGAACCTGAATTGCATTCCAGATTGATTGCAGTAGTTGTGAAATTGGGTATTGTTATACTCAGTGCCATTATCACATTGGAAACACTTGATGGTTCGTTCAAATTGAGTTTTAAGCATTGTGGAAAATTGTGTGAAAATGGTATATACTTGAGATTTGTGAGTTAAGGGATATGTCCATAAAAAATTGGTGTAATCATCAAGAAACAAAATATAGTACCGGTGACCGCCCGTACTTGGGATGGGGGAGGTCCACACATCGCTGTGAATATCAAAAGGCATAAAAGTAGAATTAACAGAAGGAGAAAAAGGAAGTTTTATTTGTTTGCCAAAAACACAAGATTGACAAAAAAATGAACGACTAAGTCTATTACAATGAATTGAATTATTAGTCTTAAGACTATGCAAAACAGATGGTCCTGGGTGACCAAGTCGGTAGTGCCAAATATCTTGAGCCAAGGCTGCAAACGCTGAAGAAGACGCAGAAGATGTTGTGAGAGGATAAAGTGGGCCGGTGCTGTCACATCGAGTGAGTGGAATCTGAGTCCGGTAGTCCTTCACAAGAAAACCAAAGGGATCAAATTCAATTGATATAGAATTATCAGTAGTTAATTTTCGGACTGATAATAAGTTTTTGATAAGAGAAGGAGAGTGTAATATGTGGTTCAATTTAAAAGGAGGAAAAGGAGGGGTAAGTGTAGTGTTTCCAGATCCATGAATTGGGATTTGGAAACCATTGCCAACAGTGATGTTATTTAAATAATTAGTTTAAAATAAGACTGTAGGTTACCTGAAGAGTGAGTCATGTGGGAGGTGGCACCCGTATCCATATACCAGTTGTTGTCAGGTGGGTTCAAGGACATGGTATACATAGCTTGCTCAATGTCAGTAGGGGTGTAAGTGGGCTCAGACGGTGTATAAGGTGTGTGGTTGTCGATGGGAGCCGAGGATGCCAGCAAATTGTGTTTGGATGAAGGGGAGCGATGTGAGGGAGTGGATGGATAGGGACATGGTGGAACCGGCCAAGTAGGTTGGTTGTTGTTAGGCCACGGGGAGGAGTGCGATGACTTGGTAGATGAAGGTGGGGGAGTTGGTGGGGGAAAAACTGAGCCATAGCTTTGAGATGGAACCCATCCTAGAGTCCAGTGAGTGGGACGAGGGGAGTGCTGCCAAGGAGGTGGAGACCAGGTGGATGTAGGTGGATTGTTGGTGCGACCACGAACTGGCGCATTGTTGCGGCCCCTGCCATTGCGACCTCGTCCCCTGTAAGAAGCACGACCACGGCCCTGGAGTCAGTGCGAGGTTGATAGGTGTCCTGGGATTGCGGTGCTGAGGTATGAAGGGCAGTAGACGGATTGTGGGTGACCTGATGTTGTTTCTTGTTTCTTCAAGGATGAGTTTGGATCTGGCTTCATAGAAATCAGGGAGGGGAGGGACCGTCTGTTGAAGGATGGTAGCAATGCCCTCATATTGATCAGATAAACCGGATATGAGCTGTAGAACCAATCGTTGATTGCTGATAGGGTGGCCAACATTGGATAATTGATCAGCGAGGAGTTTGAGTGCCTGGCAATAACTGGTTACGTTGGGGAAGTTGGTGATGGAGGTGTTGTTGAATTTATGTTCTAGATGAACAGCCCTGGTGTTGCTGTTGTCTTGGAAGATATTGGCCAAGGATTTCCAGGCATCGGCAGCGGTGGTATCCGGCGTGAGAGAATAGTGTGTAGAAGATCATTAGAGATGGTTCCGTAAATCCATTGAAGGGACAATAGAATCAATGCATTTCCATAATTCCGGTGAGGGTTTGGGTTTAAGGGGGGTTCCGTGTTTTTGTCGGTAGGTTTTGGGGGCCGGAATAGGATCGGGCGGAAGGATGTGGTCAATTACATCGAACGCCCGACAATGGATTTTGAATAGTTCGGACCAGGAGGTGTATTGGCTTTGTTCCATCTCTAATTTAACGGGGATGAAGTTGTGGATGTTGGTAACTGTAATCGCCGGGTGAATTTATCCATGGTGAAATAGCAGTAGCAGCGGAGATGGGAGGGAGAGAGGATCGGAGATTCGCCGAAGAAGAAGAGGGGGGGGGGGCGAATTTTTAGGCTCTTGATACCATAAAAGATGATATCAATGGGTTGATTTCCCCCTTTGCCTTGTATTCAATATATAATGGTAAAAACATACAATCCCATAATTTTAGGGATGATTATAACTGAATCAAATACAAATTATTTACTCTATGCCTATCTATTCCATATTTATCACAGTAGATATATATGGTCTATTAGTTATAAGCATCTAAATTTAGTTTTGCACTTCAGCCTATGTTTTTTTTTGTTTGGGTCTTTAATTCACTGAATTAGTAATTGCTTATATGTTTAAAGTTTAGAAATGCTAAAGGAAGCGGCTTCAGGGTGTACTTATGAGACTTTAAGTGAGTAGTAGTGACAAATTATTAACATATTTTAGCTATTTTCTTGGTGTAAAACTATGAATGTTTATTTTGTTGCTATTTTGGATGATTAAAAATATTTATTGAGTTTTTATATTATTTTATCGCTAAACACGAAATAGCGGTCGTTATTCGTCGCTATTCGCTATGTAGCATATTGGTAGCTTATCGCTATTTACCGCTATTCGCTATCGATAATTATGCCTTAGGGGTTGCAAGGATGGATTTATATTTCAAGGGTAAAGATACTAATATGAGGGGTTATACGAATGCATACATGAGGGGTTGCAAGGATTTGCATAAAACCACTACTAGGTATGTTTTTTTTCAATGGGAGGAATTGTGCTTAGTTGTATGTCTAGATTGCAAAAAAGTGTTGCACTTTCAACCACTATAGCCAAGTATACGGTCATTGTTGAAGCTAGTAAAGAAGTCATTTGGTTAAAGAATTTTCTAGAACTTGGAAAGAAACAACTCGAGAATCCTTTGAATTGTGATAATCATAGCGCGATTCATCTTCGGAAGAATCAAGTGTTCCATGGCAAAACGAAACACATGCAGCTAAGATACCATTTTATCAAAGGGATGATTGGTTATGGTACCCGGATGCAAATTAAAGGGTAGAGGAACTGAAAATTCTTTTAATACTTTGTCTAAAGTTGGTTACATTAGAGAAGTTGAAGTTATTCATAGCTTCAACTGGCCTTCTAGTTACTTGATGAGGAAGGTCGTTGCAACTAGTGGTAAAGAAAGATTACATAAAGTACATAATGAAGACGGAACACAGTTTGAAGTTTGTCAAAACCCTCCAAATGGGAGATTGTTGAGTATGGAGGCTTCTTAATCCAGCCTACCCTAATGGGTCTCACTCGAGTTGAGCACTTGAGCTTAGCTCGTAGGTTAAGTATGAAACCTTGATTCTGAGCACTTAATAATATGAACCCTAGTTGCAGCGCGGTGGATGTAGGTCACATTGAACGAACCACTTTAAATTGCTTGTGTCATTTACTGCTTTCATGTGTGTATCATCGTTACCAAAATCGCTAGATTCCTTGCGTATTACGTTTTGGATAGTGGTGTACCGGATCGGAAAGCGCTAGTCTTCGATCGATCCGGTTCGGCGATTTGGATCACAATCTCGTTTTATTGATTCCGGTGGTGAGAAGCTCCAGTACGACGATTTCAATGAGAAGGTTTGGCGAGTTGCGCTTGTTATGGTACGACGAATATTCCGTTTCGACGATTCATCTCTGACGATTCATGTTCCCCGTTCCATTGATTCTCGTGGCCGACACTATCTCTTTAGATAATGAAGAATTGCCTATAATTGCAAAGAAGAAGAAAGGGATTGTATGGCACGAGGATGGCCAGAGGATGAAGATGATTTAGCGATGAAAATCGATGACGGACTCTTTTCGGGTTTTAGGTGTAAAAAAATGTTAAAACTTATCTTTATTAACCCTTAGAGTTATAATTTTAATAAAAACTTACCCTTAGAATCGCATACCCGGTTCGTGTACCCGCACCGGAGCGTACCGCGATTTAGGTAACATTGGTGAGTATGAATAATGTGTGTGACACCCAACAAAACACGACCCCTAACATCTTATGAATGCTAATATCCTATCGATTGGCAAGAAACTTATCTAACTAGTAATTGTAATAAATGGAAGTTGATAACCAAAGAAAATTTATTATTTAGTAATAAACAATCACAAAAACCCTTGTAAAATAAACTGATTGCCAGGTCTGTTTCACATTCTTTCCTTGTAGACTAATATTATTTGTGACACGCTTTTATGTTCATACTCAATTTCATATCACGCATACCACAATAATATTTGAGAAATTAAAATGCAAATAACAAGAAGCAAACCTGATGAATGGTCACGATGAGAGGTAAAACTCATTTCGTGATTGGCAGTTGAAATAGCAGTAACAGAGCTTCGCTTTTTTAAATTTGAACTGATATAACTCCTTTACTCGAAACAAAAAGGTCATTTTTAGGCTCTGGTAAAATATTATCTTCATGCTTCTGTTTAGCTTGAACAAGATCTACAACTCTAATACATGCAACAAATAGCATCCAAATAATATTTGTTTGACGTATAAGCACCGCAACAGCTCCAAGCTGCAAAATTTTGTTAAAATCAATTACTACAATGAGAAACATCCATCATGATATTTCTTAAAAGTTCAAAAATGTAGACCTTCGTATACAAGTAAGATATAAGAATATATATATATACACACACATACATACATATATTATATTATCATATAAGGTAGGCCAAATGTTTAGATGTAAAGCATGCTATATTGATTTAGTCTAGCACCTATAATCAATACCAATGCTGGCAAAAATGACTGGTTGGATAACAAGTTGTCATGTTGGGTTAACCTGCCAAACACTTGTTTTGTTTGTATTTTTGAAGACTTGATGAAAGAAAGGTACAAATGCTAGTCTCAGGCCCTCAACAAAACATGAAAATGACTTTTGATGGTGTTAAGTTGTTTGGAATATGATAATTGCTTATGAAAGTAGCTGATATAATAATGGTACAATAAGGATTAATAAATAACCCTACTCTTACCATTTGAATTTGACAATTACTTTTGTTGCAACTAGTATTAAACTGGTTATGACAACTATTAATTTGGCATTTATGTAATTAGATAATCATAAGCAAAAGTAGGTTACCAAACACTATAAACTGATTCGCAACATAATCAACTTCAAAAAAGTTGTATATTAATTCTGTACACCAGATAGAGCAAAGAGTGATGGAAACAATTCAGAAAGACCTCAACATGTTATAATGTTCACTAGATGTGGCAATTTGATCCATTAACTTTTGAATGGGTAGATCTGAATCTATGTTTTCTCTCAAACATGCAAAATAAAAAAGTAACCTAAAAAAATCAGATAAAACATGTCAAAGTCACCCAAAGTGTTTTTTATGCATAAAACCTCCTAAATCATTTCAACAGAAAAAGAAAAGATTATTATAGATAAATATAGAGTTCAAAATCATAGTTGAAAAGTCAACTATTTATAAATAAATAAAATTTTGTAGACTTAAAGTGGTTCATGTTAACCCAATGCAACATAACATAACATAACATAACATACCCAGTGAAATCCCACTTAGAAGTAGGGTCTGGGGGGGAGAGATGAAAACAAACCTTACCCCTACCCCAAGAAAGGTAGAGAGGCTGCTTCAGAAAGAGACCCCCGGCTGGCGAAAATTCCTCTTTTTTTTTAATTTTTAATTTTTTTTTATTACTAAGATTATGATTATTATTATTTTCAACAAACACACTGGAAGAAAATAACGCATATGTAGACAAAGCATGGATACACATAGACATGTATAGGCACATTTAGTAAGCACATTTAGTACATTTAGTAAAACAATAAACCAAAAAAACTTACCATGACCTATTTTTAACCCCTTATCCAACCCACATGACCCACCAAGGACAACTAGACCATAAAACTTACCCAAGTACAAGTATAGACATATGTTACCAAGAAACTTGCTTCACTTTGAATGTAACTTAACCAAACACTGCTAGTAAAACAAATGAAAAAAAAAATCAAAATTAAAAATAAAAAATATTACCAAAGCACTGTGCCAGTATTTCTTCTTGAGACACATAAGATACATAGCAAGAACTACTGTAAGTGATGCAACATCTGTATAGTAAAGAAAAGCGAAGAACCAGTGAAGGGGGTATAAGGCTAAAACAACTGTGTAGAAAGTTGTTTTTCTGTCATCAAGTGACGGCTTCAAATATTTTATTATATCATATACCAAAATGCTACAAATTACAGTCAGTAAACCATTGGTAGAACGCAGAACGGTTACTGAGCAAGCCTCAATAAAATATGAGGCAGGTTGTATATATAGCAAGGCAGGAAATAAAGACGCAACATAAGCAAGTGAAAGGAAGTACCTGCAAAAATTATAATTATAAATTTCAGTCAGCAACAATCATTTTTATTTTGAAATTAATAAATTCCTCATAACTCTTAAGTAGCATTCTGGCAAAAAGCCTGCTTAGTAGATGTGGCAAAAATGCAAAATAAATAGGTAGGGCATGTTGGGTAACAAGTCAAAATCATAGTTGTCACAGGCACAAGGTGCACTCAAGGAACATGAGCCACACCCGAAGCCTAGGGGCAAAAAAAACGAGAGCCTGAGTAAGAAAGGTGCATATAAAGGAAAATATATTTAAAAAAATATATAATATATTACGCTATAAAATTAAAATTATTGTACAAATATAATAATAAAGCTATTTAATTAGCATTTAATATATCTAAATTATGCAAAAGTTTTAAAAAGTAGTAAACCAACAACAGGTTAGTGTTTCAACTCAAGAATTACGACTTACGACCCTATCTCCTCCAAATCAAGAACATGTTTAGTGTATTTTCGCCACAATCTAGCCGGAATCTTGCATTTTTGCCGGAAACTTGTCGGAACCACACCCGAGTTGCACCTAGACTGCCACCAGGCACTTTTCTTGCGCCTGGGTGTGCGCCTGGTTCGTTTTTGACAGCTATGGTCAAAACCATTAAAGTTATAATATTGGTCAATATGGGCCAGACCAACTTAGCCCAGCCTGAAATTCCTTTTTGTTCCTTTATCACTGAATTTTTATAAGTAACTAATTTAGTAAATATGATGAAAACTATATTATTAAGATGGTATTAGATTTTTTTTTTTGGAAAACAAGATTGGTGAGGTTGTAACTTCTTACAGTTAAATAAACTTCAGGTTGCTTCTAAGCCGTTCAGCCTAATTGACCCATTTTAATTTTAAATACATGTCTGGAATTTAATCTTCTATTAATGGGTTAAAATTACCACCTCTGTAAGACTACTAGTTAGTTTTGACTCACTTCAGCTGTACAAGATACTAACTTCGAATTTATTTCTACTATAAACAATTTAAAATTTTTAATATACATTTAAACAAGTTTCTAGAGATTCAAAAAGTAAAATAACAAACAAAAAGTTCATCAACTAAAGGGGTGACATTCACATGCAACCTAGCATTGCAGAGGAGACAGTGTTGTAAAATAAGCCGATTAATCGGCGCCTAGGCACTAGTTGGGCACCAGCCGCTTCGATTTTGGCTGATCGGCAACACACTGTCATCTATTAAATATGGATTCGTATTCATGATAAGTTGTATGGTGATTGTTTACACTTTACAGAGACAAAAGACCATGTTATTATATTAACTCCATAATAAAAGGATGAGCATTGATTGTTTAAAAAAACCATACATTTAAACTTTCACTAAAAGTTGTGGAACAAACTAACAAATGAATAATGGCCACAAAACTCAGCAGCCAAATCATTGAAACCAAAAATGTTTAGGTAAAATGTCAAAAAAAGACTCATAAGAATGATCTGATTGGGACACTTTTCGTCTATACATTGGGTTATTTGTGTGTGTAGAAGTTTGGTAAAGTCGGGCAGCCCTAGGGCCTTCACACAGGTTAGGAGTCGAGCACTTAACCCTAGATTAGTCTACATGTATCTTTTATTATAGTTGTAATTCCTTGAGCGCCAGAATAAAATATAAACCCTAGTTGCAGCCATAAATTTAACCCCTTTTCCAAACATAATAGCATACAAGAAGGAAGAAAGATGATTAATGGTAAAACTTACAGTCCCGGAGGAGTGGTTATCATAGGATCCCAACTTTTGAAATTTCCTACACAATACTGTTGAGCCTGAGGAACATGAAAGATCTCATCCTACACCAACATTTCAATTTTAGTAAATTAGCATAAACTATATCCTGAATTTATTTATGAAATGATTTGGTACCATGTATGGTTCAGGAACAATCAGATTGACTAGGATGGACATAGGTATGACCCATGAGCTAACAATCAAAGCAACAATAAGTCTACCCATTTTCTCCTTTCAACTGAAAAAGGAAATCAAAAGAACATTTAAATCTGAAGCATGATCAGAAATTTTACAAATCAAATCAATATCAAAACGAATATAATCATATTCTAATGAACTGAATAAAACCTACTAGCGCCAAGATGACCATGTGATGAATTATGATGAATGATTCAACCCCTTTCTGGATGTGGGATCCCGCCTAAACAAACTCCACATCGTCTCCACACTTGGAAGATATAATGATCAAACACAAGAATGGCACTGGCTTGAACTTAACGACTGTTCTACTAAACACATCAAGGGCCTCGATCTACTGTTCGTGATAACTTGGTAACATTGATTTGGACCTCAGTAACACGTTCAAAAAGATAATCAAACCCTAAGCCGAAACCCGATGAGTCAAAACTAACCAACAACAACCAATATTATCTCTACTTGAAAGCTCTACTCATGTTAGAAGTCGGAGGCCACCGAGAATCATGGTCTGGTATAGCTACTCTATATAACCCTCTTATTTATGAATTTTTTGATTCATAGAAAAATTAAAAAAAAAATAAAATAAAATAATAATAATAATAATAATAATAATAATAATAAAATCTGAGAAACAGAGACCTTGAGTTCTTACCTGAATTAGTAGGTCGTCTCTATTATAGATTGGATCGCTGTTTTTCCCCATCGGCGACCATGCTCGTTTTCTGTTGGTACATTACGATGGTAACCATAGAGAGAGGGTGTTTAGCCACTGCATCTTCCGACAATTACCAACACCGACAGTGGCCGAGTCACCAACGGAAGTAGAAAAGCCGAATTCCTGAAGCGGTCGACCAACAGTTTTTGGACTAGGGTTTGGAATAAGAGCTTTTTTTCCTTCTTTTTTTTTGTCATATATTATATTACTAGGTTAGTATCCCGTGTGTTACACGGGTTGGATCTATTATACATTTCATTGTCAAAGTCTAGTTATTAAACATTTAAATTTAAAAAAGTTGTTTTAAATAATAATATTGCATATTAAAAAAATCATGTTTTCAAAGTTTGGTTTTTAAACATTTCATTTTAAAAAAAGTTGTTTTTAAAAAATCTCATTTTTTACAAAATAATAGGATGCTGTCTATTATTACACAAGTTGATAAAGAAAAAAAATAAATAGTTAACAATAATGACTTGTGATTATAAAAAGATATTATGAGTTATAAATTACTGGAAAATCTCATATTTTATAATAATTTGATTTTTTAAAAGTGAGATTTTTTATATTAAAATATTTTTATTATATTAAAAAAGTAATTATAGAAGATATATATATATATATATGTATATAATATAATTAGTATTTAATACTGTCATGTAATATATGTTTTTAATATTAAGAAGTTTTTTAATTGAAAAAGATATAAAATATATATAATTATATTGTTAGTATTTAATTAAGTTATGTATTTATTATGAGAGATAAGCGGGAAAATAGTGTAAGGATACTTTAGATTTTTGACAAGTGTCCCCTAGTTGTTTTGATTTATTAAGTATAATACATAATATATTTAATGTTAATAAATTGATTCAAGTTAATGTATTTTAATAATGGTAATGTTGTTAATACCAAAAAATTTGTTAAACATTTAATTCTTAAATTAAATATTAAAGATTTTGTTTAATAAAATAAGCGGGAAAAGAATCTCGAAACCTATCTCATTGAACGACACATGGCAGAAAAAAACCTTAATTTATTATAATAGATAGATATTATATATTATATTATATTATATATATATATATATATATATTAAAAAACAATTGCCTTATGAATAGTAACGTTTGTTTCTTTTCACTTTACCAATCATCTTTTGCAGATTATGATTTGCCCCACTTAAGTTTGGATTATGCCTCTCATTTGGCCACGTCCCAAAAATCTATCAGAGCCACTGAGCCAGTTATATATTAATATTATGCCTCTCATTTGGCCACGTCCCAAAAATCTATCAGAGCCGGTTATATATTAATAGTACAAGAAATAGTACAACAGCATACATTATTATATACAATTACCCTTATTTATTTATTTTTACAGCCACTTGCTTTTGAAGTGGGTATAGGAGGCCATACCTCTTAATCTTTTCCAAATTCCATACGAAAACAAAAGCCATCTGCTTCTTCAGGTTATTGGGAGAAAAAGGAAACAATATCATTTGCTTCTTTAAGTTCTTGGGAGAAAAAAAGGAAAAGAATACCTCTGCACTTGCAAAACCCTTTCAAGGTATCTTTCTACCTCCCGTTTTTTGTGTTTTCAAGTTGTTGCTTCGAATGATGTGGTAAAATCGATTCTTGCTGATGAAATTTGGGGAAAACTTACATTTTTTGTGTTTCTAAAAATCGATTATTGCTGATGAAATTTGGGGAAAACTTACATTTTTTGTGTTTTGAAGTCCTTGCTTCAAATGATGTGTTAAAAATCAATTGTTGATGATGAAATTTGGGGAAAACTTACTGTTGACGGATATGCTCGGTTTTGAAATTGGAACTTTGTCAAACTCTGGTCATCTATTTTTAGATACTGTTCTTGGATTTTATCGTTAGGTTTCCCATTGAAGTCGTCGAATGTGAAGGAACCAGTAGTCGGAGATGCTAAAATCTACATTAAAATTAGTAATCTAAATTACATACTTTGTTTTGATTTTTTTATTATAATTAATGTAAGGGTAATACGTTTCTTTTCTTGCGTTATACCATTACACAAAGATGATATTAGTATATTACTTGCAACTTCATCATTTGTGGCTCCAATTTCAGTATTTCCCTAAATATTAAAAGTTTTTGTTAATTTTATTTTATTTTCTATAACGCAAATCGTGTAAAACCAAGGAGTTCCTTCAATTATGTGCTACTTCAGCTAAGGAATTCAATATTTCAGATTTATCTTGAATTTTTGGTAGAACCTATTAAAAATAATTTCATCATGCATAATAAAAAACCATAAAACCATTATTTTGAAATATAAAAGAAAAAGCTCATATGGGTCTAATTGGTCAATCAGGTAGAAATTTGCTTAAAATATAATCTTGATACATAGAAATTCCTAAATCATTTTACTAAAAGTAGACTATTGAAATAACATGATTATTGGTTTAAAAAAGCAAGACGTATTTGGACACACTTGGGTTTAAAAAGTTGAGATAGGAGGTTGCTCTATGTTCAGCTAAATAAGTTATGTGTATAATCAAAAGCTTCATGTGTATCATTTTTTATATATTAATATTTTTTATCAAGTAAACCATTCATAATATATTCACATTTATGGTCAGTTTTACATAGACTTTAGTTTTAGACCACATGTGCATCAATTACTATTTCTTTGCTATGAGCCACTCTTTATTGCTTGGCTGCTTCGTATTTTGCCAATGAAAATTTGATGACTAATTGTCATTTTTATGGGTGGAGTAATAAGGTAATTGCGATGTGTACCAATTGATCACCTTACTTAAGCCTCTATATTAATTACAAAAAGATGTCTTCCTTCACTATTTTTAATACATTATAACATACAGCAAAAAAAATTGAGATACTTTTTTGAATATCATATTAATGTTGAGTAAGAAAAACTATTTTTAATACATTATAACATACAACAACGAAAGTTGAGATACTTTTTTCAATATCATATTAATGTTAGTAAGAAAAAAAATAATGAAATACATGATACTACCAAATTAATTTCATCTACAAATGTTACATTTTTATTTACAAATGCAATTTTTATACAATATTCAACCAAATTAATTTGTTGTATTGTTCAATCAATTATATTATATGGCATTTTGGTGTCCTTTGTATTACCATTATTTATTTGATATAATTATGTCAAAGGATGTCTTTCATAAGCTTTTTTTTACATAGTTATTATCGTTTTCATTGATATCTTTTGTCTTAATTTTTCACCTTCCCCTGCTAACTTTTTTTAATAATTCTTTTTACGATAGATTTCTTACTGTTGTTCCTGAACTGGATCAGAAAAATATATCTATACATCTTTTCTAGATGCAGTAATATACGTCGGCATGCAGGTTCATATTAAACTTGCTATTCATTATATGTGAATATTGTTGTTGTTTTAGGTGATATTACTTTCGTTGCGTCTAATTTCAGCCTCAACGTCGCAGAAGACGACAACCTTCTTCGTTGTTGACAAGTTCTCCTTCACCTTCAAACTCAATTAAGTATTCTAGTTTGCAAACCCGTCGTCAGCGTCAGCGTCTGCGTCGTGCGACACCTCTATCTTCCAACGTTCAACCCGGTAATACTCTTTTACATAATGTATCGTCATCTTCACCTACTGTTGTGCAGAGTGATTCCACATTACCAGATTATCTAGATTTGGGAAATTGCACTGAAATATGTGAGAATCGTGGTGCACTTTTTTGGTTTGCCGAGCGCTTGGTCAAATTTCACTTGAATATCCTTTTGAGCCACCCCAGCTTTTAAAAAGTTTGTTTGATTATTCTACTTTCCTATCGAATATCCGGGCATATAATTATATGTTTTTGATGACTTCTTTCGGTGCGGTTGTTGATGAGACCATAAATCAAGGTGGCGGCCCGTATGTATTCAAGGTTGCTGGTCAAATTTCTCACTGGTTGGGCTCCTTATGCCCGCCACCAGATTCTCAACCCAGATTTCTACAAATGTATGTCTTTGACTGTGAAAATGAGATATCAAACATGCTCAGGTTTTTTTCAGGTAGGGATCATATTCAGCTTTCGAAGATGTTGTCGCTTCTTTAATATGCATGTTTGAGGTAATCAACGAATACGTGCACCTTTTTAAAAGTGCTAGAGAGCTGTATTTGCAAGAACATGTTCCTGATTTTGTGATTAGATTGCACAGTCAGCTAAATCAAAGAAATTATGAAAATCTGATTGCAGGTAGTTTAGGTGCAATCATTTGTGATGGTAACTTTGGTACAGAAGATTTTGATGTCATTTTTCGTAGCAAGGATGACACTCCTCATATAGTTAGTAAACTCCATCCGTCATACATGCTGCTACAATATCCACTTCTCTTCCCTCGAGGAGAACAGGGACGGTCACCAGAATTGAAACTATCTTCGTAACCAAACAACACTGAACGAAACCTTTCACCAACCATGTGCTATAGCTACCAAATACATGACCGTCATAATAAGTACACCCATTTTTTAAAAGCTGGTTGCTTATTCCAACAGTATTTGGTTGATGCTTACGTTTGCATCGAACATTGTCGTCTGCAATATATACGGTTAAACCAAAATACATTTCGATCTGAGTACCTCGGTGGCGTTCAAGATGCCATATCTAGGGGAGATACTGAAGGATCCAGTATTGGGAAATGTGTTATTCTGCCTTCTTCATTCACCGGCGGTCCAAGGTATATGTATAAACATTACCAGGACACACTTGCTATTTGTAGAGTTCATGGAAATCCCCAGTATTTTATTACTTTTACATGCAATGTTCGTTGGCCAGAGATCCAACGAGAGCTTCACCGTTCTCAATCTGCATCCGCTCAAGATAGACCTGACATTATTGCTCGAGTCTTTCAGTTGAAAGTGAAGTCGCTTCTTCAATACTTAAAGACATCTAAACCGTTTGGTGAAATTACTACAGGTGAAATTCGCTATATTGGTTCAGTTTATGTATTTTATTCGCAAATACATTATTCATGTATTCTATTGATCTGTGCCTTAAATTCTATCGCTTTGTAACTATCCTTACTACATGCGTTATTATGTTACTTTTTTCAGATCTTTATACTATTGAATTCCAGAAACGTGGCCTACCACATTGTCACATACTAATTTGGGTTTCTAGTGCGTTTGCAATTCGAGAAGCAAATGAGGTTGATATGCACATCACTGCTGAATTGCCTGATCAGAGTACTGATCATGCGTTGTTCCATGTTGTTACCAATTGCATGTTACATGGTCCTTGTGGATTGCCAAACATGGCTGCTTCATGCATGATAGATGGTAAGTGTGCCAAGGGTTTTCCAAAACCATTTGAACATGCATCAAGGTTTGATACTGCCGAATATGTTCACTACAAAAGGTCATCAGATGGCTGTGAATTCATAAAAAATGGAATCCCTCTTCATAATGGATATGTTGTTCCATATAATAATGAGCTCTTTCTACATTTTAATGCTCATATAAATGTTGAATGTTGTGGGTGGACTATGTTAATAAAATACCTTTTCAAGTATATTTCAAAAGGAGCGTCAAGAATAAGGTATTCAATAGCCGAATCAGATAAGTTATCGACCAACTTCTCTCATGGTAATGAGGAAATGATTGATGAGGTTACAGATTATGTTGACAGTCGCTTCCTATGTCCGCATGAGTCGGTTTGGAGAATTCTTGCTTTCCCGATACACAAAAGAAATCCAGCTGTTCAGATACTAGCAGTTCATTTGGAAGGTATGCAGAATATCACTTTCAAAGAGTCACAACGTCTAGCAGAAGTTGTTAACAATCCAAATTTTGGTAGAACAACATTGACTAAATGGCTAAACAATAACCATCATGAAACATTGTTAGGTCCCCATCAAACCGATCAGGATTACACCTACGTTATGTTGAATATTTGTCTGCATACAGATGGGAGCTCAGAACAAAAAAGTGGATTCGTAGAACTTCAAATAAAATAACAACCATTGGTAGGTTAACTTATGTCCACCCAACATATGGGGAGTTATTTTATCTGAGGCTCTTGCTTAATTATAAGACTGGTTGCTGCACATTCACAGATATCCGCAGTGTCTCAAATGTTATTTTGTCAACATACCGTGAAGCGTGCGAAAAGCTTGGCCTTATAGGAGACGACAAGGAGTGGTCAACCACATTTTCAGAAGCTGCTACTTGGGCAACTGCTTCAGAACTAAGATCATTGTTTGCTCATATGTTGTTGTTTTATGACATCTCAAATCCTGTAGTGTTATGGGAACAAAATTGGATTAGAATGAGCGACAACATAACTTATAGATTTTCCCAATCCAATACTTCGATTCCAATTAAACTGGCTGATCACGATCTTCGTCAGTACATTTTGTGCGAGCTTGAAACTTTATTGAATTCCAGCACATCTTCGTCCACTCTTTCAGACTTCGGTTTACCAATGCCAGATAAAACGATCGTTGAATCTTTAGGAAATAGATTGTTGTTGGAGGAACGTAGCTACAATATGGATGCCCTTGCAACTGATTATTTAACTAAGCATTCGTCCCTTCGCTCTGATCAACTTGTCATTCATAATACGGTTGTTGATTCCATTACTCAATCATCGCAGTGTTTATTGTTTGTGTATGGACATGGTGGAACAGGCAAAACATATTTATGGAAAACCGTCATATCATATGCAAGGTCAATAGGTTTAATAGTTCTTGCAGTCGCATCATCTGGGATAGCATCATGGTTGCTTCCATCAGGGAGGACAACTCATTCACGTTTTAAGATACCTTTAGATCTCAATGATGAATCCATTTGCTACGTCAAAAAGAATACACTGTTGTCAAAATTACTATTGGAAACAACATTGATTATCTGGGACGAAGCCCCGATGAGTGATCGTAGATGTTTCGAGTCGTTAGGCAAGACTCTTAAAGACATAACCAGCAACACATCACACCCATTTGGTGGTAAGTCTATTTTGTTGGGTGGTGATTTTAGGCAAACCTTGCCTGTGAAACCAAAAGGGACCAAAACTGATATCATTCAATCATCTCTTCCAAATTCTTACCTTTGGGAACATTTCGAAGTTTACAAACTACATCAAAATGTACGCCTCATGCAACACAACACAACAACATCAATTTCCAGCAACTTGGCATCCTTCTCCAAATGGCTACTTGATATAGGAGATGGTAAACTGGGCTTCATGCTGAAAGAGGGTCTTCCTGATGTTAAAGTTATCACAATCCCAGAAGAATTCTTGATTCGTGACCAAGTAAATGGCATGCACAAGTTGATACACTTTGTTTATAATGAATCAGTATTAGAGAGCCCAATGCTTGCCAACATTGCTTGCCAACATTGCTTGCCAACATTGCTGATCGTGCAATAATTTGTCCCAAAAATGAAACTGTTGATGACATCAATGAAATGGTACATGCCATGACACCCGGTGACTGCATCTCATACTACAGCACTGACACAATGGTTCCTCATTCCCAAAATAGCAATGTAAGTGATGAAATGTATCCTATTGAATACTTGAACACACTGAATTTTAATGGAATTCCTCATCATTGTCTCACACTGAAAAAAAACACTCCGATTGTATTGTTACGTAATATAGATCCAAAATCCGGTCTATGTAATGGTACTCGATTATTGGTTTCACAATTGTTACCTAGAGTGATTGAGGCACATGTAATTACATGCACTGCAACTGGCCACAGAGTGTATATACCTAGAATAAACTTTGTACATAATAGTAATGAACTTCCGTTCATTTTCACACGACGTCAATTTCCAGTAAAAAAAGTGTTATGCAATGACTATTAATAAAATCCAAGGCCAATCGTTAAATAAAATCGGGCTATATTTACCTGAACCCATATTTGGACATGGGCAATTATATGTTGCACTTTCTAGGGCAACATCACCAAGCTCACTAAAAATACTTATAAAAGGTGATCAAGGTGGCTATAGTAATACAACACTAAATATTGTATATACTGACCTCCTAAACAAGATTGAAGCCCGTGAGGTTATTATCTTTTATTTTCATTTATATAACCTCTTACTGTTATTAATCTATATTAAATAACAAATTGATAATGCTTATCTCAAGTTTGCTCTTTTTTTTATGTTTTAATATGCATGTTAAAGTAAATGCATATCACAAGTTAATGGATTAATGCTAAACCAATCAATTTTTTTCTAACTGTTCATCATATTATTTTTATGCATCTTTAACAGATAACATGTGATGGAGATTAAAGAGATTGCATTGCTTCGACCACGAGATGCATCTGCACCGATTGAAGTGCGTGTCATACGCAAATGGAACCCTCTTTTTTGTGACAACGAAACATGTTTTCTTTTGGTCGACAGATATGTAAGTATTCACATACAAAATTATTATTTAATAATATAACGCTTAACAACACTTATAATACACATTAACAGGAGGATGGAATCTAGGCAATTGCCAAAGGCAAAGATCAGGGATATGTAGAAACTAACCTACAAACAGGCTCATGCTACAAGATCGAAGGATATGCATGTGTTGAATCTGAGCCATATGTAAACACCCTTTCGCATCCAGCAAACCTGAGGATTGGTGTTGCATCCAAGTTTATACCAATAGCTGACATTGATGAGTTGCCACGTGAATACTTTGAATTTGGATCACGTAGAAAAATCGAACGCCTATGCGGAAACAAAAAAGAATTCACTGGTAAACAAAAAAAACTAATTTTTTATTACACAACTCTACTATATTATATAAGAGGCTTGAATAGTGGGGTCTTCAAACTAACTAAACATTAATGAAATTACATTAAAAATTGTTTTTAACTACTTATTCTACCAAATACCACTATATTTTTTATACATACCACAACTACCTTTATTAAATATATAATTTTTAATATTTCTTTTACATCTGTATTATGTAAAATATATTTACATATAATGTTTTTCTACAGCCTAATTTGAAGTAAAATCCAAAGTACATGTATATTTTCTTGCTAATTCTTCAGATATATCACAATTATGTTTGCACTTTATATTTAGCCTAATATGTTGATTTGCAGCACTTATGAATCTGACTAACATTGTTACTTCAATAGATTTCATTGGCCTATTACTCAAGGTTGAAGATAAAACCACTAAAACACAACGTCCATACATCAACCTAACATTGAAAGATATCAGGCAAATCTTTGGATTAGTACTCACACCATTAGGATTTAAAAAAAATTATAATGTCATTGCATCTTACCGCTCTGCCATCCTGACAATTTCTCAACTCACATTTCAATAGTAATGAAAATATTGAAGTTGCTCTTTGGGAAGAGATTTCAACATCATCTAATCAGTTTAACAGAAAAGTTGTTGAGGAGTCCACACACCCCACAGTCATAGAGGTTACAACAGTAAAAGCCAAAGACTTCTTCCGTAAGTTTTCCCTCTACAATTCAATTAATTAGTATCCGCATATTATACTCATACTTATCTATGACGATTTCAATGTAGACACAAAGCAACTTTGGTCAACCAGAGCAACACACGTTTACCTGAATCCAAGATGTGCAGAAACTGAAATCCTCATCAAAAAGTAATAGACTATCTTTACAAAAAATTAATTGCCATATACCTAGCATCAAGTATAATTCTAACAAAGTTTATTATAAAACAGCTTTAACAACGAGGAAACACAACTCATCCCTGTAGGAAGTGAAGACATCAAGAGAAACAAGTCCATAACTATCGTATCAGAGAATAAAACAAACATTGAAAGCCTAATTCAAAAAGAATCAAACGAGCTTACGGTAACAACTATGCCCAATTATTAGTATTAGTGATAAAATTATGCTAACTCTAACCAATACATAAATACAGGGCCAAACTTTCAGCTTCAATGGTGCAGTAACACATATATCGAACAATGATTGGTACCAGGCTTCATGTCCAAAATGTGGAAAAATAATCTATCCAAGTGCCACTAAGTGGTTTTGCACTACTGATGGAATACAAAACAATGCAAAATACACGTATGTCAAGTATATACATCAAAATTTTCTTTCATTTGATATACCAACCAGCTTGCTCATTTATTTTGTTTAATGATCAATTTTAAAAATCACATTTACCATGTCCAGTATAAATTGACTGTAGATGTATCATTTACTTATATGTACCCTAATTTCCATAAAAACCGCTTTATCAGTTTACACATTGCATAATCAAATGCAGGTACCGCGTCCAATCTACCATTTCAGATGACACGGGAAGCATCAATGCAATACTAATCGATGATGCTGTAAGATCTTTGGTTGGAATTGAATGCACTGACCTGGTTGACAAAGAAACCGACAAAGACTTGACTACCATCCCGTTATCGGTTCTTGAAATAAAAGGAAAAACATCAACATTCCATGTACAGGCAACAAAAGACGCTCGCACAGGTAAGGTTCGATGTACTGTAAACAAAGTTTCCCATGCTCAAATCAACACAGAAAGCAATCTCACCATCATCCAGCCAACACCAGTACCACAAACACCTCTTCCACAACAACCACCTGTTAGAAACAAACCAACAACCAAAAGAATGAATCTCTTCCCTGAAGGTAAACACATCAACGAAAACAATTGTATTTTATATTAACATATATTAAAAAATTGTATGCTACTGATGCTAACCTACATGAAGGTTGTGACACAAGTGTATCAAAGAAACCCAAGTAGAAGATCCAACAACATCCTTCAAGCTAGAAAGATCAGATCTCGCCTCTTGTATTAGCTTCTATGTAAAAAAACACTAAATCTAGCGTTTTAGTCAACCACACTTTTGCACCTAATAAATGGGTTACTAAGACAAAGGTGAATCTAGGAAAATGAAGATCCAACTTTTGTATAAACACTAACCTCTAGCCTCTTAGCCTTAGCATCTTTTTGTTGTAAACATCCCTAGATTCCACTACTGCTCTTAATTCATGTAGCCAGTTCCTAGCTTTTGTATTATCCCTTGCAACCTCTTAATATTAACAACTTTATGTAGATAAAAATCATGTATCTTCAAAAACCACACATTTGTCACAAATATACCTAATATTATACAATTCGCGCAACGCGCGTCCGGATTACACCTAGTTATATATTAAAAAACAATGGGTTATGAATAGTAGCTTTAGCGTTTTTCAATTTTAGCCAAAATTGTTTGATGACAATTGAATTTTTCAATGTTTACTGTCGTAAAAGTCAATGATGATGGCAAACCATGCCTCTGGTAGTATGGTATGTTTGGCGTGTATCTGAAGGAAAGACAAAGAGAAGATACACCATACCTGGTAATGACAAAACCCTAAATCTTCCATTAAAACTATGGACCTAAATATTAAAGCAACTTATCAATCGTTCACATAAACCTAAAATCTCATCATCTACTCATTCTGGCCACCGTTGCCTCACCTCCGAATAGCACCTTGGCGACCTCCGGCAGCGGACTCCGGTCAAAGGTCCAGCCTCCATTTTTGCGGCTCTATTTCCTATTTACGTCTCTCTATCTCTCTCCTCTTTTTAAAATTTCCGATCAGAACTCAGGTGTTGACATCCAATTCTCCGAGGCTCCGATCATAACTCAGGTGTTGACATCCGATTCTCCGAGGCGCTGATCATAACTCAGCCATCATTAGATTGGAGATAGATATTAGTTGATCAGAACTCAGGTATGAGTTGTTAAATTTAATTTGACATGCTATTGCTTCATTGATAAGTAGCTTGGGTTCTTTTGTACATTCATAAGCATATCTATGGATGACGCTAACCAATGGGAATTGAAACCTGCACAAGAATTTCAAGAGGATTCAAGTGCCCCTGTAATCGAAACAAATATTACAGATTTACAGATTCTACAGAGACGTGCCTCATACAATGGCCTAAAGATCAAGTAAGACGTGTTCCTATTTGCTCATAACTAGAGGTCACTCTTTATTTGTTATTTAGCTGTAGAAATCATTCAACAGGTGGTTCTACAAGCTTTATGTAGTCATAAGATTTTATGTAATTTTGTTGTAAGCGAAATTTTTGTTAATTGGGGCTACAAGTTCTTGATTTTGATTGGCAACAACTCTCCGACGATTTGGTTTATATCCTTCCATTTAGTTTTAAAGTTAATGATATGTTTATGATCTACAAGATTGGATTTGAAATTTGTATTGTTAATTCGTTTGATATCACTGTGACACTGTGTAGTAAGGTTGATCAAGTGCACTTGATTTGTTAACATTCATGATAGTAGAAGTAGACATTGCCATCATGATAATTTGATGTTTGCAAAATAATACATGGATATACTTCATCATTTAAGGTGTCAGTGGCAACCGTTGTGATTATGGCTTGCAATCTAATCTATCTTAAAACCTGTTCTACATAAATAAAATCTTATTTTTATTTTTACTATAAGTTAAAAAAACTTCCATATTTATATCATCTTTCTTCATGATTTCCAGATATCATAGTTATGATGCATTGAAGTTTCCGATTTTTGTGTCACATGTATATCTAACACACTTATTGTTGGAACTTAAGTTCAAGGTAATATTTAAATATTAATTTTTTCAGGACGAATCAAATGTTGATGCTAGAACAAAGGCTATGGGTTATGATCAGCTGACCTATATGCAGCTGAATATAATGCTTCACTTACAGGTGATGATTCTAACCCATCTCCCTAGAACCAAGTTTATTTGGGTTATATTAACTTCTAAAAGATCAAGTGGGTATTTTTTCAAACTTGGTTAAAACAAGAGTGGGTCGGGCTGAGTGCACTCATTGTGGCGAGAGGCGTATGAATATTAATTTTCTTGGTGGAGCTTATAGATTTCTGTGTAATTGGTTTGTACTTTGATTATTCAGTTGAAAATCACTTCAAAGTGATGGATGAGATTGCTACGTGTTCTGGAGAATCAGAAATCGAGTATGAACAAGCTGTGATTCAGAGATTGAGTTCTTCCGTTACTTTTTTAAGGTGCGTTTCAGAAGTTTTTGATTGTAGTTCTATTTGCAATATAGCATAGTTGAATTGTAAGTTTAAACGGCCTTATTAATTTTTGACGAATTTGAAAGTGGAATAATGGTAATTTGATTAGTTCTGCATACAAACTTGGTAACTTATGGAGGTGTTATCAGCTTGTCAGCCTAAAAGATTGTCAATTTTGACAAAAAAAATATCAAAGCTATTAGCTATCTGTCCAAAAGATTGTTAATTTTGACCAAACAAAATCAAAGCTATCAGCCAATGGCCCAAAAGATTGTCAATTTCGACCAGAAAGATCAAAGCTATCAGCTTAAAATATTGTTAAAAAGATAGAAACTATCGGCTAAATATTGATTATTTTTACCAAAAGCTATAAGCCAATAATATTGTTAATTTTGACCAAAAAGATCAAGGCTAGGAGTTATTAGCCCAAAATATTGTTGATTTTGACCAAAAAAATCAAACTGTATCTTCCATTTTCATCCTTCCTTGTGTAAAAATTTGGAAGCTTTCCTTTGTGAATAACTAACATAGCTTAATGCAGTTTATGCTTCTTTTGTGACACAATTATTTTTCTTAGGACAACGTTATCTTAGATTATTGAATACTTATGAGGTTATTCTCAACATAATGTGGGCATCTGGTTTGTTCATATATTTTAACTACTCAATAAAAGTTTCATTCAGAAGACCTTTATTTGATTTGGTCTAATAACGATGCAGGATATGTCAGATGGAAACACAATCTCTTTGCCATTAAGGTTCGTCATTAAATAATATTTGAATATTTCTCTAGGAAGCTACTTCCTTAATTTAATATTATATAATTACATATAATATCCAATATCCAAAAGTTCTTTGTTAATATCACTAGGTTGAAAAATGAAGGTTTCATGTTATTCAATGTTTTGCAGTTTGCTGATTAGTATACATGTGTTTGACAATTGATGTTAATATGTTATTTGTTGTTAATTCTAAAATTCAGACAAGGTATTTGTTAATTTTTTGCATATTATCCATATAACTTCAACTGGCCGGTTCATGATTTATGAATCCTGGATACTATATTAATTACAGGGCTTAAAAACATAATATTAATTACATGAATTCTTTTCATTCTATTGTTTATGGTACATCATATGTCACACCCCAGGCCGGCGGAAACGGATCATGTTTTCCCGTCGGGCGGAAGATTCCCGGGGCGCGATATCTTGAGTGACAATCAATTGATTAGATTGTTTACATAGCACATGATAATATAAATGAGAAATGCTAACACATCCATGATATAGAATTACAAGATTAAATTACAATGTGTCGTCATAATTTAATCGAGTAAATCTATCAAAAGAATCAATATAGCTATATCTTGTATATGTACAAGATATACAAAAGATGATTCATGATTCTTGTCACCAAAAGCATGCAACACAAAATAAGCTAGGTCTTCTAAAAGTCCACTAGCTTAATCCTTGCATGTATGTATCTACACTTGTTCATCACCTGAGAAAACATGTATTTAAACAAAGTCAACACTAGGTTGGTGAGTTCATAAGTATGTTAATTGAAAACCTTGATTCATTCACATGCACAATCATAATATGTATTTTGTTACTTGTATGTCGTTCGTTCACTTATTCACCCAATGGATTCTCAATAGTTATATTTACAAGTAATATTTCATCCTAGTAGTAATGCTTATATATAGGGCATATGTAAGGGAACTAAGCCCTAGCCAACATCCCACCACATCACTACTAGAACTCCACACAACTTGCAATACAACTATTGAATTCCATTCCAAATCCACATATCCATATCATTCTTGAATCACCTGTGATAACTAGTATAGAATAATATAATGATGTAATTGTAGTTATCGAACCGAAGTTTAGATAACCATTATATGTTAAGGATATTAGATTTATCAAATCTGTTCCTTGTATTATTCTATATTTGTGGAGTTAACTGTTGTTACACTTTTAAATATTAAGAGTGTTAGCTAACCACTTGCAATTTGTTCTTGAACTATAGTGCATAGAGCCTAAAAGGAATCCATTGAAATCCTCACGTAATCAGATTTCAATGCATCCGATTTACCTCTACCACCTTGTATGTCTAGTGTCCTCAACGAAATCTATTGCTAGTAGTGTAAATTGAGAGAAGATCACTTTCTCAACCTACTAGTCAATAGGATTTCCGCTGGATTAATTACTTATCACTACAGATTAATATCACCATGTGTCGCTTTCCAGAACCTGACTTGAAGTCGCCCTGTCACCGGTCATATGTTACCGGCCAATGAATCAATACGATCAACATACTAGCCCTACAAGCTAGAGGTTTGTCAAACCTATGGTACCACTATGCTATCGTCGGTTTAGTCATGTCAAACTAACTGGTCAGCGAATTAAAAGGGACTTACATGATCAACTTGTACAATTTGGCACATGATTGAAGTGATATAATACAACAGGTCAATAGTAACTAATTGTAATTATGTTCATTTGTAGTATTGTACTCACTGTCATATGTTCTCCATGATATTAACAAAGTTAAATAAGAACTTGTCTTATTACATTATGTTAATCAATTGAGTGAATGATGTTATTATCATGAAGTATCATTCTTTGTTCTATGTTCTCTTATAATATGTGTTGAGTTGAAAAGCTAAGTGTTAAAAGGACTTGTTGTGATAACTCAAAATTCTCAGGTTAGAATCATAACTCGAAAATGAAGAGAATGAGTGTAAGTGAAATCGCGAAACGCGGCTCCGATTTCAAGATACGCCCCGGGACAACCTCCGAGGTGGGGCGATGCGCCTGGGGCCAGAAAATCGGGAAAATGGCTTAAAAAGTCAAGATCTCATCCAAAAATCAAAATCTTATCTTATTTTCGACGCCACAGTCACCACCAACGAAAAACTCACTTCCAAACATTCAAATCTCTATTTCAAAGCCTTCCAAACATCTAGATCGCGCCCAGGAACGTTTCTGCAAGTCCAGATCATCATTTTACCCGCAGAACTCCGTCAGAATAGGTAACAGTTCATTTTAACCTTCTAGTTTGATAATAATTGATTAAATCTTGTTTTTGAACGTAATGAGATAGTTAGGGTTGTTGATTATTGCCTAGATGATGGCTAGGATTGATTATAAACGAAGAACACGATGTTTTAACGGTTAAATTCTTGTTTTGATCCGTTATAATGCCCGATTTATATGAAATCATAACTATGATTATAATGGATTAAACCATTTGATTGTAACGATGTAGGTGATTAGTTTGATTAATCTTTGAAATGCAAAGGTTAAATTCAAGAGTTTCAAACTAATCATAATTATTAACATACTCATTGGAACGACTATCTGATGTTTATGATAACAGTCAGATCAGTATGTTAAACATGGTTATTAAACCTATTCAAATGCTACATTGTGATATTTCATGATATTTGGGTAATCAATAACAAGGATTAATTATTTCTAAGCCATTAATCTGTTTAGAAATTGTTATAGCATTATAATCAACAACATTAACTATTTGGTTAATCCAAGATTATTCTGATTAATCAAACACGTCATCAGCTTCATGTTAGGAACCTGAATCAGTATAGGTTCTTACATTATCATACATTGTATGATATAACATTAAATTAATTAATTAAATATTAAACATGAGTTTGATGACTGTTAAGACAATGTCTTTGACATTGTACGTTCATAAAGATATAATCAGTAACTTAAACTATAAATAACTAATTTAACATAAATAAATGCAGAATCATCATATTATTACCAGTTTGTGTGATATTCTGCTATCAGTAAGATATCAGGTGAGTTTCGTACAACTCCTTTTCTTTTTAATGTTTTATAAACATCGGGGTAACTCTGTAAATCCTTTTCTGAACATATGATATGCATCATTGTTATCTGTGTGATTTCATGTGACTTTTGTGTGATTTCATGGGATTTTGCCGTTAGTATCTCTATCACAGTATCAAAAGTCCTCATCTTTAGTATCTCTATCACAGTATCAAAAGTCCTCATCTCGTGAACTATATCTAGTGAACCCATGTGGGGCCGAACAGGAATCATTGATAGTACTATTGGCTGACAACCCATTTGCTGGGAGGGTTGCTCCTCCCCTTGTGTGAATGTTTGGTACCTGTTTCCGAAATATCTTCTTAATATTAGTGATAGATATTAAGATAATGAGGCATCAAGATACTTACCGACGGGTAGTGTCTTTATCAAAACACAGAACGTCCGAAAGGAACTAGATACGGGTCCCATGGTTATCTTGAACTGAACATTTTGAGAACTTGTATTACATATCATATCATATTGTTGAACTTAAACTGTATGAACTCACCAGCTTTGTGCTGACGTTTTTAAACCTAAAACTTTTGCAGGAAGACAGTGACCATCGAGTGAGGATGCACTTCATACACTGTAATTAAATAAGATAGTTGTGTAATAAACTGAGTTTGAACAATGGAATGTTGAATGTAATTACGAAACCCTTTGTAATGTATTTATTCTAAGTTAATCTGTGTGCTGTGATATCGGTTCAAGTAAGTCACACCTCATCTCTGAGACATCCCCACTATGCTTCCGCAACCTTCTCACGGTAACGTATGACATCATCTCTGGTGACGAGAGGTGGGGGTGTGACAGGGTGGTATCAGAGCCACAGGTTATAGAACTTAGGCAGACTTAGAGACCTAGACTATAACCATAGGCTCGTGTAGTAACACAGAGAGCACCAAACATAACTAATGAACAAAACTTGTTTTTGAATTAAGCCCGAATAATCAAGTAGTACAAATTACAGTTTTGACTGGCCAGCACAACTGGAATTTGCATCACTTGTACGTTCTAGTAAATTTCAATACAAGTAGAACAATAATAACGGTAAGAACGAATAATTGCACTAAGATTGGAAGAGATGTCATATCATGATTATGTTGAATATCATTATTCAATATTCACTTCATGACATTGATCTGTAAATTTTGTCTATATATCAATGAAAAACCATATGAACGCTACATATATAGACAGATTCCATATGTGACTCTGGATGATACGCCGAGTCTCAGCTCAAGTCCTTACTCAAATCCGTCAGAAGCATCTTCTGCAGCATCCTTGGGGGTACCTCAGATTTTATACACGCCACCACATCCACAGATATCTGATAAAGATACCTATGCGGACAACGGGCTAGAAGCCCATCACCTCAGAGAGTCCAAATTTATATAAGAATTATAGAAGATAGTATGAGGCAAATTATGGAGTATATAGTGATCTCAATGCTCATCTCTGAATACCTATTGAGGTATCATCTCTGAATACCTAGTGTGGTATCATCTCTGAATACCTATTGAGGTATCATCTCTGAATACCTAGAGTGGTATCATCTCTGAATACCTATTGAGGTATATCTCTGAATAACTTATGAGTGAACTATACCCAGAACTATAAGAACATTTCTGGGAGAACTTATCTAATAACTGTATGTCATCGTAAAATACCTAGTGAGGTATTCTGTCATTGTGAAATACCTAGTGAGGTATTCTGTCTTCATAAAATACCTAGTGAGGTATTCTGTCATTGTAAAATACCTAGTGAGGTATTCTGTCATCATAAAATACCTGGTGAGGTATTCTGTCATTGTGAAATACCTAGTGAGGTATTCTGTCCTCGTGAAATACCTAGTGAGGTATTCTGTCATCATAAAATACCTGGTGAGGTATTCTGTCATCGTCGAATAGTTTGGTGCTATCTCGTAAAATACCTTGTGTGGTATACTAACGTAAAATACCTTATGTGGTATGCTCATGTAAAATACCATGTGTGGTACCATTTCAATTGTCTGTGTGACGATGTATCAAAATTCTGAGGGAGAACATATCTATTGCCTGTGTGGCAACGTATCATAGAACTGTGTGAGAACAATTCTGTGTGAGAACATATCTATTGCCTATGTGGCAACGTATCATAGAACTATGAGAACAATTCTGTGTGAGAACATATCTATCGTCTGTGTGACAACGTATCATAGAACTGTGAGAACAATTCTGTGTGAGAACATATCTATTGCCTGTGTGGCAACATATCATAAAACTGTGTGAACATTTCTGTGTGAGAACAATTCTGTGTGAGAACATATCTGTAACTAAAATACAGTACGGGAGCAATACTGTATGCGAATAGATCTAGATTAGAACATAGATATCGCTAAAATACAGTACGGGAGCAATACTGTATGCGAACATATCCAAACGAGAACCTATCTATCGCTAAAATACGGTATGGGAGCAATACTGTATGCGAACATATCTAAATAAGAACATATCTATCGCTAAAAGTACGGTACGGGAGCCATACTGTAGGAGAACATATTTAAATAAAAACATATCTATCGCTAAGATACAGTACGGGAGCAATACTATATGCGAATAGATCTAAATTAGAACATAGATATCGCTAAAATACAGTACGGGAGCAATACTGTATGCGAACATATCCAAACGAGAACCTATCTATCGCTAAAATACGGTACGGGAGCAATACTGTATGCGAACATATCTAAATAAGAACATATCTATCGCTAAAAGTACAGTACGGGAGCTGTACGCAAACATATTTAAATAAAAACATATCTATTGCCTATACGGCAATGTATCGAAGTACAGTACGAGAGCCATACTGTACGAGAACATACCTATTGTTTGTGTGAGAACAAATCTAGTGCATGAACTGAGAACATATCAGAGAAAATGTGCGAGAACATATCCTAGTCCTGTATGAACATATCTCTAAAAACATGTGTTACAATGCGATGAGCTGTGCAATGTTTTGACATGTTTTTGAAGTGACAGGACCGTGTATAACTACGAACAATTGGGTGATTTCTGTGTACTGAGAACATGTCTGAACGTAGCTGGACTGTGTCAAGTAGTTATACTATAATTCTTGAATAATCACATTTCAACATAAATGTGCCAGTATGTCTGAATGTGGTTGAGTTATGTGATTGAAAGGGTTATATCTTTAATATTCTTGAACTGATCTGAGTTGTCTGCATGTGAGCAGAACAATGGCTCCTAAACGAGGTCGATCAGCTAAGAAAGCTGCCAAGAACGTTACTAACACTGAGCCGAACCAAGTTCCACCAGTAAATGCTGAATCAAATCCAGATCCACAGGTTAATCTGGAAACCAGTACTGTTCCACCCTTGAACCCTGGAGTGAACACGGTTCCACCTACTGGTGCAAGTGGATCTGAATCGAACGAAGCAATGATAGCACGAATTGTGCGAGAACAACTATCTGCTTGTGGTGTCTTGATACAACACCAACCTCATATCACTGCGGGTTCTGGTGGGGACCACAACCCTACTAAACATAATGCTACTGGTGGTAACGTAGGAACTCATAATATCACTGGAACAACAACAACAAAAACAACTGCTCCTGATCCACTTCAGCAAGGATGTACATACAAGTACTTTGCTTCTTGCAACCCTCCTACTTTCACGGGTAAAGAAGGAGCGGCTGGACAGTTAAGGTGGATTGAAGAAATGGAAACCAAACTCAAGATCAGCTAGTGTTTGGCGGAGCATAAGGTGTCTTATGCTACTTGTTCTTTGAAAGAGTCGGCTCTAACATGGTGGAATACCCAGGCTAAAACTTTGGGCTCAGCTACAGTTGACTCGATGGGTTGGAACGATTTTAAAACTCTGATTATGTCAAAGTACTGCCCAATCACAGAAATACAAAAGCTCCAGGAGGAATTCTGGAATCGCTCTATGATCGGTGCTGATTGTTTAGCTTATACCGATCGATTTCACGAGCTTACTTGCTTACTTCCCAATATGTTTCCGACGGAAGCAGCGTTGATTGAGAAGTATATCAAAGGACTGGTTCCCCAGATTAGGGGAATGGTAACTGCAGCTGAACCCACTACTCTTAAACGTACAATTCTGTTGACCACTAAGCTTACCGATGAGGCGATAAGGAGTGGTACATTGTCCACAAAAACTCAGACGGCTGCGGGCCGTAGTGATGATGATACTTCTAGTGCTGTGAGAGGCACTAAACGAAAGTGGTTTGGCAAGAACAAAACAAAGGCTCCAGTTGAGACTAGTCAGAGCAACCCAGTAGTGAAGAACTATGGTGCAACTGTTTCTGAAAGGAAAGTTTACAGTGGACAGGTGCCCAAATGCAACAGTGTCCATACCATCACACAGGACCGTGTCCTGTTTGTCGAAACTGTAATCAAGTAGGACACTACGCTAAATACTGTAACTTTCCTGCTCAACCATCAAACCAAGCACCTCGACAAACCACTCAAACAAACCGGTCATGTTTTAAGTGTGGAAGTCCTGACCATTTGATGAGAAACTGTCCAAACAATGACAACACCAATCTGGGAAAAGAAGCTAGGGGGTGAGCTTTTCAGATTGGTGCAACCGAGGCGAGGCATGATGCGAATATTGTCACTGGTACGTTTCTTCTCAATAAATTTTATGCATCAGTTCTATTTGATATAGGGGCAGATAAGAGTTTTATCTCTCCTGAATTTGCATCATTACTTTCATTGCCTGTGGTAGAACTAGAAACTCCCTATGTCATTGAACTTGCTAATGGTAAGTTAATCAAAACTAACAGTGTTACTCAGGGATGTTCCTTGAATCTGAATGATCATCTTTTCAATATTGATTTACTTCCTATTGAGCTTGGAAGCTTTGATGTGGTAGTCGGTATGGACTGGCTTTCTGATAACCAAGCGGAAGTAGTATGTCAAATTAAGGTGATCCGTATTCCATTACATGAGGGTAATACACTGGTAGTTCAGGGAGAGCGAGCCGGTAGAAAACTTGGTATTATATCTTGTATGCGAGCTCAGAAATTCTTAAGGAAAGGCTGTTATGTTTTCCTGGCACATGTGACTGAGCACAATTCTTTACCCAAACATATCACAGATATTCCAGTAGTCAAGGATTTTCCTGAAGTTTTTCCTGAAGATATATCAGGATTACCCCCAGTGAGACAGGTTGAATTTCATATTGATTTGATTCTAGGTGCAACACCTGTAGCTAAAGCTCCTTATCGTTTGGCACCCTCAGAGATGCAAGAGCTTTTAGGTCAACTGCAAGACTGTTAGACAAGCGTTTTATTAGACCTAGTTTATCACCCTGGGGAGCAACAGTCCTCTTTGTGAAAAAGAAGGATGGTTCATTCAGGATGTGTATTGACTACAGGAAGCTCAATAAATTGACAATCAAAAACCGTTATCCATTACCACGTATAGACGATCCGTTTGATCAACTTCAAGGCGCTACTTATTTTTCGAAAATCGATTTAAGATCCGGATATCGTCAGTTACGAATTCATGATGATGATGTGCCTAAAACTGCATTCAGAACTCGATACGGACATTACGAATTTTTAGTAATACCGTTTGGCTTAACGAACACACCTGCAGTTTTCATGGATCTGATGAATCGAGTATGTAGGCCTTATTTGGATAAGTTTGCGATTGTGTTTATTGATGATATTTTTATTCATTCTCGGAACCAACAAGAACATGCTCAACACTTGAAACTAATCTTAGAACTTTTAGCACGTGAGAAATTATATGCCAAATTCTCTAAGTGTGAGTTTTGGTTACGAGAAGTTTGATTTCTAGTCCATGTAGTGAATGAAAACGGTGTTCAAGTGGATCCTAGCAAGATCAAGGCTGTAGAACAATGGGAAACACCACGAACCCCAACTGAAATACGTCAATTCTTAGAGCTGGCAGGTTATTATCGTCGATTCATCAAGAACTTTTCAAATATAACCTGGCCACTAACCACTTTGACGCAGAGAAATCAACCGTTTATATGGGGTTCTCAACAGGAGGAGGCATTCCAACTGTTGAAACATAAACTCTGCAACGCACCTATCCTGGCATTACCGGAGGGTACTGATAATTTCACAGTGTACTGTGATGCTTCACGTCAAAGTCTTGGGTGTGTTTTAATGCAGAATGATAAAGTGATTGCTTACGCTTCTCGACAGTTGAAAGTACACGAGAAGAACAATACCACTCATGATCTAGAATTTGGTGCAGTGGTGTTTGTCACACCCCCAATTTTCAACTAACGGAATCATACCGTTTGGGACGTGACAAACCAGGATCTCAGATCTTTAGACATAACGAAGACCTCTATATGATTTTCAAAACATACTTTGGTCTAAAACTGTAATATCAAAGTTCTAGCGTTGCGGAAACGTTTTTAAAACATAAACAACCATAACGGTTTGAAAATTGTAAATTACAATGCAAAGTTTCAAAGGTTCAAATCCAAATAACTGAAATGTAGAATATGCATGCGACTCGATCTCCTAGTCCATGCTTGCTTGCTTGTTACATTAGCGTCCTGAGAAAACATGTAAATCAAGTCAACACAAAGGTTGGTGCATACACAGGTTTAAGCATTCACAAATGTTTTGAAACAACTGTTTGAACAAAATGTTTGCAGATGACATAATCACACATGCATAGTCATGATAGCTAGTCATTTGTACTATTTACATAAGTGGTCGACACCGAAGCTGACTGTTGCATGCTATCGCATGTTTTGCCTTTCCACTGTTGTCTAGCACAAACAATAGTAATGTGAATTGGCTAGTCAAACACTTGCGTAGATCCCATCTACCAAGTGAGGTTTGTCAAACCTAATAGATCTATTTTCAACTACCACGCTTTGCACTACGGCAAACTAAACGCTTCGAAATGTAAGGACTTGTAATGCTATGTTGCACTAAATGTAAACAGCTAACTCATGCAAGTGATATGTATCTAAAATGTTTGTTGCACATGTTTTCTCCCCCAAAACTGTTAAAATAAGAAAGGGGCCGTGTACGCACCTTTGATTGTGAATAGAATGATCAAACACTTGAAATCGCATAGAAAGTCCTCTACGAAGAACCTGCGATTTAACAATAACTTAGTGTTATTCGAAATGTCGCTTTGTGCTTGAAATCACATACGTGTCAACACACGTATGTTAGACTCGTTAGAAACGTGCATACGTAAGTACGCGTGACTTTAAAATAGTGTAATAAAATCATATCATCGTTTATGATTTTTTTTAAACAAACGTAATTACACGCGATTACGTTTTTGTGTTAAAATATAAATTTTATTATTCTATTTGGTTCGGGATTCCATTACGGTTCCAACGCAACTTGAATGAATTGAATCGGAGTTAGAACGAGTGAACTACGGGTTAAAAACCAAAATGGTTTTTAAAATCAAAAACCCGGCTGAGGCGGGGTTCGAACCCTGGACCTCCCGGACACCACAAGCACGCTCAAACCAACTCCTCTATGTCAGATTTCATTAATGGATATTGGTTCTAAATCTTCTTAAGCCCAATCGGCCCAACTCCCTTGTTATACCTAACCAAAGCATATAGGTTTCAATTGATCCATCATTTGAACTCAATCGACTCCATAACCATAGGGTTTCTATTCCATGGAGTCGAACGACTATGCAGATGCTTTTAATTTGAAAATAATTAACAACAACATGATTAATCGGTCGTAAACATGTTCGAACTCGAGTCCCTCATTTCTCAATCGAATTGATTGAATTGATGATCAACCGTTCTCAAATTCATGGGGTTTCTACTACCTAGAGAATTTCAACCCTCCCCATAATGTTTAATTCAAAAATCAAACCCACTTATATCGAAATACCCAATTTCGATATTTTTATAAACCCTAGAACTCGAATTTAACCAATTCATTATGGTTTTATGAAATTGAAATATGATTTTCGTTTAAAACACTATTTCGAAACTAACTGCATCAGTTAATTTGATTATTGAAACCATTCAAACAGAAAACCCCAATTCGTGTTAAGTGATGAACCCTAATACTCAAAACCTCGTAATCCGCTGCTTTTCGATAGAATTAACTTAGGGTTAATCTCGATCAGAACCTTCTGAAACTACCGATGCTATTTAATTTGGTTCTATAACTAATTTTTATAAAAACCCCCAAATCATTTCACCTCAAGAACCCTAATTGTCGAACTCTTACAATTCGATATTATATCATGAAATTCGCATATAGGTTTTGTTAATCGGGATCCTCTGAAGCTAAAGGTAGCAAATAATTTGATTCTTGCATCCATTTAAATTGAAACCCCCAAATACGTTTAAACTTAGAACCCTAGAATTCGAGATCATCAATTCAAATATAATTTGATGCAATTGACTTATGTTTTTCGTTAAACCCATGATTCCGAAACTTTCTGTGTAACTTAATTAGATTATCACACTCGTTTGAATCGAATTCCCCAAATCGGTTCTTAGCATGAACCTTAATAATCAAAACCGTATAATTTGATATTAGAACTAGAAATTTACATTTGTTTATCCTTAGTCGGCCATGTTAGAAGATGTAGGATCGATTACTTACTTGATTTGATGCCCAATTCGAGTAAATCGACTTTAGCTTGAGTTTCGGCCACCCCCAATCGAATTCTTCTATCCAGGACTCTTGGAATCAAATTCTTGTTTGAAGGAGCTTCTAAGATTGCCGAATGAGGGGTTTGAATGCTCAATTCGAAGTGTTGAAATCAAATGATGTGATTTCTAGTGTAACCGTTCACGGTTTCGACTTTTGAACATAGTGGGAGTTTAATTCGATCATTAATCCACTCAGTAACGTATGATTACTGTTAAAGATCATTAGTATGTGCTGATTGAAAGGTCAATTCAGTTAATTGCAACGGTTTAAGGTGAATTTCGAATTTCCCCCTTCAATTTGGTCAAATTTTGACTTTTAGAAGTCAAAATTGATTATTATCATTGTTTATAGTTTAATCCCTGCACTTAAAACACTTGGGACCAGATATTTTTTAATCTGAACCCTTATGGTTGTTTTTGTTCAATATCGTATTGTTTCGGTTAGTTCTGGTTAACGGAGTTAACCGCGAATTGCCGAATTGTCACATCATCCCCTTGTTGAAGGAATTTTCGTCCCGAAAATTGTAAAATGTTAGAAGTAGTTAGGACACTACTAGTGAGTTCAAATTGTACGTGTTAGTGTGATGTTTGATCATTCTGTGTGCTTGTGTGTGCTCACACACAAGGTTCAACGTTTGCAACATCACACCGAAGTGTGATCGTTCCATGTAACTGTTTGCGTGTACACTAGTTAGTTCACCTAACTGTGACTATTTGTGTTTGATCATGGTGTGAGTGTTTACAACTGTTTGTACTATGTAACCTCGCACATAGCAAAATGTGTGTAACTAATCATGCATGTACTACCATAACATGTAACATATGAAATGTAGCACATAAAAGTGTAATGCAGCACAAATGTTTGTAACAAAATCAATTGAATAAAGTGTTTGTGCTTACAGTTTGAAATCTGAAATGTTGATGTGTGAAGCATCACGTCATCCCCTTGTTGAAGGAAATTTCGTCCCGAAATTTAACGTGTCTTCATAGTGTTTGTAGTTGCTGTTTTGAACAGATGAGGATACTTCTTCATCATTTGATCTTCCCTTTCCCATGTGAATTCAGGTCCATGTCTTGAATTCCACCGAACTTTGACTATCGGGATCTTGCTTTGTTTAAGTTGTTTGACCTCTCGGTCCATAATTTCAGCTGGTTCTTCAATGAATCGTAACTGTTCGTCTACATGTATTTCCTCCAGTGGTACAATCAATGTCTCATCAGAAAGACATTTCTTTAAATTTGAAACGTGAAATACATCATGAACTCCACTGAGTTCATCCGGTAGTTTAAGTTGATACACAACCGGACCAATCCTTTTCAGAATCTTAAAAGGTCCTACGCAGCGAGGGCTAAGCTTCCCGCGCTTGCCGAATCGTATCACACCTTTCCAAGGTGATACCCTTAGAAGGACTCGGTCTCCTACTTGAAATTCCAATGGCTTACGACGTTTGTCAGCGTAACTGTCGATCCTGGGCCGCTGCCATACGGTTCCGGATTTGAACTATCTTCTCTGTCGTTTCATGCACTAGTTCAGGACCTGTAATCTGACTGTCACCAATTTCAGCCCAACAAACTGGCGAACGACATTTACGGCCATACAATGCTTCAAACGGTGCTGCCTGAATACTTGTATGATAACTATTGTTGTAAGAGAATTCCACTAATGGTAAGTGGTTTTCCCAGCTATCACGAAAGTCAATTACACAAGCTCGTAACATATCCTCGAGCGTTTGAATCGTACGTTCACTCTGACCGTCGGTCTGTGGATGGTATGCGGTACTCATATCCAAACGAGTTCCCAATGACTTATGAAGTGATTTCTAAAAGTTTGAAGTGAATCGAGCATCCCGATCTGATATGATGGAAATTGGCACGCCATGTCGTGCTACCACTTCTTTGATGTAAATACGAGTCAGTTTCTCCATTTTGTCAGTTTCCTTAATTGCTAAGAAATGTGCAGATTTCGTTAATCGATCGACAATTACCCATATCGTATCGCAACCACTCGGTGTACGGGGTAACTTAGTAATGAAGTCCATCGAAATCTGTTCCCATTTCCACATTGGTATTTCTGGTTGTTGCAGCAAACCAGATGTTTTCTGATATTCAACTTTGACTTTTGAAAAAGTCAAACATTTGCTAACGTATCTAGAAATGTCAGCTTTCATGTGAGGCCACCAATACAGTGCCTTCAAATCATGATGCAACTTGTCTGACCCCGGATGGACTGAATATCTAGACTTGTGTGCTTCATCCATCACGAGGTCCCTTAAACCACCATGCAAAGGTATCCACAGTCAATTAATGAAATAACGAATTCCATCAGGCTTGAAATCTAATTGTGTTTCCATCCCTCGTAAGGATTCATGTACCAAGTTATCCTTTTCTAAGGCTTCCAGCTGAGCACTGCGTACCTTGTCAGGTAAGTCAGTCTGTATCGTCATCATAAGTGCACGAACCCGTCTTGTTCCTGTTGTGTCTTTTCTGCTTAGGGCGTCAGCTACCACATTAGCTTTTCCCGGATGATACTTGATTGCGCATTCGTAGTCGTTCAACAACTCAACCCATCGTCGCTGTCTCATATTAAGTTCCTTCTGATCAAAGATATGTTGCAAACTCTTATGATCAGTGTAAATGGTACACTTGGTTCCATATAAGTAATGCCTCCAAATTTTCAAAGCAAAAACCACTGCTCCTAATTCCAAGTCATGAGTAGTGTAATTCTTTTCGTGTATTCGTAGTTGCCTTGAAGCGTAAGCAATCACTTTATCACGTTGCATCAACACACATCCCAAACCCTGTGCAGATGCATCACAATACACCACAAAGTCTTCTGTTCCTTCCGGTAAGGACAGAATCGGTGCACTGCAGAGTTTCTGTTTCAATAACTGGAATGCAGCTTCCTGTTTATCCGTCCAGTTATACTTCGTTCCTTTGTGCGTAAGAGCTGTAAGTGGTTGAGCGATCTTTGAGAATCCCTCAATGAATCGTCGGTAGTAACCCCCCAAACCAAGGAATTGTCGTACCTCGGTAGGGGTCTTTGGTGCTTCCCAATTCTTAATCGCTTCAATCTTTGTTGGATCAACATGTAGGCCTTTTTCATTGACTATATGACCCAAAAATTGTACTTCTCGCATCCAGAAGTCACATTTCGAGAACTTAGCGTACAATTGTTCCTGTTTCAGTAACTCCAACAGTAATCGGAGATGTTCAGCATGCTCCTCCTCAGTTTGAGAATAGATGATAATGTCATCAATAAAAACAATGACAAACTTATCAAGATAAGGTTTACAAACACGATTCATGAGATCCATGAATACAGCTGGAGCGTTTGTCAACCCAAATGGCATGACCAAGAACTCATAATGGCCATAGCGCATCCTGAATGCTGTCTTCGGGATGTCTTCTTCCTGTACTCTGAGTTGATGATAACCAGACCTGAGATCAATCTTCGAGTAGTAACTTGAACCTTGTAATTGATCGAACAGATCGTCAATTCTGGGTAACGGATACCGGTTTTTGATGGTAACTTTGTTAAGTTCCTGGTAATCGATACACATACGGAAAGTCCCGTCCTTCTTCTTGACAAATAAGACTGGAGCTCCCCACGGTGAAAAACTAGGTCGTATAAAGCCCTAATCTAACAACTCTTGCAGTTGTGTAGATAACTCTTGCATCTCAGATGGTGCAAGTCGATAAGGCGCCCTAGCTATCGGTGCTGCATCTGGTGTAAGGTCAATTCGGAATTCCACCTGCCTGATAGGCGGTAATCCCGGTAAATCTTCCGGAAATACTTCAGGAAATTCACAAACTACTGGAATGTCTTCAATCTTCTTCTCAGCTACCGGCTTTTCAGTTATAAGTGCTATAACTGCCGTATGACCTTTACGCAGACATTTGTGTGCTTTCATACCAGATATGAGACGCAGTGGCGTACTGCTCTTCTCGCCTTGTACATACAATGTCTCTCCATGCGAAAGAGGTATACGAACGATCTTTTCATGACATACTATTTCAGCCTGGTGTTTGGACAACCAGTCCATGCCAATGACTACATCAAAACTGCCTAAGGTGATAGGCATAAGGTCAATTTCCAGTGTTTGACCCATCAAGTCAAGCATACATCCCTTAAGGATTTGTTCAACTACAATTAACTTGCCATCAGCTAGTTCTACCGTGTATGGGTTTTCTAACGCAGTAGGACTAACATTTAGCAACTTAGAAAATGAAGTAGATACAAAACTCCGGTTTGCACCAGTATCAAATAGCATAGAGGCATAGTGATTATTCAAGAGGAACATACCCGTGACAATGTTGGGATCCTCCCGTGCCTGACGTCCTCCAATCACAAACGCCCTGCTCCTAGCACCATTGTTGTTGTTATTGTTGTTGTTATTGGTGCCATTGCCATTGCCGTTGCCGTTGCCGTTGCCATTTGCTTCATTAGTCCCGCCTTTCTTGAGTTGTGGGCAATCCTTTTTGAAGTGCCCCAGCTTACCACACTCAAAACAACCCTTCTGTGCGTTGTTCTGATTGTTATTCTGATTGTTGGAATTATTTTGCAGCTCTCCGCGGCAATCCTTAGCTGCATGCCCTCCTTTGCCACACCGTTGACACTTAAACTTATCACACTGATTCCCAGCATGATGGAATCCACACTTGTTGCACTTTCGGTGTTTACCAATATACCCCCTGATGATGATGACTGCTGACCACTGTTCAAATTATGATAAGACCTGTGTGAATCCTGTCTTCGGTTCTGCTGAAACGGCTGTTGGTTGAAATTCGTGGTGTTGCTGCTTTCCCACTTCCTTTTGTGGTCTCCCACCTTAGTAGTTGATGTCCGTTTAGGCAGAGTTCCTTGTAAAACTGCCTGGTCAGTCAATTGGTGCGCTAGTCGAACATCTTGTTGGATCGTTGTGGGATTTGCATAAGTAACTAATCCCTGGATCTGAGGCACTAATCCCCCGATGTACCTCTCTATCCACTTGCTTGCTGGAGTAGCCATGTGAGGTAGGAGTCTGGCCAGTTCATGTGACCGAGTCGTGTACTCCTCGATGTTTGACCCCTCCATCTTGAGATGCCAATACTCCTCCTCCAGTTTCTGCATTTCACTGCGAGGACAGTACTCCTCCTGCAGTAAGGTTTTGAATCCATTCCATGTTAGGGCATTCGCTTCTCCCAATCCCAAAGTCTGAACATTGGAGTTCCACCAGGTCAATGCTGGACCCTCCAACGTACCGGTAGCATACTTGACCTTATTCTCATCAGGACAGTTACACATTTCAAACACTGATTCGGCTTTCTCAATCCATCGTAGGAGTCCAATGGCTCCTTCCGATCCTTTGAAGTTGTGTGGCTTATAGTCCAAGAACATCTTGAACGTGCACGCCTACGGGTTTACCAATCCCCCTGCTGGACCATGTGGCCCTGTAGTGTGTGTCTGAGTGTAGTTCACGATAGCCTCCGTGACCTTGTTGTTAATCAGCTCATTGAGCTCAGCAACTGTCGTATGAATGTTCTCACCGGCCATTATCTTCCTAGTTAAAAGAAATGTTAGAGTGTTATCAAAGTCCAATGTGAAACGTGTAAACAATACAACAAACAACAAACATGTAATGTAGGAATCAACACAGCTGTTGGCAATAAGTAATAGTTTTCAATATATAATAATCTGATTTGAGTACAATACTTTCAAAATCAAAACATAAGTTTCTCAAACATCTAATGTAGGGACACAACCCGCCCCTAATAAGTTTAAACAAAATAAAGAAAATCAAGCATCCTCAATAGTGGAGTCAGCATCAGAATCAACATCCTGTGCTGGTATCTCCTCCTCCTCCTCTTCCTCTTCAGCCTCAGATATAAATTGCTCTTCTAGTGCAATCAACTTCCCCTCAGCAATGTCGGCTCGGTGCTCCTCCTCCTGCACTCGAGTAGTCAGATGTACAATGTGTGACTCCATCCCCTGAACCACACTACGAAGCTCTGCGTATCGGGCGTTTACATCCCGAAGCTCCTGTGCCATGTGCTCAATCCGATCATTCGCCCACTTTGACTCCCATGTCAATCGGGCGACATCATCTGACTCAAATCGTGGCCTCTTGCAGGCACGAAACCTAGGTGGCATACGATATGAAGACTCCTCGGTGGAATCCTCCACAGGTGCTTTCTCTGGGTTTCTCTGTGGCTCTTCCTGTGCGTCATCCTCAGGATCCACCTATGGATCCTCCACAGGATCCTCCTCCGGGTCCTCGTCCGGGTCCTCTACGGGATCCTCCTCCGGATCCTCCTCATGATCCTGAAATGCTGGAGCTATCGGCTCCTCGTCATCGAGTACGATCACGTGCGGTGGTGACGGTGCTGCCATATCTGTTACATAAGACCATATGTAAATACTAGGCAAAACAATTATGTAAGCAAGTGTCTAATGTCTAACAGTTATAGTCTAAGTCTACTAATGCAAACCTAGTTCGCTATAACCAATGGCTCTGATACCAATCTGTCACACCCCAATTTTCAACTAACGGAATCATACCGTTTGGGACGTGACAAACCAGGATCTCAGATCATTAGACATAACGAAGACCTCTATATGATTTTCAAAACATACTTTGGTCTAAAACTGTAATATCAAAGTTCTAGCGTTGCGGAAACGTTTTTAAAACATAAACAAACATAACGGTTTGAAAATTGTAAATTACAATGCAAAGTTTCAAAGGTTCAAATCCAAATAACTGAAATGTAAAATATGCATGCGACTCGATCTCCTAGTCCATGCTTGCTTGCTTGTGTACCTTAGCGTCTTGAGAAAACATGTAAATCAAGTCAACACAAAGGTTGGTGCATACACAGGTTTAAGCATTCATAAATGTTTTGAAACAACTGTTTGAACAAAATGTTTGCAGATGACATAATCACACATGCATAGTCATGATAGCTAGTCATTTGTACTATTTACATAAGTGGTCGACACCGAAGCTGACTGTTGCATGCTATCGCATGTTTTGCCTTTCCACTATTGTCTAGCACAAACAATAGTAATGTGAATTGGCTAGTCAAACACTTGCGTAGATCCCATCTACCAAGTGAGGTTTGTCAAACCTAATAGATCTATTTCCAACTACCACGCTTTGCACTACGGCAAACTAAACGGTTCGAAATGTAAGGACTTGTAATGCTATGTTGCACTAAATGTAAACAGCTAACTCATGCAAGTGATATGTATCTAAATTGTTTGTTGCACATGTTTTCTCCCCCAAAACAGTTAAAATAAGAAAGGGGCCGTGTACGCACCTATGATTGTGAATAGAATGATCAAACACTTAAAATCGCGTAAAAAGTCCTCTACGAAGAACCTGCGTTTTAACAATAACTTAGTGTTATTCGAAATGTCGCTTTGCGCTTGAAATCACATACGTGTCAACACACGTATGTTAGACTCGTTAGAAACGTGCATACGTAAGTACGCGTGACTTTAAAATAGTGTAATAAAATCATATCATCGTTTATGATTTTTTTTAAACAAAGGTAATTACACGCGATTACGTTTTTGTGTTAAAATATAAATTTTATTATTCTATTTGGTTCGGGATTCCGTTACGGTTCCAACGCAACTTGAATGAATTGAATCGGAGTTAGAACGAGTGAACTACGGGTTAAAAACCAAAATGGTTTTTAAAATCAAAAACCCGGCTGAGGCAGGGTTCGAACCCTGGACCTCCCGGACACCACAAGCATGCTCAAACCAACTCCTCTATGTCAGATTTCATTAATGGATATTGGTTCTAAATCTTCTTAAGCCCAATCGGCCCAACTCCCTTGTTATACCTAACCAAAGCATATAGGTTTCAATTGATCCATCATTTGAACTCAATCGACTCCATAACCATAGGGTTTCTATTCCATGGAGTCGAACGACTATGCAGATGCTTTTAATTTGAAAATAATTAACAACAACATGATTAATCGGTCGTAAACATGTTCGAACTCGAGTCCCTTATTTCTCAATCGAATTGATTGAATTGATGATCAACCGTTCTCAAATTCATGGGGTTTCTACTACCTAGAGAATTTCGACCCTCCCCATAATGTTTAATTCAAAAATCAAACCCACTTATATCGAAATACCCAATTTCGATATTTTTATAAACCCTAGAACTCGAATTTAACCAATTCATTATGGTTTTATGAAATTGAAATATGATTTTCGTTTAAAACACTATTTCAAAACTAACTGCATCAGTTAATTTGATTATTGAAACCATTCAAACAGAAAACCCCAATTCATGTTAAGTGATGAACCCTAATACTCAAAACCTCGTAATCCGCTGCTTTTCGATAGAATTAACTTAGGGTTAATCTCGATCGGAACCTTCTGAAACTACCAATGCTATTTAATTTGGTTCTATAACTAATTTTTATAAAACGCCCAAATCATTTCACCTCAAGAACCCTAATTGTCGAACTCTTACAATTCGATATTATATCATGAAATTCGCATATAGGTTTTGTTAATCGGGATCCTCTGAAGCTAAAGGTAGCAAATAATTTGATTCTTGCATCCATTTAAATTGAAACCCCCAAATACGTTTAAACTTAGAACCCTAGAATTCGAGATCATCAATTCAAATATAATTTGATGCAATTGACTTATGTTTTTCGTTAAACCCATGATTCCGAAACTTTCTGTGTAACTTAATTAGATTATCACATTCGTTTGAACCGAATTCCCCAAATCGGTTCTTAGCATGAACCCTAATAATCAAAACCGTATAATTTGATATTAGAACTAGAAATTGACATTTGTTTATCCTTAGTCGGCCATGTTAGAAGATGTAGGATCGATTACTTACTTGATTTGATGCCCAATTCGAGTAAATCGAATTTAGCTTGAGTTTCGGCCACCCCCAATCGAATTCTTCTATCCGGGACTCTTGGAATCGAATTCTTGTTTGAAGGAGCTTCTAAGATTGCCAAATGACGGGTTTGAATGCTCAATTCGAAGTGTTGAAATCAAATGATGTGATTTCTAGTGTAACCGTTCACGGTTTCAACTTTTGAACATAATGGGAGTTTAATTCGATCATTAATCCACTCAGTAACGTATGATTACTGTTAAAGATCATTAGTATGTGCTGATTGAAAGGTCAATTCAGTTAATTGCAACGGTTTAAGGTGAATTTCGAATTTCCCCCCGTTCAATTTGGTCAAATTTTGACTTTTAGAAGTCAAAATTGATTATTATCATTGTTTATAGTTTAATCCCTGCACTTAAAACACTTGGGACCAGATTTTTATTAATTTTAACCCTTATGGTTGTTTTTGTTCAATATCGTATTGTTTTCGTTAGTTCTGGTTAACGGAGTTAACTGCGAATTGCCGAATTGTCACAGTGTTTGCACTCAAGATTTGGAGACACTATTTGTATGGAACCAATTGTATTATATACACTGATCACAAAAGTCTTCAGCATATTCTAGATCAGAAAATGTTGAACTTGCGACAAAGGCGGTGAGTAGAACTTTTGAACGACTATGACTGTGAAATTCGTTATCATCCGGGTAGAGCGAATGTCATAGCCGATGCCTTGAGTCGCAAGGAACGAGTCAAACCTTTACGAGTGAAAGCGTTAGGTATAACTATTCAAACCAGTTTAATTCCTCAAATCAAAGAAGCTCAGCAACAAGCTCTACAAACAACGAACTATATTGCTGAGGAATTAAGAGGATTAGACCAGCAACTTGAAACCAAAGCTGATGGTTTGGGAGAAGTGAAAGTACTGAAACGCAGTCGCATACCTATTGTTAAAATTCGATGGAATTCACAACGTGGACCTGAGTATACGTGGGAACGTGAAGATCGAATGAAAGCAACATACCCACACCTATTCTAATGATCAATTGTTATCAAGTAAGTCTTCACTAAATTTCGGGACGAGATTTTTCTAACAGGGGGAGACTGTGATAACTCAAAATTCTCAGGTTAGAATCATAACTCGAAAATGAAGAGAATGAGTGTAAGCGAAATCGCGAAACGAGGCTCCGATTTCAAGATACACTGAATCGAATATAGCAATAGATAAGAGGTCAAATATTTTGAGTTCTTTAGGTCTTGAGATTATAACCATTGGAAAGAACTCGAAAAATCGTGAACGTAGGCGAAAACCGTGCGCAAAACGGAGTTCGTATGCTCCCGGAATCGCGAAACGAAGATAAGATCAAAATCTGGATTTCCCATCACGCGCAGTACGCCCCGGGACAACCTCCTAGGTGGGGCGATGTGCCTGGGGCCAGAAAATCGGGAAAATGGCTTAAAAAGTCAAGATCTCATCCAAAAATCAAAATCTTATCTTATTTTCGACGCCACAGTCACCACCAACGAAAAAACTCACTTCCAAACATTCAAATCTCTATTTCAAAGCCTTCCAAACATCTAGATCGCGCCCAGGAACGTTTCTGCAAGTCCAGATCATCATTTTACCCGCAGAACTCCGTCAGAATAGGTAACAGTTCATTTTAACCTTATAGTTTGATAATGATTGATTAAATCTTGTTTTTGAACGTAATGAGATAGTTAGGGTTGTTGATTATTGCCTAGATGATGGCTAGGATTGATTATAAACGAAGAACACGATGTTTTAACGGTTAAATTCTTGTTTTGATCCGTTATAATGCCCGATTTATATGAAATCACAACTATGATTATAATGGATTAAACCATTTGATTGTAACGATGTAGGTGATTAGTTTGATTAATCTTTGAAATGCAAAGGTTAAATTCAAGAGTTTCAAACTAATCATAATTATTAACATACTCATTGGAACGACTATCTGATGTTTATGATAACAGTCAGATCAGTATGTTAAACATGGTTATTAAACCTATTCAAATGCTACATTGTGATATTTCATGATATTTGGGTAATCAATAACAAGGATTAATTATTTCTAAGCCATTAATCTGTTTAGAAATTGTTATAGCATTATAATCAACAACATTAACTATTTGGTTAATCCAAGATTATTCTGATTAATCAAATATGTCATCAACTTCATGTTAGGAACCTGAATCAGTATAGGTTCTTACATTATCATACATTGTATGATATAACATTAAATTAATTAATTAAATATTAAACATGAGTTTGATGACTGTTAAGACAATGTCTTTGACATTGGACGTTCATAAAGATATAATCAGTAACTTAAACTATAAATAACTAATTTAACATAAATAAATGCAGAATCATCATATTATTACCAGTTTGTGTGATATTCTGCTATCAGTAAGATATCAGGTGAGTTTCGTACAACCCCTTTTCTTTTTAATGTTTTATAAACATCGGGGTAACTCTGTAAATCCTTTTCTGAACATATGATATGCATCACTGTTATCTGTGTGATTTCATGTGACTTTTGTGTGATTTCATGGGATTTTGCCGTTAGTATCTCTATCACAGTATCAAAAGTCCTCATCTCGTGAACTGTATCTAGTGAACCCATGTGGGGCCGAACAGGAATCATTGATAGTACTATTGGCTGACAACCCATTCGCTAGGAGGGTTGCTCCTCCCCTTGTGTGAATGTTTGGTACCTGTTTCCGAAATATCTTCTTAATATTAGTGATAGATATTAAGATAATGAGGCATCAAGATACTTACCGACGGGTAGTGTCTTTATCAAAACACAGAACGTCCGAAAGGAACTAGATACGGGTCCCATGGTTATCTTGAACTGAACATTTTGAGAACTTGTATTACATATCATATCATATTGTTGAACTTAAACTGTATGAACTCACCAGCTTTGTGCTGACGTTTTTAAACCTAAAACTTTTGCAGGAAGACAGTGACCATCGAGTGAGGATGCACTTCATACACTGTAATTAAATAAGATAGTTGTGTAATAAACTGAGTTTGAACAATGGAATGTTGAATGTAATTACGAAACCCTTTGTAATGTATTTATTCTAAGTTAATCTGTGTGCTGTGATATCGGTTCAAGTAAGTCACACCTCATCTCTGAGACATCACCACTATGCTTCCTCAACCTTCTCACGGTAACGTATGACATCATCTCAGGTGACGAGAGGTGGGGGTGTGACACTTGTCCTATTACACTTACTTAACTCTTGTATCGAATGTTAATACAAAGATATGTAATATCTTTATAACATTCATTTGCTTGCTTGAAATTGTTCCAATGTCTGTTTACGTAAGAATAACTGAGTGTTATAAGATAACTTCTTATAACTATATTATTCTAATGTGTTGATGAATTTATAAGATATGTTATCTTATTCATCTGAATATCCCTGTCATGTTTTGATCATACAAGTATGCATACAATGATAAACGATAATAAACAATTAAGTATTATCTAAATCAAAGTATAAAGAACATGTTAAGCAAAACTTTTAAATAAATAAAAGTAAACATGTTTCTCAGCCTCGAAAGTTTAAAATCAGTTAAGATTAAAGTAAAAGGGGCATATGAACTCACCTTGTTGTTGTAGGGTTGACTTAGCTTAAAAGAAAGAATGCACACGCTCTTTGTTGCACTTGAGTTTGTTTTACGATCCTGTATTGAATTCACATTGTATTTGTAACTTATAAGTATAAATTGTGAGATTTTGTGCGCGTGTATGTGTTTTCCTATCTTTGTTATCTCCTCTTGGTCTCAATCCTCATTCGGTCCAGATTCTATTATTAGAATCTGTTGATCCCATAATTCCTTATGTTATGAATTTATCCTTGACCCACTTTTGTAATCTCAAAAACTTGTCATCATGCTTTAATGAAATCTTTGTTATTATGTAATTTCTTTAATGTATTTGAAATACATTTAGCATGTGTCCTATGTAACCCGTTAATATCACTAAATGCTATAAAATAGTTTCTAATCTTTATGTGCAAATATATCACACATATTGTCATCATTTGCAATAAAATCATCGTTATAACCTTATCTCCCATGAATAGTTTTTATACTTGATTTTAAGTATAGGTTCACAAGGTTAATGGGGTTGACCGAAAGATTGGATCATGGATCAATTGGATTTATTGGGCCGAATTGTATAGAAGTTTTGGGCCTAGTCGACATCCCTTGGGCCATATGTGCCGTGGGCTTCTCAAATCCATATGGGCCGATGTGATTAGTGTTGGGCCGAGTAACAGGTCATGGGCTTCTCAAGGGAGTTGGGCCGATCAACAAATCAAAGGGATTGGTCCCCAAGGCAGCGAACCTTGGGACCGGCTAACATGGGTTCGGCAACAGAGAACCATAGGTTCGGCTAAGGGTGGCCAACAAGGTTCGTGTAGTAGATATGTAGCTTCAGCACTAGGTCCAAGGTTCGTAGAATTCCATGGGTTCGCCGAGGTGATTAGGGTTCGTCTGAAAATGGTTTGCATGGAAGAAAAGGTTCGTTAGTTGACTGGTTCGGCTGAGAATGCATCCAAGGGTTCGTTCCCAGGTGAGGGTTCGGCTAGGTTAATGCTTAACCAATGGTTCGGGGAGGTGGCCGAGGGTTCGCTGATCACAAGGGTTCAGCCGGCATGTAGTAGGGTTCGGTTGAACAAGGTCCGGTCATTCCTTTTTCTCACATAGGTTCGGCTAGATGGGTTCGGTGGTAGCATCAGGGTTCGTGGCTCCATGCATGGGGTTCGGTGATGGTTCGTGACACCCCCAAATGGTTCGGCTGGCACCTGATGGTTCGGCCACATGGGTTTGGCAACCCACCAGCAATCCCACGAACCTGTTACCTTTCCCCCTCATCAACCTCTTCGATCTAGCCAACTTTGAAGTCGTTTACACGATGATGTTTTACAACAGGTTATTCTCGAAGGTGCTATGGTCATGGAAGTGAGTTTATGACCGGCTAGGTACCATGGTTTAACAACACACGCACAAAACCCTATTTTCATGACTCTTGCAAGCTTCATACCTCGTTTTCTAGAGGCTAACTTTCCAGATCAGTTGTGCTTTCTTGAAGAGGACTTCGAGAGCTATGCGTGGGTTCAAGAATCACCCAAATCCGTTGAGAAATGAAGAAGTTATAGGGTTTTGAAGGTGAAAAATGGTGGTAAATGGTGGTGACCAGAATTCTTGGCTAGAGAGAGAATGTGAGTGATAAAAATGAGAGGAAACTCTCATTTAGAGTTTTTATATCAAGTGTGGTGTTCGGGTTTGTATCGGTTGCTCGGTTCACGTCTTTGTCGCGTATCCGAATTTTTATGCGTAATTGTTTGAAATAAATAAAAGGAGATTATTTAAATAAATTGATGAGTTTCAAAATTGTAAAAATGTTATTTAAGTTATTTTTATTAAATTATTTTCGTTCGTGTCGTGTTTCGTCGAATCGCGTCACCATCGCGCGTATTCGTTCGAATCGTCATTCGAACGAACACGACGATGGTTTCGCTTTCCGACTTTTGTTTTCTACTTTCCAGTCATCATTTCAGGACGTTAAACTCACAGATATGTTTGTGTGAATCGTCACCCACGCAAACACATTGTCAGTTCGTTATTCTGAAACAGCACTGAATTATTGTTTTAATTGTGTTTCCTCACTGTCGGACTCAACTAAACATCCTGTTATCACATTGTTTTCACATTGAATTGTCGGCCATCTGATTCCTGTCATCTATGGATATCAGATTGCAACCGATTTGTTTTTGTCATTCGCTTGAACATCGTTGTTTCTCATGTTTAGTTGTGTTAACTGTACTTAGGTTTTCACTTAAATACACACAACTAATGTCTAAATTGAGTGTTGTACTTACAGTATTTAAGTTTACACAAAAATACATACAACTGTTTCTTGTAAATCTGAATTCTGTTTGTACAAATACTGTGTATACACATGAAATCACACGTAGTTACTGTTGAAAGTACACGCACCGTACGGACTTGCCGGCCGGTCCGGTACTAGTTGTCACATCATATATTTACATTGTTCATAAGCTTTTGCGGAAGTAGTGGACGCCAATGGAATCAAACTATTCGTTCTTAATTTGGGGAATGTTATTCATGATAGGAGCTACAAGGTCTCTTGAACTATAGTTTTGCTTGTGCCAGATATTTTTGTGCATGGCTTCTTGCTTGCTATTACTAGCATAGGGTAGAAATTGTATGCGAATTTTGTTTGCAGAGTTCGTTCAGTATTTTACTTAGGTATCCCTTACTGTTTACCATCTTGCAACGCTTGTAGATGAGCCGCATCCTTTCTTCTCTAAAATAACAAACATTGTGCTAACAACCTCATAAATGTTTGTTTCAACGATAGGGTTTTAGTTTGAATCATAGTGTGATCCCAAAAATAGGACCGCTCACCATCAACTAAACCAGGATTTCCCACCGCAACGCGCGGCCGGATATTCCTAGTATATATTAAAAAACAAAGCTAATGAATAGTAAATGGGTAAATGCGTAATTTCATATTTGATATTATATATTTATTAATATGCAACAAAAAATATATAGATTAAATATATATATTATATTCAAATAGTATATATATATATATATATATATATAACATCAGTGCCGGACGCGTGCCGGAACAGTGATCGCAACAGCAACTCGTACAGTAACTCAGGTACACATTACGTGAAACTATTTTATGCTATTAGTACATTATGATTAATACGAAACTATTATGCGATTGTCTGAAATCTGACTAAAACCTTAGGGTTTAACAGTTAGAAACATATCAGACAACACAGTATGGAAACGCAGATACTTGATTTGATACTATGGTGTATAAACGTATGTGAGGTTAAATAGAATGAAACTATAACAGTTGTTATAACGGAATGCTAAACCGACGAATTATTCGTATAGATGAAGATCTGTACGAATGATTCTGAGAGTTTAACGTTCTGAAATAATGACTGAAAAGTAGAAAACAAAAGTTGGAAAGCCAAACCATCATCGTGTTCGTTCGAATGACGATTCGAACGAATATGCGCGATGGCGACGCGTTCTGACGAAACGAAAACGAACATGAAAAACGATACGAACGATCATAAACTTAAGGAAATAAAATATTTCCTGTTTTACAATTTTGAAACTCATCATAAATAAATTTAAACGAAACTATTTTATTAATTCGCGAACAAATTTACGAAACGCTTAAAAATGATATAATTCGACAAATAATTTAATACAACGATATTTAAAATGATTCTAGTAATAATCGTATTTTAAAGCATCCTAAAATAAACCTTCTTATTTAAATTACGGGAAATGCGCGTAACGAACCGGAAACGCGACGAAAACGCGAACCGATCAACCGAAACGAACCCGAACACCCCCGAGGTATATAAACCTTGAATGAGACTATTTTTCTCATTCTTCACAAACCCTCTCTCTCTCTAGAACTTTCTACCCGTCACTCTCTCTCTCTCTCTCTAAGAATTCACACCTTCAAACATCAAGATCTCTCTCATTTCTTAGTGAATTTCGGTGTTCTTGGTGTCCAATTGAAGCTCTTGACCTCCTCTATCAAGAAGTACAACGGATATGGAAGATTGCCCATCCATTTTCGAGGTAATGATGAAAGAAAGTTTGGAAATTAGGGTTTTATAACCCTTTGTTCGACCACACACACACACACGGTTAAAACCCTAAACCGCACGCATCCTACACCATTAGTGGCTCATCTACACGGTGCCGCATCATGGGGATGACCAAAACAAGGTTCGCTCTGATGGTGATGAAGAAATTCACAGGGTTCGGTGAAAGTGGTGGTAGCCGAAGCCTGGTTCCCGAACCTTCTCTAGTTGACGAACTATGCATGGGAGCCGAACCTTGCTGCCATCACATCAGGCGAACCTGAGTTGTAACCAACCCCTACTGCCGCGAACCTAGCCAATGTGTCAGCCGAACGTACCTCATGCAGCCGAACCTACCTCCAGCAACGAACCCTTGAACTCGGCTGAACCCATGCTGGGTCGGCATGGGAATAGCCGAACCTTGCTAACAGGGCCGAACCTATTGCTGCGAACCAGTAAGCTGGCCGAACCCTTGGCTAGTCACGAACCAATTCCAATGAACCCTTCATTGGCTGTCGAACCTATGAGCTGCCTCACCATTGCCGAACCTATACACATCATTACTCACGAACCTTCAGGCACCTACCGAACTTACTTGATCACCGAACCCTCATCAGGTAGGTGAACCCTAGCCTATCGAACCATGATGCCGAACCTTTCCCCATGCATGACCGCCGAATCTATGGAATCCCCAAGGTTCGCTGATGGTGGCTATATCCCAAACGATCGGGATGACTCCAAAGGCTGCGGCCCATCAATGGTGTCCCAGATCAACGTTTACATGAAGCCCAATAACCGGCCCAAGGGATTATAGCCACGGCCCAAATGGTTTAACTTGGCCCAAATCCCCTCGGTCCAAATTAAGATCCAACAGGCTCAATTACTTCTAGGCCCAAAGACTTTTGGCCCGCGACACATATAAGACACATGTGACTTGGTTCGGCCCATTAACACTCGAGGCCCACACATAGTCTTAACCGGCCCAATAATCCCATCTAGTTGGTCATGATGGAAAACTTATATTCGGCCACTGGACTAGGAAATTACCTAACACATTAAAACGATGAACAAGAATTACATGGGATTCCTTTATAAAACTAAATAAATATTTAAGTATACTTGCAAAGATCCATGTGATACAACTAGTAAACCTAGCATTTTAAAGATCTTGAATTTGCAAAACAAAAGAGAGCCGAATAATGACCGTGACTTACTAGTGTTAGCCAACTTTAGGGCTAACACTAACATCGACATGCATGCTAAATTCTACAAACCAATGCTTATAAGCTATAAACACTATAAAATCAATACAGGAGCGTGAACATTCATCACAAGTACAAACAACGAGAGCGCGTATTCTTGTTATACTTAGTCAACCACAACAAACACAAGGTGAGTTCATTTGTCCCTTTTCAAACTTATTTGTTTTACTTCGGGACTGAGAAGCATGTTAAACATTTTAATAATTTATTGAAATGTTATTTAATGCTTTTAAACATAACTATGATGCTTACAACAAGGTTTATACTTGGAAACTAGTATACTTTGAGAAACTATGTGCTTGATGCTTATTCTACAAACTAGATGGTTAAACTTGATGCTTAATGCTTATGCTTGAAATGAGATGCTTGAACTTGATGCTTGAGTCTTATGCTGTGAACTAAATGCTTAAACTTGAGGCTTGATGCTTATGCTACAAACCAGAGGCTTAAACTACATACTTGATGCTTAAACTATGAATTTAGTGGTTGAACTATATGCTAATGCTTGGAACTATATGCTTGGAAACTATGATTGCGTGCGAAATGCTAAGCTTGTATCTAATCATGGGCTACGTAATTGCTAAACTTCTGCTATAGCAGGGCTTGTACCCATGTATTGAGATACGTGAAAGCTAAACTATGACGAGGCTAAGCTATTATCTATATAAGAGACATGTAATTGCTAAACTTCTGCTATAGCAGGGCTTTTGTCTGCTTATATGAGATATGTAATTGCTGTATTGTTTGTGTATGTATGGCTTGTGTCTATGTATGAGATACGTAATTGCTAAACTTCTTCTAGAGCAGGGCTTGTATCTTGTATAGGAGACACGTAATTGCTAGACTAGGCTTAACTAATTCAGGAGATACGTAATGGCTAAACTTCTGCTAGAGCAGGGCTTGTATCTATCCGTGAGCTACGTAATTGCTAAAATTTTGCTATAGCAGGGCTTGTACTCACGCTTGAGATTAGTGAAAGCGAAACTATGTGCGTGTGAACTTTGATGCTTGTTAAACTTACTTTGAGGCTAATAATTATGAATGCTATAGACTTGTAAACTTTGAAACAATAAACTAAAGCTATGACGAGGAATGGTTTGAACGGTAGGTAAAATGCTTAATTATTATTAACAACAGTGTCATATGTTGATTAGTATGTGGTGGGACGGCGTCTGGGCGAGTTGTAGGCTCGACTCAGGGGTATGCCCTATATATAAGCATACCGGTTTGGATATTACATGTGGAGTTAATGAGGTTAAGGTTTTACCGAAAGAGGTTTGCTAAAGCTATTTTTAAACTTATAAACTTTATGAACTCACCAACCATTGTGTTGACTTTGTTTTTCTTACATGCTTACTCACGTGATGAACATGTGTAAGCTAAGACTCTTGGATTGCATTCTAGGCAGCCTAGATAGAGGACCTAGTTGATTTTGGAAGCACATATTTTGTTACTCATACGAATCACTTTTGGATGTCTTGAACAGATTACAAGATAGAAAACTTTGATTCTTTTGATAGGTTTACCGGGTTAAATTACTGAACATTGATATTGTAATTTAACTTTGTAATCCTAGTTTAATGTTGATTGTGCTTTAGTTATTCTTAACATTGATGCTATGTAAACAATCTGATCATTATGATTATCATTCACGATATCGCGCCCTGAGAACCTTCCGCCCGACGGGGACTTCGATCCAACCCCGCCGGCTCGGGGTGTGATAATATATATATATATATAATATTAAATAGAATGAATACTATACATATACATATATATAGTGAAAAAACGTGGCTCTTTCTACAGTTTCGGTGGTATTCGGAAAGGTAAAGGTGATTTATTTGTTCTCATAAAAAATCGATGTTTGCTTAGAGATTTAGGATTTTTTTTAATTCAAACAATTGGTTGCAGGTGAGGACGATTTTGTGAGTAATATTTTCTATTTTTCGTAACATATTTGTATGGATTTGGTATGATTTTATGTTTTAATGAGAAAATAGTATATAGTTCGTGATGAAAGTTTTGATTTTGGTATGTAACTTATATTTATGCAACAGATACATAATACCGATTATTGGGATTTCACTTCGATAACCCACCGCAACGCGCGGCGGGAAAAACCTAGTTTACTTAAACCAAAGAAGAAAGTCAATCTTTTGGAATAAAAAAAAGGCCGTACGAGTTATTCGAATCCCTCTCTTTAAAGTTTCCGTTTCGGTTGATTACTTTCTATTTTCTCGTTAAAAATTTTGGAGACAGCAAAATATAAGTATAACATAACCGATTTTAACCTAACCAAATTTTAAACAACAGTTATAGTTAAGTCATTAACCGACTCATTAGGTTATGTTTTTTGTTAAGCCAAGTCATTAATCGATTTTAACCGAACCGAACAGATTATTATCTCTTTGGCTTTTTCTTATTTCTAGGTAGGGGTGTTCGCGGTCCGGTTTTTAAGTGTAACCGTAACCGGACCGTCAACAACGTTTTTTGATAATGAAAACCAAAACCAAACCGTTCAAAATAAAAACCGAACCAAACTGTTCAAAATAAAAACCGAACCAAACTAAGCCGTTATCAACAGTTTGGTTCCGGTGTGGTTTACGGTTTGGGACTTTGACCCCGTTAAAAATAATATTGAATCTAACCAAACCTTTATAGATCAATACGGACTATTTACACCAAGTACATATGCATTTTTTTTAAATCACGAATAAATCAATAACTCAATATGTGCATACACACATATATAAACATCTATACATGCATTATATATATATATATATGTATATAGCGATATATTTGTGTGTATATACGTATATCTATATTTATATATACGCATGCACTCATATATACGGCCTGGTCCGGTTTTTTATGAAAACCGTAAACCAAGCCATTTATTATGGTTTTAAACTTTTAAAGCCGACCGACCGAATATTTGAAAAAAAACCAACCATGAAATCAAACTGATGAACGGTTTGGGCGGTTTCACAGTTTGGAACCCGACCGTAACACCCCTATTTCTAGGTGTGTGTATATGTGTTTTTTTTCAATAAATTATGATACAAGTCAAGTATAGACTGTGAACTATAATTTTTTTAGTGGATAAAAATAGTATGAGTTATATGTGACACTAAATATATTAGGAGATAAGTTAGTGTTTGCATGGTGTTTACTTTTTGTTTACTCATTGTACGTCACTTCAAAGTCATACGAGCTTCACTTAGTTTTTTATTATCAATATATCTTTAATTCACATACTTATTTACAAGTCTTTCTTAGTTTTTCAACAATTTCATTATTAACCGAAACCGAACCATAACCGGTGGTTAATCGATCAATGGTTATGGATGTGGATTTAGAATTAACCAAAGTATAGGCTTTGGTTAAGGAAATAGTCATAACCACATCAAACTGCACCATGCACACCCTTAGTTATGATGTATGGCTCATATGTGGGCACCGACTCATTTCATTACACGAATAAAATTTATATAAAAAAAAACTACTTATTCAAATAAATAAATATTTTTAAAAATAAATTTCATGATTCTAGGTTTAATATTTGGTTTAAACTAGAGGGATATAACAAGTATATGTGATTGATATATCCAAGATATTTTTATGTTAGTTTTCTTTTTCCATTTATATATTTTTAATGCAATATATAAGTCTTATATGATTTTAGAAAAAAAAATACTATTCCTTTCAAATTTGTAATTACCATAGTTTTTTTAGAAATGATTAGAAAGTATACGTGTGCAACCAATTAGGATTAGTACATTTAGAAATATGTATGGTCAATGTTTGTATAAACGATTTTTCATTATTGAACTCGCAGTTTTAACGAATGATAACTTAAAGTTCTAAAACATACATTTGATATGAAGGTTTGCTTTTAAATATATGTATTTTTCCTTGTGGATACAATATCAAGCCTCTCAAAACCTGAATTCACCACACTTGACATCTCTTGACAAAACTTCTGATTATGGACTCTTAAAGTTCAAATTCATCTTATAGCAAAGAACTTAAGGGATACAATCATTGACAACAATGAGACTTCCCTACAAGACAAATCAAAAGTCATGATATTCATTCATCATCACCTCCATGAAGATACAAAGAGAGAAAATACCATCATCGATGACCCAATTGAATTATGGAATAATATTCAATAACGATTTGACCATCAAAAGGTCTTACCCCCAAATTCATTACTTGACATTTCCAAACCAAAATAGTACAAAATAACCCCTTGTCACACCCCTATCTCTCACTTTACCTGATATAGTCATCGAATGACATATGAAATCAGTAATTGATCTAATGTGTCGCGGAAGCTTGATGGTGAAGTCTCAGAGATGAGTTTGACTGATTGTTATAATGGTATCATACATCCATGACAAACCATATACTATATATATATTACATTGTAATTAGAATATTACACATCAAGTTCCAACATTCTTAAACAACATTAAGCAGTTATAAGTTACTAAACATGTCTTTTGGTTGTGCATCCTCACCTTCACACTTATTACCTTCTTCGTGAAAAAGGTTTTGTAATGTAAATGATCAGCAAGAATGCTGGTGAGTTCATAGATATGATAACTTGATATGATATGCTATGATATGATGAATATCTTCGGCGTACACAACTTTATGTCTATCGTTGCTTTAAGTTGTTATCTTGTAATGTAATAAATGGTTACATGCATTCACATCAGGGTAAACGCTATCTTCTCGTGAATGGGGTTATCAGCCCGATAGTACTATCATTGTTATCATCCCGCTCATTCATGAGTTTACTGGTTACAGTTGTTATGTGAGGACATTTACGATAACATGGTACCATTTTCATGTAATCATCAAACAAGAGTTGAAATGAACAAGCAACATGTAAGCATATCATTGTAATTGAATAATGTAACCATAACACAACTGTAATACAAACCCGAGTTTTAGAAATCCAAAGATTTGAACATGGGTAATGAAATCACATAAGTATGCCACTGTAAGTGAAATACGTAAGTATATTGATGTTGTAATAAAATCCCTGAGTTTTAGAAAACAAAACATTAAAAAGGAACTATGAAACTCACCGGTGTTATTGAAGTGTTACACAAAGTCTCAAGTGAATTCTACATATCATTAAGGTTCTATAAGTTCTTTGTGTCTAATTTGAATTACCAGAACATCCTTAATATTAAATATCAAGGATAATGTAAAACCGATTCATCATACTGGTTCTGAATTAGGTATTTATTCAGAATCAACGTAATATGATTATTAGTTAATTTGTAATGTCAAAATCGCTGATTTTGATTAGTAATTGAATTCTGATAATCGTTTGATTGTGAATTGATGAAAATTGCATATTGTTGTTAAAACCAGAATCTTAATCGGCTTTCAGATCAAAATCAAGTTGCCAGATTGCAAAATTGATTGCAAAATGGAGTCCGGAACGCGAAATCGATCAAGAATATGTTTTCATATTGAAAACCAATGCAAAAAACTAAATCTTAAACACTGGAGTTTTTATCAGTAGTCAGATAAAAATCGGATCACCGGATTGAGAAATGGTTTGCAAAATCGAGTTCGGAATGCGAAATTGATTAAAAATAAGTTTTCATATTGAAAATCAATGCAAAAAACTGAATCCTGTATTAAACCAAAGTTTTAATCAGTAGTCAAATAAAAATCAGATCACCAGATTGCGAAATGCTTCGCAAAATCGAGTCTGATTTTTGAACAAAAATACTCTTTTAATGGATTTTTGAATTCTGATGATTTTCAAACTTCACAAATCATTTCAACATGTTTGTTTAACTCATATGAAGCTATTAGAACCAAGAATTGAGTTTTAAACTTACTTGGTGAAGGATTTGCTTGAAAAATCACAAAAATCCAACTTTTGAAGTTTGATTCTTTGTTCTAATTGATCTTGGTCCTGGGTACCAGTTGGAAATGCTTGGAAATGATGTTTAAAGTGTGTTGGATGCTCCAGAAGATGATGGAGAGGAGCTTAGTCGAATTGCAGGGTTTGGGAGAGAAAGAATGTTGTAGAAATGTTGACCATGGTCAACTTTTTGGCTTTATATGGCCAAAGCCTTGTCTTCCAAGTTTGGCAGCTATTTTTGTTCGTAATTATCTGGTATTAACCAGATTGAATAAGATAGACATGGAATAGATCAAAGGGTTTGCTTGATTTTGCCATTTTCGCAATCGTTTGTTCAGCTTTTAGCGTATAACTTCAGGAATTGCTAATAATGATGAACCATCATTGTTATGCTTCTAATTACATCCAATTAAGATTATAATGTTATTAAGAAGTTCGGGTTGTCATGAATTTGTCAATTACTCATGCTGAATTGCCTTTTTATAAATTTTCGTAGTTTGATTTATTGAACTTAGGAATCTTTGATTAAGTTATGTTGTCAATTATTTTACTTCAATTCATCATATAATTGACATTAATTTAGTTTTGAAACCTTGAATTTGATTTTTGATCATTATTCTAGAAATTTCGCGTAATGCGGCAATTATGCGTAATGTCTTTTGTAGTTTGTTTCTTCTTGTTATTTCATTACATATATACATAGATTCACATGTATATACATATTCAATCATAATTTGATTAATTAAAATGTTTAATTCATGAATTTAGGAAATTACCTCGCAACAAATGATGAAATGTCACACTCTCCCCCCGTTAGAGAAATTTTGTCCCGAAATTTTAGCAGAACTCATTTGGAATCAGCTTTGGGTTAAAATAGATGGGGATACTTTTCCATCATACGATTCTCATGTTCCCAAGTAAACTCAGGCCCGCGCTTAGAGTTCCCTCTGACCTTCACAAATCTGTATTCGACTTCGTTTAAGCTTCTTAAAAGTGCGATCCATATCCTCCACTGGTTCTTCTGTAGATTGAAGCTTTTTATCAATTTGTACTTCTTCAAGAGGTACGGCCAGTGATTCCTCAAGCAAACATTTCTTAAGACTTGAGACGTGAAATACATCATGAATATTGTTAAGCTTGGGAGGTAACTCAAGTCTATATGCTATCGATCCTATCCTTTCAAGGATTTTAAAAGGTCCCGCATATCGTGGTGCAAGTTTCCCTCATTTCCCGGATCTAACAATACCCATCCAAGGAGAGACTTTCAACATGATTCGGTCCCCCACTTGAAATTTCAGAAGTTTTCTCCTATTGTCGGCATAACTCTTTTGCCGATCTTGAGCGGTCTTCATTTGCTTACGAATAACATAAATTTGTCTGTGAGTTCTTGAATATATTCAGGGCTATTATTTGACTTTCTCATATCTCGAACCCACACATAAGAGATCTACACTTTCGCCCCTACAATGCTTCAGATGGGCACACTTGATGCTTGTATGATAGTTATTATTGTATGAGAACTCAATCAGTGGAAGATGAATATCCCAGCTACCACCAAAGTTAATGACACAACTTCTGAGCATATCCTCCAAGGTCGGGTTAGTACGCTCAGTTTGTCCGTCTGTTTGAGGTGGTAAGCCATGCTCATGTAAATTTTTGTACCCAAAGCATTCTGAAGTGTCTGCCTGAATCTAGACGTGAAACGACTATCCCTATTAGAGATGATTGAGTTGGATACTCCATGTCACATTACTACTTCATCTATGTATAGTTTGGCAACTCTATCCATAGTATAATCTTCACGAATAGGTAAGAAATGAGCAGATTTTGTTAATCTGTCTACATTAACCCATATAAAATCATGATTTCATGAAGTTTGTAACTTCGTAATGAAATACATAGAAATTTTCTCCCATTTCCACATGGGAATTTTGGGTTGTCACAGTAAACCCGAAGGTTTCTGATGTTTTGCCTTTACCTTCAGACATCTAAGACATTTGTTCACAACAATGCAATATCTTTCTTCATACCAGGCCACCGATAATAATCACGAAGATCATAATACATTTTATTAGCTCCTAGATGAATAGAGTATTTGGACTTATGAGCTTCATTCAAAATTGTTTGTCACATATTGCCAAAATAAGGAACCAACACTCGATTCATGAAATACAATACATTATCGGGTTGAGTCTTTAATCGTTTAATCAATCCTTGTAATCTTTCCTCTTCCTGATTTGACTCTTGCAAAGCTTGCTGCTAAGTTTCACGTATATGGGGTAATAAACTGGTTTGAATGGTTATACTGAAACTTTGAGCTCGATTTGGTTTTACTTGCTCCTTGCGACTTAAGGCATCAGCAACTACATTTGTTTTGCCTGGGTGATATCGAATCTCACAATCATAGTCGTTAAGGAGTTCCACCCATCGGCTTTGTTGCATGTTGAGCATTTTCTGATATAGGATATGTTGAAGACTCTTATGGCCTGTGTATATCGTACACTTTGTACCATAAAGGTCATGTCTCCAGATTTTTAGTGCGAACACCACATCTCCTAATTCTAGATTATGAGTTGTATAATTTCTTTCATGTATTTTTATTTGTCGGGAAGCATATGCAATTACCTTATCCCTTTGCATTAGTACAGCTCCCAATCCTTGTCTAGAAGCATCACAATAGACCACAAAATCTTCCGTGCCTTCCGGTAGACTAAGAATGGGTGCCTTGCAACGTCTTTGTTTTAGTAATTGAAACACTTCCTCCTGTGGTTGATCCCAGTCAAACTTTCTATCCTTTTGGGTTAACATTAAAGGTAAGGCTATTTTTGAAACATTTCTTATGAATCGACGGTAGTACCCTGCCAATCCCAGGAATTGTCTGATTTCTGTTGGAGTGGTAGGTGTTTCCCATCGATTGATAGCCTCTATCTTGCTTGCATCAACTTGTATGCCTTTATCACTAACTATATGTCCCAAGGAATGGACTTCTTGTAGCCAAAATTCACATTTAGAGAATTTGGCATAAAGTTCCTCATGTTTTAGTAAAGTGAGAATTTGAGTTAAATGCCTCTGATGATCCTTTGGACTTTTGGAATATATATGAATGTCATCAATGAACACGATTACGAATTTATCCAAATTGGGTCTGTATACTCGGTTCATTAACTGATCAAGTCCATGAAGATTGCAGGTGCATTTGTTAATTGTTACCTCGAATGACATTACTAAAAATTCATAATGTCCGTATCGGGTTCGAAAAGCAGTTTTGGGAATATCTTCTGCACGGACTCGTACTTGATGGTATCCCATAATGAAGGTCTAGGGTTTAAAGTCCGACACCTTCCAATTTTCCCTTGGTCATGGGATTTACCTTACTCATGTTAAACGTGAGACCGATCAGTGAGCGTCGAGGGCTGCTTAATGGTGACATTCACCATTTAATTAAAATTTTTTCCATAAATTATGTTACTTAATATAATTTTATAAAACACTAGATATTAAATTTATATTATTTATTTTGTATAAAAATAATATAAATATATTTAGTCTTATTTTAACTTTAGGCATTTTATTTCTGTAAAATAAAGATTTTAATCAAGTTTATAATCTATTTATTTTCTTTTGCATTTTTAGTGTTTGAATATGTCTTATTAAGATAAATTTGGATTAATAATTATATGATTCAAAAATTTATAAAAATTATTTTATAGCACTTTCATAATATTAAAGAATTTTTCTAAAAAAATTAGAATTTAATTCATTCATTAACTATTATTTAAGTATTTCTATATTATATTATAAAAAATTTGACATAATTATTAAAATAGCTCTGAAAATAATGAGAATTATTTTGTATACTCTAATGGATTTTATTAGAACTCTGTAAAAATCTTGAGTTTTTACTAATTCAGAAGCTATTTATTTATATTTTTGTACTTAATTAATATAATAAATTCGAAAAATATAGCTAGACTTTTCAGAAAGTTATGAAATCTATATCGTAATCTTTTGTTTGGTAAATAATGGTTCTGTGAATTTTTCAGATTTTTTTAAGTTCGTTTATATTAATTTCATACTTTGAGCATTATTAAATAGATAAAAATATAAATAAAGAGAAAACAAACTCCAAAAATTATGATAATTTGTCAAAAATTTTAATTTAGTCATCAAAGCCTATTGTAAAATTTTTATACTTTTTCGGAGTTTTGTAGATTTTTATCTTAATTTCTCTCAAAATTTTGGCATTATAACGTCTTAGTTTTTGTCTTTTTTTTATTTCCTTTAATTTTAAATCAATGCGTATGTTATTTGATCTATAAATATGTTCAAATAATATAATACAACTCACATAAATAAATGTATGAATATATCAATTCTTTTTACAAAAAACCAACTTTTAAGATTAATGTTACAAGTCATTAACGCATACTTGTTTTTAATTCTCATTTTTGAGTTATAAAGCTTTTTAATCAGATTTTAACTTATGCGATATATATGTAAAACACATCATTGTAGATATATGATCAAGATTAAGACATAATATGTAACATCACTGTAATTTCAGCTGTCCGTACATATGTACGATTGTACTGTTACGACCTGATGTATTAATTATTAATGATTATGGATTATTGGCTGTCATTACTGATAATTGGTATACATATTGAGAACATAATATTATATGCATAAACCATGGAAAGTTTAGTTGAAATCCAACTAAACGGAACCAGAGAGTTTATCGCAGATTAATACACGAATAATGGATTATTGGTTGGAATGGAAAGGAATTAAGAGTTGGTTGTTGTTTGGATGTTAAACATAGTCAAAGACACATGGTCATGGTTTATCGAAATAGCGGTGGGACGGTGGCTGGGGCAGTTGCGACTGACCCCTACATATGCCCTATACATATGCATATTTCGGTCTATCACGGATCTGTCAGTGACTTGGTTTAGTGGGTTTTGGATTGGGATTGATAATATTAAAGTTAATACAATAGTGGAAGTATGATTGGAATTGATTACGCGATGGTGAGGTTACGAACACAATTTAAATACGAATATTAATTCAGAAATATTAACTTAATAAATGTATTCGCGTGGGTGACGATTCACACAAATATGATTATTAAGAATAATATTCTGAAATGGTATTCCATAAATCGTAAATCGAATCGAAATATGGTACGAGCGTTGGATTCGGAAAGGTGATGACCTTTACGAATGCGTACGTGAGTAACGCGTTTCGACGAGATGACAAAATAGTATCTAACGATATTAAATTAATAAATAGAAATTCAAAACGTTTATTTGGAATTACAACCTAGAACGAAAACGAACGAATTATTTTATTTAATTAAATAATTTAGACGAAAGTGAACGGACTTATTTTACGAAACGAATTAAATAAAAATCCCTTATTTAAAAGCGAAATCATTTTTACGAAGCAACATTTAATTAAAATTATATTTATTAAAACAAAACCTAACTAATTAAAGGTTTTGTATTTTGAATATGTTTCGGAAAAAAACCGGGCATTATTATTTGTTAATCGCAATAAAGACGAGACCGACCACGTGGTGTCTACACGCGATAAAAGAAAGGGAAAGCCTTCTTCTTCTTTCATTTTCACCACACCATTTCTCTCTCTAGAACACACCCACGCCACTTTCTCTCTCTACAACTTCTCTCTAGCATATCTCTCTCGTCTCTCAACGAAATTGCAAGATCTTGGTGTCCACGCGTTCGTGGGATCGAGAGGAACAAGAAGATACAAAGAAAACTAGCTTGGGATCACCATTTCGAGGTAAATCTGAGGATTTAGTTTCGGTTTTATTATGAATCACGAACCCTTTAGTTTACTAGTGTTATAACTAATTTTAGAACTTGTAAAACATTAAAATGAGTTAGCATGAGGGAGTAGGATTGCTTGGATCGAACCTGTAATAGAAAACGTTTAGAAATCGATGAGGATGATGATGAGGAGTACGAGTTACAGGGTTCGTGGAGGTGCTGTGGCCGAACCCGACCACAAACGAACCTCCTTTGAGCAAAAACATAGGGGCCGAACCTCTTCATGCCATGCGAACCTTCCCCATGCAGCCGAACCCTGGCCATGCGAACCTCCTTGTTGGGCGGGAAAAATGGAAGCCGAACCTTTTCTATAGGCGAACCCATTGGCTTGCGAACCTGATGAGTTGCGATTAGCCGAACTTAGCAGATTGATGGCGAACCTTGGTCTTAGCCGAAGCTTCCTAACCTAACCGAACCTTTCATTGCAGCGAATCCTTGGCCACGAACCCTAAGGTGCTGGCCGAACCTAGGTAAAGCGAACCTAGGCTGGGCTGAACATGGTTGTGTCACGAACCATACTATGCATGGACGAACCTTCTTTTGAACTTGGCCGAACCTTCTCCTGCAACTTGGCCAAACCTAAGGGTAGAGGGGCAATAGGTTCGCTGGAAATCACGGGCTAACAAGAACCAAGATAAGCAACAAGGTTTAATAAGAACCAAAGGTTTAATAAATCAATGTATAATTACGCATGCATGAAGAATGATACTAACCACCACCTTTCTTTCTTTAAATTGAGTTTTCTTTAAAAAGTATGGAGTTATATGTGTATATATTGAACTTATTGGGTAACGCTTAAATTCTCATGTGGATAATTTAAATGCAAGTTTTTAAACATAAGGTTAACAATAATAACTTAGATTATGGTGGTTAATTGAATGAAATCATGCATGTGGGCATATGTATGTGTATGATTAGGGTTATCACTTCTACATATACATACCTATAAGTGTATACATAGGTTCTCAAGACTCGTTATCATTAGGTGACGATAAAAGAACTAACAAGTTTAAGTTATAAACTAATGATGACTAATTATAAATATTAGCTGAATCACTTTAACTTAGATGAAATAAACTAAGTTAATGACACGATTAATATTAAAAGGAAACAAGTAGGGGATAATTAACTGAAATGAAAAGCATATGCTCATAAACCCGAAAAACACGATAATTAAAGGTGATTGAGTTGTTGTTGATTTTATACGCGAGCGCGCATTCTACGAACACTGATTCTAAGGACTCAGGTGAGTTTTCATAACCTCCCTTTTAAATTGTTTTGTTTTAAACTCGGAGGTGAAACATGTATACCAATTTTAAATATTATTTTGATAACACATGGGTGATACCTGTTTATCAATATGGTATTCATAATATGAGATTATCATTGTTTATGGATTATCACTGATTATCACATCTCCGTGTGACATTGTTGTTGACTTCGGTCATTAGCAATGATTACATGTATTGTCACTTGGATTATCACAACTCCATGAGTTGTTGCTGTTGACTTCGGTCATCCGCAACGATTGCATGTATTGTCACGTGGTTTGTAACCACTCCATGAATCATTGTCTTTGACTTCGGTTAATTGCATTGATTTCATGTATTGTCACGTGGTTTGCTACCACTCCATGGATTATTGTTTTTAGCTTCGGTTAATCACATTGAATTCCATGTATTGTCACTTATACTATTTGAGAATATTGATGATTGGGATTGGTTGAATGTTTAGTTGATTGATTATCTATGATTAACTATGATTATTTGAGATATGTGATTATGTGTTTGTGATTGTGTGTTTGGGTGATGTGTTGGATTATCTCGCAGGTACTCATGTGGATTTTCTCATAAAACTATAAACTCTTACAATCATTTTGTAAAACATTTTTAAATATAAAACTTATGATTACTCACCAACTACCTCGTAGTTGACACTTGATTTTTACATGTTTCAGGAAATGAAGACAAGTAGGTAGGGCAGGATAGCTCTACACTCTTTGGGACATCATCACGTACGATCTTGGACTTAGCTAAATAACTGAAATTCTGGCGATTAGAATTTAGTTAGATAGCTAAATCTCTTTTGTATTTGATATAACTAATTCATGATAGACATGATTTTTGTGTAATTAATTTGGTTGATTAAATAATATGTGATGATTTAAATTAGATGCCCACGAGCTTATGAACAATCTACACATCCCTCATGGCATATCGGCGTTTCCGCCATCGGTCGGGGTGTTACACATTGGTATCAGAGCCTGGGTTATAGGGAATTAGGTTACTAGAAATGGTTGACCTAGTCTATAACCGTAGGATACCCTAGTATGAATTATTTCATACACTAGTTAGTATATTCAGGATTTCATGCTTATGTGTTTATTACATGTTAACTGAACTCCTGTTATACATCTGATTTACATATGCTACTTACTGATTTCTTGCTTACATGTGCCCTAATGATTCGATAAGGACATGCACATGGTGTATCGTAAAGGTGGTGGGATGTTGGCTGGGGCAGTTGCGACTGACCCCAACATATGTCCTATATATATACCATTTACGGTACATTAGGTGGATGTCAGTATTGAAGTATATGGGAACTACCCGTTTGGGAAATTATTTGCTTAGGAAATTAACTGCTTAGGAACTTATTTACTTTAGGAATTATTTGTTTGATTATTAATCACCAGACAAGGACACACTCGTGGTATACTACAAAGGTGGTGGGACGGTGGCTGGGGCAGTTGCGACTGACCCCTATGTATGCCCTATACATATACCATTTGTAGTATATTGGGGGTCTGTCAGTGTCAGGAACTTAGGATATTACTAGGAATTGTTGTAAGGTTGAGGTTGATGGTATGCTGGTTAAGGGTGGTTTGGATTGACACTTTGGATGATCACCATACAATCTCATAATCGGATCATGCAATAATGAGTACAACATAATTTTGATTTATTGCATGATAAACGAAACAGGGAAACACGATATCATATCGTGTTAATCAGAAATCAGAAAAATACATAAACGAAATTTAATGATTACAGAAACGTTTTCAGAAACTAATCACAGAACAGAAAATACTATGTTTAAATGAACGGAATCCGTACAATAACGGATAACATAATTTATACTCTGAGTAAAATAAACAGAATCCGTACCTTAATCTTAGCAATTTAAAGCGGCAAGTAATCAGATAAATAAGTGAATTAGCCAAATCCCCGCCGATTAAGAAATCTGTGTTTTTATTTAATTTTACATTAGTTTAAACGAATGGTGATTCATATACGTAATAGGTTAGATTTTTAATAATTTTGACATTATAACGTTAAACTGACCGAATTGTTTTCTTTTATTAATTTACCTATTAACATTTGAAAAGAATTTTTCATTTACTAAATTGTAGATTTTTAATGTTCTTAATAAAAAAATTAACTTATATTACCTATTTACTATTATTATTATAATTATTATTTTTCTACATTGCACTACACTACACTACACTATAGGCAAATTTCAAAATCCCATAGAAACCAAAATTAAAAACATGCGCCATAGGGGAATCGAACCTACAACCTCAATCTCTTAACCCACAAACTCTAACCAATTGTTATAAGCTTAATATTGTTCTTGAACCTGTTTATTTAATTTTTAACATTTACAATCCAGGTCCTTTCTTCACTCAACAGGAAGAAAACTCAACCAGCCAACTTCCGATCAGTTTTTTAACCAGAGTTTAGTGCGCTGATCAACTGGATATTCATTATAATTGTTATTAGAACCATAGACAATACACAGAGATTAAAACCTTACCTTATATGATGGCAATTTCTACCGAATTAAAGCCGTAATAATGGTGCGCGCACCAGCTTTGGTTCCCTTTCCCGGTTATAATCTACTAGTGCGATGGGCTTGTGATGTACAAATGGTCGAGGGTTTTCCAGATCATGTGAGTTTAGAGCTTGTGAAGAACGAAAATTTATGAATTGAAATATGAGGCGGTTAACACTTAGTCGGTTAAATTATGATCATTATTATAATTATATGTATGTATATATTTTTATGGTTCTAAGCATATTTACGTGGCTTCTCAAGCACCACTAATAAAGGTGTAGTTGGGTTTTTATAAAATGATAAAAATCAAGATACGGTCGTGTACGAGTCGCTTATTAAATCAAATTTTAATTTTTGTTGGATATGGTTATGAATATTAGACAAGTGATATTAACTAAAACTTTCACGATAAATATTGGAGTATATGATTAAGTTAATCTTTTCAGTTTGTTTATAATAACATCCGAGTCAAATTTTATTAAATTAAATAGTTCTGTACTTAAAATATTGTTATTGTTTATATATTTTATTTTACTTTTATAATAGTTAAATATATCGTTTATTATAATTCTACATCCCTTAAAAAAATTTCGTCTTCTAAATTTCGAGTTTACAGAACAATTTATGTCCAGATATACCGATTTATTCGTTTAATAAAAACATTGTGCTGATTTCATTACAGAATTTCAGATGATATCTTACAGAAACAATCAACTAATACCTTTATTAAAGTAAACAATAACACGTAATTAAAGTCTCAAATAAGTTCGGATATTGCGAGCGAATCACATCCTCTAACTCCCAAGTCGCTTCACGTACCGAATGATTTTTCCATAGAATTTTAACAAATGGAATTGTTTTTCTATGCATAACTCTTTCTTGACGGTAAAGAATCGCTTCCGGTACTTTCTTATAGGATAGGTCTTCACGAATATCTGAAATTGGATAATTAACTATGTGTAGAGGGTGATAATTATAACCCGCCAATAACGATACATGAAAGACATGATGTATGTGAGACAGTTGCAGTGGTAATGCTAAACGATACGAAACTTCGCCAACTCGTTCCAGAATTTCAAACGGTCCAATGAACCTTGGATTGAGTTTTCCTTTAAGTCCGAAACGACAGACGCCTCTACAAGGTGAAACTTTGAGAAATACTTTATCACTAACGTTAAATTCTAATGTACGTTAATGTTTATCTGCATAACTCTTTCATCTACTTTGAGCTTCTTTTAAATGTTCACGAGCAATGGCGACTTTCTCATTGGTAATCTGAACCAGTTCGGGTCCTTCAATTGTTTTCTCCCCAACTTCATCCCAACAGATTGTTGCTCGGCATTTGCGACCATATAATAGTTCAAATGGCGCCATGCTGATACTAGCTTGCCAACTATTGTTGTAGGCAAATTCAACTAAACACAAGTACTCATCCCAGTTTCTCGTCCATTCTAAGGCACATGCTCGCAACATGTCCTCAAGTGTCTGAATTGTACGTTCTGATTGACCGTCAGTTTGAGGATGAAAAGCAGTACTAAACCTTAGTCTAGTACCCCAAGCAGATTGTAGACCTTTCCAAAAATGAGAAGTAAACCTCGGATCTCGATCTGATATGATAGAAAATGGAGTACCGTGTAATCTGACAATTTCTTGTGTAAATATTTCGGATAACTTACTAACCGAATCTCCTTGCTGTATGGGAAGAAAATGAGCTGACTTGGACAATCTGTCAACAATGACCCATATAGCATCATTCTTCCTGAATGTCTTCGGTAGTCCGGTAACAAAATCCATAGAAATATCATCCCATTTCCATAATGGAATATCAAGTGGCTGAAGTAGACCACTTGCTCATTGATGTTCAATCTTTACTTGTTGACAAGTAAGACAATGACTGACGTATTTTGCTACGTCTTCTTTCATTCCGTTCCACCAGAAATGTTGCCGAAGATCTCGATACATCTTTGTTGATCCAGGATGAATAAAAAATGGTGAACTATGTGCCTCAGATAATAATGATTCCCGAAGTGCTGCATTATCAAGAACACATAATCGTTTGCCACACCATATAACTCCGTTTTCATCTATCCTAAACTCAGATTGTTTCCCGATTTCTAAGTTTTCTGTTATCACCCACAACTCACCGTCTTCTTTTTGAGCTTCTTTAATCCGAGAGACTAAATCAGACTTAATCTGAAATTTGAAAAGGTACCCATCTGAGTTACCTACTTGAAAGCCAATATCCAGACTTTCAAGATCATTAATAATCTCTTGTTGTAAATGCAAAGACGATAGCATCCCTGAACTTTTCCGGCTAAGGGCATCAGCAACCACATTAGCCTTTCCCGGATGATATTGAATATTTGCATCATAATCTTTCAGCAATTCTAACCAACGTCTCGGACGCATATTTAACTCTTTCTGAGTGAAGATATACTTCAAGCTCTTATGATCGGTGAAAATGTCACAAGAATCTCCGTATGGGTAATGTCTCCAAATCTTTGATGCAAAGATAACAACTACTAACTCGAGATCATGTGTTGGATAATTAACCTCATAAGGTTTCAATTGTCGAGAAGCATATGCGATAATCTTACCATGTTGCATCAACACATAGCCTAATCCTTTCTTTGAAGCGTCACTATAAATTTGGTAGTCGCCTGTGCCCGAAGGTAAACTGAGAATCGGGGCAGATACCAATCTTTTCTTTAATTGTTGGAAACTCTTCTCATGTTCATCATTCCAAGAATACCTGACACCTTTTCTTAGCAGTTGTGTAAGAGGTAAGACAATCTCCGAGAATCCTTCAACAAATCTAGGATAATAACCTGCTAGGCCTAAAAAGCTTCGGATTTCTGTAACCGAGGCATGCGTAGGACATTTTGTAATAGCTTCAACCTTTGCTGGGTCCATCATGATTCCTTCAGCAGGAATTACATGACCCAGAAATGAAACTTTGTCTAGCCAAAAGTCGCACTTTGAAAATTTTGCATATAACTTCTTTTGTCGTAAGATCTCAAGTACTGCGCGAAGATGTTCTTCATGTTCTTTCTTACTTTTCGAGTATACAAGAATATCATCAATGAATACAATGACAAACTTGTCAAGTAAGTCATCAACCACCCTGTTCATCAAATCCATGAACACGGCTGGAGCATTGGTTAATCCAAATGGCATCACTACAAACTCGTAATGGCCATAACGAGTACGAAAAGCTGATTTGGAAATATCTTAGTCCTTGATTTTTAACTGATGGTAACCAGACCTCAGATCAATTTTTGAAAAGAACTTAGTGCCTTGGAGTTGATCAAACAAGTCATCAATGCGCGGCAACAGATATCGATTGTGAATGGTAATCTTATTGAGTTCTCGATAGTCTATACACAATCTCATTGTGCCATCTTTCTTTTTAACGAATAGTACCGGTGCACCCCATGGTGAAACACGGGGTCGAATGAATCCTAAATCCAATAATTCTTCTAATTGCTCCTTCAACTCCTTTGGAAATTGGTTCAGCTCCAGGAAGAAGATCAATCGTGAATTCTAATTCACGATCAGGTGGAATAGCAGGCAATTTATCAGGAAAAATGTCAGAAAAATCACAAACAATGGGATGATCTGAAATGCTAAGTTCATTTTCAGAATCAACTTTTACTGAAGCTAAAAATCCGACACAACCATGAGATAGAAACTTTTGAGCTTTGAGAGCTGAGATTATTTTCAGAGGTTTACGTGGTTGAGTTCCTTGATAAACAAGCAAAGGACTCATCGGATCGCCAAAGAGTACACGATGTGTTTGACAATCTATGGTGACTCGGTGCTTGGATAACCAATCCATACCCATAATCATGTCAAAATCATTTATTTGCATCAGAAATAAATCAGCCTTTCGGATAATAGATTCGATCTGAATCGGACAATCGCAGAACATGTGTGAAATAGGAATTGAATCTCCGACAGGAGTGGTGATAATCAGTGCAGATTCCAGAATAGTCGGTGCAATCATGAGGTACTTAGTAAAAAGATAAGATACTATCGAATGTGTAGCACCCGTGTCAAATAACACAAATGTATTACTAAAATTTAGCTTTAAAGAAATTCGCACCTGGTGTCTTTGCTGCATCGTGTGCAGTCAGTGTAAAGACTCTTCCGCCAGGAGTAGCTCTACCAGGGTTTCCGCCAATATTAGCCCGCGTATCCGACTAAGGACAATTGTCACACCCCCACCTCTCGTCACCTGAGATGATGTCATTCGTCACTCTGAGATGGTTGCAGAAGCATAGTGGTGATGTCTCAGAGATGAGGTGTGACTTACTTGATCCGATATCATAGCACACATATTAACTTAAAAGAAATACATTACAAGGATCGTCATTACAATCAACAGTACAGTTTACAACTAAGTTCATTACATAAAAACTTATTTAATTACAACCATTTAGTGTGCTGCCTCACCCGGTAGGTCACTGTCTCCCTGCAAAATGTTTAGATTTAAAAACGTCAGCACAAAGCTGCTGAGTTCGTAAAGTTCATGTTCCACAATATGATATGCAATACAAGTTCTCACAATGTTCAGTTCTAGATAACCATGGGACCCGTATCTAGTTCCTTTCGGACGTTCTGTTCTTGTTCTATAAGATATCACCTGTCAGTAATATCTTAATGCCTCATTATTTTAATGTCTATCACAACATTAAGCAGTCTAAAAACAGGAAACAAACATTCACAACAAGGGGAGTTGCAGCTCCTAGCAAATGAGTTGTCAGCCGATAGTACTATCATTGTTCCCCGTTCGGCTCCACATGGGTTCACTAGATACAGTTCAAAAATGAGGACTTTTAAGTCTGTGATAGTGTTCTTGTTCTCCAGGCAAAATCCCATGACATCCACAAGTTCTCAACAATCACATGAAATCACGCAGATAACAGTGATACATATCATATGTTTAATAAAAGTTCCACTATGCTACCCCGATGTTTGTAAAAGATTAAAAAGAAAAGGGGTTGTACGAAACTCACCTGATAATTTACAAGCAGCAGAAAGTCACACAACTGCTAGTAATAGAGTGATTCTGCATTTATTTATGTTTAATAAGTTATTTATGTTCTAACTTACTGATTAGATCTTTCTGAACGTCCAATGTCGAAGACATTGTCTTAAGAGTCATCAAACTGATGTTAAATATTTAATTAGTTAATTTAATGTTATATCATACAATGTATGATAATGTAGGAACCTACATTGAATTATATTCCTAACACAAGATTGATGACACCTCGATTAATCAGAATAATCTCAGATTAACCAAATAGTTAATGTTGTTGATTATAATACTATAACAGTCTAGATAGTTTAATGGCTTAGGAACGATCAATCCTTGTTATTGATTACCCAAATATCATGAAATATCACAATGTAGTATTAGAATAAGTTTAACAACCATGTTTAACATACTAATCTGACTGTTATCATAAACATCAGAAAATCGTTCCAATGAGTATGTAAATGATTGTGATTAGTTTGAAACACTTGGATTTAACCTTGCATTTCAAAGATTAATCAAACTAATCACCTACACTGTCATAATCAAGTGGTTTAAACCATTATAATCATGGTTATGATTTCATGCAAACCGGGCATTACAACGGATCAAAACAAGGATTTACCCGTTAAAACATCGTGTTCTTCGTTTATTATCAATCCGAGCCATCATCTAGGCAATAATTAACAACCTTAACTATATCATTACGTTCAAAATTAATATCTAATCAATCATTATCAAGCTAGAAGGTTAAAACGAACTTGGTGAAAGCTTACCTCTCTTCCCAAATCTGAAAATGCCCTTCCAAGGTGAAACCTTCAACATTACTCGGTCACCTATTTGGAATTCTAGAGGTCTACGACGATTATCAGCATAACTCTTTTGACGATCGCGGGTAGATTTAATTCGTTCTTGAATGAGTGCGATCTTATCAGTTGTTTCTTGAATGAATTATGGGCCTGTGATCTGACTTTCACCTATTTTCGACCAACAGATAGGTGATCTACACTTGCGTCCATAAAGTGCTTCGAATGGAGCGCATTGAATACTGGTATGGTAGCTGTTATTGTACGAGAATTCAACAAGTGTAAGATGAATATCCCAGCTACCTCCAAAATCAATCACACAGCTTCCGAGCATGTCTTCAAGAGTTTGATTCGTTCGTTCAGTCTGCCCGTCCGTTTGTGGATGATAAGCTGTGCTCATATTGATTTGTGTGCCCAGTGCATTCTGAAGAGTTTGCCAAAATCGTGACATAGATCGACTATTTCTGTCAGAAATGATAGAGATTGGTACTCCGTGTCGAGATACAATCTTATTAACATAAAGTTTAGCGAGTCGATCCATTGAATAATCTTCTCGGATGGGTAAGAAATGCGCAGATTTTGCAAGGCGATCAACGATAACCCATATAGAGTCATGATTACGTGAGGTTCTGGGTAGTTTAGTGATGAAATCCATCGAGATCTGATCCCATTTCTACATGGGAATCTCAGGTTGTTGCAATAACCCAGAAGGTCGTTGATGTTCAGCCTTAACTTTGAGACATGTTAAACATCGATCCACGTATTCTGCTATGTGTTTCTTCATTCCAGGCCACCAGTAAGAATCTTTAAGATCTTTATACATTTTATCAGCACCTGGATGAATAGAATACCTAGATTTGTGCACCTCATCCAAGATAATTGTTCTAGAGTTACCGAATAAAGGAACCCAAATTCGGCTATTGAAATACAACACCCCATCAGTCTTGATTTCAAGTTGCTTATCTAATCCCCTTAGTTCCTCAGCAAGATAGTTCGTTGTTTGTAAAGCTTGTTGCTGAGCTTCTTTAATCTGAGGAATTAGACTGGTTTGAATAGTCATCCTTAACGCTTTCACACGTAAAGGTTTGACTCGTTCCTTGCGACTCAAGGCATCGGCTACGACATTCGCTTTGCCAGGGTGATAACGAATTTCACAGTCATAGTCGTTTAAAAGTTCTACCCACCGCCTTTGTCGCATGTTCAACATTTTCTGATCTAGAATGTGCTGGAGACTTTTGTGATCAGTGTATATGATACACTTGGTTCCATATAGATAGTGTCTCCAAATCTTGAGTGCAAACACCACTGCACCAAGTTCTAGATCATGAGTGGTATAGTTCTTCTCATGTATTTTTTCGTTGTCGAGAAGCGTAAGCAATTACTTTATCCTTCTGCATTAAAACACACCCAAGACCTTGACAAGAAGCATCACAGTACACTGTGAAATTATCGATACCTTCCGGTAAAGCCAAGATAGGTGCATTGCAGAGTTTGTGTTTCAACAGTTGGAATGCCTCCTCCTGTTGAGAACCCCATATAAACAGTTGATTTTTCTGTGTCAATGTGGTCAGTCGCAAGGCTATCTTTGAAAATTTCTTGATGAATCGACGATAATAACTTGCCTGCCCTAAGAATTGACGTATTTCAGTTGGGGTTCGTGGTGTTTCCCATTGTTTCACAACCTTGATCTTACTAGGATCTACTTGAACACCGTCTTCGTTCACTACGTGCCCAAGAAATTGAACTTCTCGTAACCAAAACTCACACTTAGAGAATTTGGCATCTAATTTCTCATGTGCCAAAAGTTCTAAGATCAATTTCAAGTGTTGAGCATGTTCTTGTTGGTTCCAAGAATAAATGAGAATATCATCAATAAACACAATCACAAATTTATCCAGATAAGGTCTACATACTCGATTCATCAGATCCATGAAAACTGCAGGTGCATTTGTTAATCCAAACGACATTACTAAAAATTCGTAATGTCCGTATCGAGTTCTAAAAGCAGTTTTAGGAACATCATCATCATGAATCCGGAGCTGATGATATCCAGATCTTAAATCGATTTTTGAAAAGTAAGTAGCACCTTGTAGTTGATCAAACAGATCATCTATTCATGGCAATGGATAACGATTTTTGATTGTCAGTTTATTGAGTTCTCTGTAGTCAATGCACATCCTGAATGAATCATCTTTCTTTTTCACAAAAAGAATTGATACTCCCCAAGGTGAGAAACTAGGTCTGATAAAACCTTTGTCTAACAGCTCTTGCAGTTGACCTGAAAGCTCTTGCATCTCTGAGGGTGCTAAACGATAAGGAGCTTTAGCTACATGTGCTGCACCTGGAATCAAGTCAATACGAAATTCGACTTGTCTCACTGGGGGTAATCCTGATATATCCTTAGGAAAAACTTCAGGAAAATCCTTGACTACTGGAATGTCTTCGATACATTTTTGTACAGAACAGTTATCGATCACATGTGCTAGAAAGACCTGACAACCTTTCCGTAAAAGTTTCTGAGTTTGCATTCAAGAAATGATGCCAATTTTTCTACCGGCTTGTTCTCCTTGAACTATCAGTGTATTACCATCAGGTAATGAAATGCGGATCATCTTGTTTTGACATACAACTTCCGCTTGGTTATCAGAAAGCCAGTCCATACCGACCACAACATCAAAGCTCCCAAGCTCAATAGGAAGTAAATTGATATTGGAAAGATGATCATTCAAATTCAAGGAACACCCTTGAATAACAATGTTAGTTTTGATTAACTTGCCATTAGCAAGTTCAATGACATAAGGAATTTCTAGATCTACCGTAGGCAATGAAAGTAATGATGCAAATTTAGGAGAGATAAAACTCTTATCTGCCCCTGTATCAAACAGAACTGATGCGTATGGATTATTAAGAAGGAACGTACCAGTGACAATGTTCGCATCATGCCTAGCCTCGGTTGCACCAATCTGAAAAGCTCTCCCCTAGCTTCATTCCCTTGATTGGTGTTGTTGTTCGGATAGTTTCTCATAAGATGGTCAGGACTTCCACACTTGAAGCATGACCGGTTGGTTTGAGTGGTTTGTCATGGTGCTAGGTTTTGTGGTTGAGCAGGAAAGTTGCAATATCTAGCATAGTGTCCAACTCGGTTACAGTTCAGAGAAACAGGACACGGTCCTGTGTGATGGAATGGACACTTATTGCATTTAGGCGCCTGCCCAGTGTAAACTTTCCTCTCAGAAACAGTCGCACCATAGTTTTTCACAACTGGTTTGCTTTGGCTAGTCTCAGCCGGAGCCTTGGTTTTGGTTTTGCCAAACCACTTTCGTTTAGTAACTTTAGAAACATTCGAGGTACCGACATCACTACGGCCCACCGCAGTCTGAGTTTTTGTGGACAAAGTACCACTCCTTACCGCCTCATCGGTAAGCTTAGTGGTCAACATAATTGTACGTTTAAGAGTTGTGGGTTCAGCTGTCGTCACCATTCCCTGAATCTGGGGAACCAGACCTTTAATGTACTTCTCAATCAAACCTGCTTCCGTAGGAAACATATTGGGAGATAAACAAGTAAGTTCATGAAAACGATCGATATAAGCTAAACAATTAGCACCGATCATCGAGTGATTCCGGAATTCCTCCTGTAGCTTTTGGATTTCAGTGATTGGGCAGTACTCAGACCTAATCAGAGTTTTAAAATCGTTCCAGCCCATCGAGTCAACTGTAGCGGAGCACAAAGTTTTAGCCTGGGTATTCCACCAGGTTAGAGCTGATTCCTTCAAAGAACAAGCAGCATAAGACACCTTATGCTCTGCCAAACATTGGCTGATCTTCAGTTTTGTTTCCATTTCCTCAATCCACCTTATAAGTCCAGCCGCTCCTTCTTTGCCCGTGAAAGTAGGAGGGTTGCAGAAAGCAAAGTACTTATAAGTACATCCTTGCTGTGGTGGATCAGGAACGGTTGTTTTAGTTGTTGCACTGGTGGTATTATGAGTTTCTACGTGGCCACCAGTAGCGTTATGTTCCACATGATCATGATCCCCACCAGAACCCGTAGTGATATGAGGTTGGTGGTGTGTTAATACACCACAAGCTAATAGCTGTTCTCATACAATTCGTGCTATCATTGCTTCATTTGATTCAGATCCACCTGCACCAGTAGGTGGAATAGTGTTCACTTCTGGGTTCACATGTGGAACAGTATTTGTCTCTAGATTTCTGGGTGGAACCATGTTCACTTCCGGATTAACACGTGGATCCGGATTCGATTATACGTTCATAGGCGGAACTTGTTCTGGTTCAAGGTTAGCATTATTCCAGCCAGCTTTCTTGGCTGGTCGACCTCGTTTTGGAGCCATCGTTCTGCTCACATGCAGACAAACTCCGGTCAGTTCAAGAATAATAAACATTATAACCCTTGTTCAATCACATAAATTCAATCATATTCAGTTACACTGAAATTTTATGTTGAAATGTGATTATAAGAAAATATAGTATAACTACATTGATATAGTTCAGACATGTTCTCAGCACACAAAGATAACACAAATGTTCGTAGTTATACTCAGTCCTGTTAATTCAAAAACATGTTAAAATATTACACAGCTCACAGTACTGTGATATAAATATGTTATTACCCATGTTTTTGATATATTAACATATAGGACATTGATAAGTTCTCACACAGAAATGTTCACACACAGTTCTTTGATACATTGCCACACCAGCAATAGATATGTTCTCGCTCAAAAATGTTCTCATACAGATATGTTCTCACAGTTCTGGTTATAGTTCACACAAGTTTGTTATGAAAATATAGTTCACACATCACACACATAGCTCATTACACAGACAGATATACAAAAGCAACCATTTTATTAACACTACCATAGTTTTATACATAGACAAGTTTTGATACATCACAAGTCACAAGACACTGAAACCAACAATACCTTACCCTACCTTTCACAACTCGGGATCTGCATACATCAAAATATCCCACACTCATAACCACCATATCTACCTTTGTCACAAGATATGTACAATAAGATCTCAACCGCTCAATCCCTCGATCACTCTTACCGCATAAAGTACGGTAAGCAAGCCATCACGATAGCTATAATGGCTAACATTATAGCCAAGCATAGTAGTCTAGCCTCTAGACTCATTCCCTCAACTATCCCCCTCACTACCTCTCTCATCCACACTCATCTCTCTCTCATCAGTGCCACTTGCCGCCATAATGCAGCAAGCACGATATGTCCCCAAGTCATCCTCAGTCTGTCCTCAACCGATACTCTCCACGCTCTAGTGTCAGTATCTAAAGCCTTCACTTGATCCATGAGGGTCAAGTGGGAAGTAAGGATCTCCAATACAGTCATGCGAGTATCCTCTACTGTAGCCTGACACTACTGCAGGCTCTGCTGGGTCCCCTGCAAGTCCTGAGTGACTTGCTGCAACTGCGCCCGTAGCTCAGCTTGATGGGAGGATTCTCCCACCTCATGTATAGTGTTAGGCTCATCCCTGGGAGCCATCTGTCGCCGTGGAGGTAACCCTGTGGTCTTGCGGGCTTGACCCCGCATTCTTCTAAGTCCGTCCCAAGCCGTCACCCTCTGAGGTGAGGGGCTCTGTCTCCTCTGTGCTAATGCATCCTCAAGCGGAGCCTGAGAATATCTAGGTTTCATAGATGGGACTGATGGTGGTGGCGGCGTAGCTGGTATAAGTGATGGTGTATGTGGTAACAGTGGTGCAGTCTGTGATGCAGACGAAGTCGCCTCCGTAGGATCTGGATCAGAACGCGAACTCGAGCTCGGTGTGTCATCAAGTACAACATATGGAAACCTCTGGTAAATATAACGCTCAGGTGGATTGGCCATCGTTGTACACACAAGAAGTTTAATCAGTACCATGATATAAATGTTGAATAATAATATTCAACATAACATGATATGACATCTCTTCCTATCTCAAAGCAACTACTCGTCCTTATAGTTATTAATGTTCTGCTTGAATTAAATGAAACTAGAATGCACACGTGTTGCAAATTTCAGTTATGCTGGCCATGCATAACTGGAATTTGTACCACCTGATTATCCTGGCTTAATTCAAAACAAGTTTTGTTCATTATTTATGTTCGGTGCTCTCTGTGTCACTATTTGAGCCTATGGTTATAGTCTAGGTCTCTAAATCAACCTCATTCTCTATAACCTGTGGCTTTGATACCACCCTATCACACCCCCAGCTCTCGTCACCTGAGATTATGTCATTCGTCACTCTGAGATGGTTGCGAAAGCATAGTGGTGATGTCTCAGAGATGAGGTGTGACTTACTTGATCCGATATCATAGCACACAGATTAACTTAAAAGAAATACATTACAATGATCGTCATTACAATCAACAGTACAGTTTACAACTAAGTTCATTACATAACAACTTATTTAATTACAACCATTTAGAGTGCTGCCTCATCCGGTAGGTCACTGTCTCCCTGCAAAATGTTTAGATTTAAAAACGTCAGCACAAACCTGGTGAGTTCGTAAAGTTCATGTTCCACGATATGATATGCAATACAAGTTCTCACAATGTTTAGTTCTAGATAACCATGGGACCCGTATCTAGTTCCTTTCGGACGTTCTGTTCTTGTTCTATAAGATACCACCCGTCGGTAATATCTTAATGCCTCATTATCTTAATGTCTATCACAACATTAAGCAGTCTAAAAACAAAAAACAAACATTCACAACAAGGGGAGTTGCAGCTCCTAGCAAATGAGTTGTCAGCCGATAGTACTATCATTGTTCCCCGTTCGGCTCCACATGGGTTCACTAGATACAGTTCAAAAATGAGGACTTTTAAGTCTGTGATAGTGTTCTTGTTCTCCAGGCAAAATCCCATGAAATCCACAAGTTCTCAACAATCACATGAAATCACGCAGATAACAGTGATACATATCATATGTTTAATAAAAGTTCAACAGTGCTACCCCGATGTTTGTAAAAGATTAAAAAGAAAAGGGGTTGTACGAAACTCACCTGATAATTTACAAGTAGTAGAAAGTCACACAACTGCTAGTAATAGAGTGATTCTGCATTTATTTATGTTTAATAAGTTATTTATGTTCTAACTTATTGATTAGATCTTTCTGAACGTCCAATGTCAAAGACATTGTCTTAACAGTCATCAAACTGATGTTAAATATTTAATTAGTTAATTTAATGTTATATCATACAATGTATGATAATATAGGAACCTACATTAAATTAGATTCCTAACACAAGATTGATGACACCTCGATTTCAGATATTTTGGATTTCCTTCGTTTCGTGATTCCGGACAATCCGTAACTTCGTTTCGCACACGGTTTTCGCCCACGTTCATCATTTCTCGCATAATATCAACCTGTAATAATTACAATCATCAAATCAACGTGGATTTATAGAACGATCACATGTGCTCTTGCCATTGATGACGTAATTCTCAACCGCAATTGTCACAACAATCCTTAACCAGGTGGCCGGTTTGTCCACATCTAAAACGTAAACCTCTAGTAAAACAACAAATTCCTCGGTGAGGTTTACCACAAGTGGTGCATGGTGGAGGTGGGGTTGGGTATTGATTCTGTGGCTGAGCACGATTGTTGACATTAGGCACTAGAGTTCGGTTCTGATTTGGTTTGTTTTGAGGTGGCTTAGGATTACCAAACCGAAATGCTTGAGAGTTATGTTGTTGAAACTGATTACGGTTATACCTAGTATATTGGTTTTGATTGAATTTTGGTTTATAGCTTTTTGAATAAGAACTTTGTGATGAGGGTTGTCCAGAATACGAAACACTATCACCTTCACGTTCCATCTTTATACTTTCTTCAGATGGTTTCACTTGTTCAGCCAACTCAAGAGTCTGAACAGCATCGGCAACTTCAGTGATGTTATTAAACTTCATCATCACTATCATTTTCCTAACCCTTTCACACACTGCCCATTTCAGTTTGTTAGCTTGCATTTGTTGATTTCCTGTTGCCTCTCCCAGAAAACTAGCTAACCTTGTAAATCGAGCCATGAACTCCCTCATCGACTCATCATCTCTCGGAGCAATGGTGGCATACTCCCGATAATACTTTTCTTGGTGAGAGGTTGGGAAGTATTGTCGACAAAATATTTCTTTGAATTCATTCCAAGCCAACATAGCTGCATATACATCTCCGCCATGTGCATGCTTAATCCCTCTCTACCATCATTGCTCATCATCCTCCAGTTTGTATGCTGCAAGCCTTACTTTATACTGCTCCCTAACACCCAAAACCTCAAACATCTTCTCTATGTGCATAATCCAGTTACATGCATCCATAGGATCAGGAGCAGAACTAAAAGATCGTGGCTTTTGTTTTTGAAATCTGATCAGCCACTCATGACTTTATGAGGTCGTGTTGTATACATGAGTTTCGAGATTAAACGGTGGAGGATATGGAATATGAAGAGGTGGATACGGCAGAGGAGGAGGAATTGAATTACTCTGGTTGTGATTTAACCTTCCCATGATTGTATCCAACATATTTGGAAGCTGTTCCGAGAATGTTCGATTAATAGCAGTAGTAATCGTAGGATCAGTTTGAGTATTTTCAGAAGACATCTATAATGAAATTAATCGATTTAGGAAAATAAAATGATATATTAGAAAATTTAAAATCCTAATCCTATGTCTACCCACTAGCCTCACATGTCTTACTTATATAGTTCAAGTTTTCTACAGGAAAGAGCCTTATCTCTGATACCATAGCTGCGACACCCCAACCCGGTTTAAGGCTGACGTGTCACGTATACGAAATCAGAAGTAAATGCAACAATCAAAATATATTTAAAACATAATTACATAAGTCTTAAGTTAATAATTAAATATAACAAAACAACTATTTAAGTTTTAAGTATTGATCATTACATTTATTATATATCAAAAGTGTTCAGATTTAGCTCCGATTTTACTCTCAAAAGTTCCCCACTTGGTTTCCTTGATTACCTACACAATACAAATAAATACCACAAAAACAAATACCGCTGAGCCAAAGAATGCTCAGTAACGGATAAACAATAGTAATTAAAAGTAATTCAAAAGATGGTGAATATAATCAGAATAATGGTCAGAAGCAGAAATCAATAACATAGCAGTAACAGAAACAGAACAGTAAACATTGTTCTGACTTTGATAAAATACAACCTTTCAGAAATGAAACAATAACACAGGTTATATTGTAAGTCGGAATTAGTAGAATCAGAATGTACCACGAGCCGACTGTACATATAATAAGTGTAAGGCTCATGGGTAGCTACTCCAGCTTACTAGACACATGAGATAGTGCGTGTTGGCATACACGACACTATCCCCCAGAAATCAGAAAGTACAGTTTAAAAATATCCTAGGACCAGTCCATACGCCTCCCCAGAATTCAGTAGGTGCACAAATGTACTATCAGAGTACTAATGGAGACGTCGTGAACTCAACTAACCGTCACGGATGGTTCCACATTATGGTTGCCGCCATAATGGGCCTGTAGTCATCCTTACAGGTAGGGGCATGCTCGGGTAACAGAATACAGTTTCAGAAAGTTCAGTAGGTTCAGTAGGGTAGATAAACTACCATATAATCACATAATAGGATCATGCAATAATGAGTACAACATAATTTAGATTTATTGCATGATAAACGAAACAGGGAAACACGATATCATATCGTGTTAATCAGAAATCAGAAAAATACATAAACGAAATTTAATGATTACAGAAACGTTTTACAGAAACTGATTACAGAACAGAAAATACTATGATTTAAATGAACGGAATCCGTACGATAACGGATAACAGAATTTATACTTTGAGTAAAATAAACAGAATCCGTACCTTAATCTTAGCAATTTAAATCAGCAAGTAATCAGATAAATAAGTGAATAAGCCAAATCCCCGCCGATTCAGAAATCTGTGTTTTTATTTAATTTTACATTAGTTTAAACGAATGGTGATTCGTATACGTAATAGGTTAGATTTTTAATAATTTTGACATTATAACGTTAAACTGACCGAATTGGTTTCTTTTATTAATTTATCTATTAACATTTGAAAAGAATTTTTAATTTACTAAATTGTAGATTTTTAATGTTTTTAATAAAAAAAATAAATTATATTACCTCTTTACTATTATAATAATTATTATTTTACATTGCACTACACTACACTACACTACACTATAGGCAAATTTCAAAATCCAATAGAAACCAAAATTAAAAACATGCGCCATAGGGGAATCGAACCTACAACCTCAATCTCTTAACCCACAAACTCTAACCAATTGTTCTAAGCTTAATATTGTTCTTGAACCTGTTTATTTAATTTTTAACATTTACAATCCTGGTCCTTTCTTCACTCAACAGGAAGAAAACTCAACCAGCCAACTTCCGATCAATTTTTTAACCGGAGTTCAGTGCGCTGATCAGCTGGATATTCATTATAATTGTTATTAGAACCATAGACAATACACAGAGATTAAAACCTTACCTTATATGATGGCAATTTCTACCGAATTAAAGCCGTAATAATGGTTCGTGCACCAGCTTTGGTTCCCTTTCCCGGTTATAATCTACTAGTGCGATGGGCTTGTGATGTACAAATGGTCGAGGGTTTTCCAGATCATGTGAGTATAGAGCTTGTGAAGAACGAAAATTTATGAATTGAAATATGAGGCGGTTAACACTTAGTCGGTTAAATTATGATCATTATTATAATTATATGTATGTATATATTTTTATGGTTCTAAGCATATTTACGTGGCTTCTCAAGCACCACTAATAAAGGTGTAGTTGGGTTTTTATAAAATGATAAAAATCAAGATACGGTCGTGTACGAGTCGCTTATTAAATCAAATTTTAATTTTTGTTGGATATGGTTATGAATATTAGACAAGTGATATTAACTAAAACTTTCACGATAAATATTGGAGTATATGATTAAGTTAATCTTTTCAGTTTGTTTATAATAACATCCGAGTCAAATTTTATTATATTAAATAGTTCTGTACTTAAAATATTGTTATTGTTTATATGTTTTATTTTACTTTTATAATAGTTAAATATTTCGTTTATTATAGAATGGGTAAGAACAATGTTTAAATGTGGTTTCTCATCATAGATCATTGAAATCATGAAGTGTGTATGTATATAGAAGACCAGCCTTGTATCACTTGATTGAAGCTTGAAATCACTTAGAAATAGCTGGAATTAAAGTGTGTGAGAGAGAAATCTAGAGATATGAAATAGGTGAAGTGTATGTGATGTGCGAATGATAGTTATGTATGGCTAAGTTTGTTTGTATGGCTAAGATTTGTATAATCTTTCAAAATCTCCATATAATTTCTTTTTGATCCAAATGTCCTAACATTTACATAAGGTAGTTTATTGCAGGTAAAAACTGGTATATTTGTGTATTATGGTGGTTAAATCTCGTTATAATACCCATAAAAAATGTAATAATTAAATAAATAAATAAATAAAATAGGTAAATAAATATATAGGCATGCAAATTACATACTCAATAATAATAATAAAATAGATAAAGGATAAATTAAAACTAAATAAACGATATCGAATGGTAGATATGAATTAAAAATATTCTGATAAATTTAATTAGTTTCAAGTGATGATGAATTAACCACCGAGTTAAATAAAAAAACATTTGATATATATATATATATATATATATATATATATAACCGGTTTATTTAATTATCGTCAATTCAGTTATTTGACCATTGAAACAAGTATTTCAGCTATTTACTTTAACAAAATATAAGTGTTATAGTTCTCTCTAAATAAGACTCGATTAACAACTATAACTAATATATGACCGAATTGAAAAGTTGAATTGAAACCGACCCGTACGCAAATAAATTTCGCTCCATGGTTTTGCACATAATTGTAACCGCCTTAGAAGTCTCCATGGGACTAGTTATGAACTTGAACTGAAAATAACTAATGAAAAGAAAATGATCAGACAAAATTAATTGCTAATAAATGTCTCACATGATTTCTATTCCCAATTGTTACAACTCCCGATCATCTCAAGTACCGACTAACATAAACTATCAAATGGTGTACTCCTAATTTCACGGCCATAGATACTTTGAACAACCTGCACAAGAACATAAGATATTGGGTCATGGGAAGTCATTGGTATTTCAACTCTTGATTCAAACCATTCTCGCCAACTTCTGTGTAATCGGCAACGATGTCGTAGGTCGTCATCATTAGTTAACCGAAGACATACGACAACTTATATTGCATCCTTTGGTCGTTTAGAATAGCGACTCTGTTTAAACACATCCACACAACCCCGCAATTATCGGGTGCAACATGAAGAGAAAACAAGCACGTGTGTGAACCAGCAACCGACAACTGACAACCCACGAATCTCTGGTCAACACACGATTGGTCACTGGATAACTTTGAACTACGATTAAGCTTACTCATCGAGATTTGGATTGATTGCTTATTATTTGATAACAATTGCTGATTATTTGCTAAGGCTAAAGTACAGATTTCACGTCTTTTCTACCATAGTATATTTAGCTTTTAATTCGTTTGCGGTACGCATTTTTTTCTTCACATCATAGTATAAATTATATTTTGTTTCTTCTTGCACGGACTTCATTTCTATCATAATAGTTATTTGCCTCGCTTCTTGCTTTTATTGATTCGACTTTGTTATGCATGTGATATTGTTAATTAATTGTACTCGTTATCACATGTTTTGATTACTGATAGAAAATTGATTGTGATACATCTTATTATTAGAAATTGCTATACATTGAACCTATTTTTTTTGTATATATTCCGATACCCGAACAAAGCCTCCTACGGGAGACCTAATTGTATTGTATTGGTGAGTTAGTGATGTGGACACCATTCTAATTCACACTAGAACATTTGGGTCTACGGATTCTATGCACACCTATTGTATTGTATTGGTGAGTTAAAGGTGGGTGCCAACATCTTTACTCACACCTATTGTATTGTGCTCAATGGGTATCTCTCCACATGGTGTGACTTATCTGATTACATTATTGTCTTGATTGTTTTGACTATATTGTTTTCTCTGCACATTGCTATCGTGGTACTGTTATTACGATTGTTATTATATTTTTCTTTTGTTATTCACATTGACATCAAAACATCAGCTTGTTATATATATATATATATATATATATATATTGTTTCCCTATTATCAATCTCATCATTATTACTATTGGTCCCTCCGTGACTGAGCATTCTTTGGGCTCAGCCGTATTTTTTTTTTGTGTTTTGTTTTGTTTTGTTTTGTCGGCATGACAGGTACTCGGGGAAATCAAGGGATGTGTGAAGAGAAATACAAGATTCAGAAATTTAAATAGATTAAGAAAAATTATTAATTTTATTAGGTATTTGTATTATTTTATTTGTTAAACGATATATTATTCAAATTTGGAATTATGTTTTGTTCTGATATCTGTAAAAGTGACACATCAGCCCTAGCCGGGTTGGGGTGTTATACACGTAATCTATCTTTCTAATAGTTTTTGTAAAAATAGTTTGTATGTTTATTGTAATAATTAGTAATTAGTTAAAACTTTTTATTCTAAGAAGAAGGCAAAGAGGGATTAGGAATATAGTAGACTTGTTTTGAAACTTAAGCATATCCTTCTGTTTTCACTGTGGCAGGTGTTGTGTTTCACGTGCTAAGGCAAAACCTTCGTCTACCTTGATTGACAAGTAAGTTCTGGTCTCGTCTGCAAAACCTAATTTGGAGCAATCGATCTGACATCAGTGAACAACTATGGCACTGCAATGGATGATTTTGACGTACGTTGTCGCCGCCGAGGCCGCCATAGCCTTCTTGATAACTTTGCCTGCACCTAAGGCCTTGAAGTCCACATTCGTTTCTCTAATTTCACTCATTTTACAGCCATCCATGTTCGTCGTACCCTTTGCTGGCTTTCAGCTTCTAGGTTTTGTTTCTTCCCTCATCGCTTGCTGTATGGTTGGTTTCAGTTCTTGATTTCGTGATTGACTGTATTTGTTGTTCAATGTTGATGTTTCAGATATCTACTGGAAGAACGAGCACAGATTGATGTGCTCTGGTGAGACCTGTACTGCTGCTGAGAGAGATCGATACGAGAAATCGGTAAATGTTTTGATCAACATAACATCTGTTTGTTTAATTTGGGGTATGCAAATTATAGTTGATAAATTATGCGTTTTGGGAATGATTTAATAGATTTGTAGGAATTAGGTGTCTAATTCAAGCGTTTGCTTTGAGATAGGATTGATTTTAAGGGTAAAGAGGACCTATGGTTGAAATTCCACAACAGCTTCATATCTATCTGTGATCTAAATACAATGAGTAATTTGTCCGCGTTTTGTGTTTGTTTGGTTAAAAGGGCTGCAAATAGTTTCAGGAAAAGTTTCTTATGAACTCCATAATGTCACTTTGATTTCACTTATTTATTTTCAACATAAGGTAACATTGTAACAGGCTATCCTTGATAACTAAGTCACTGCATTCAGTATGAATACATTAAGAACACATTACCTAAAATTACTATCAACTTAAGAATGATACAAGGTAGTACGTGGAACCTTGGCTTAAAAAAACGCATGAGGCGCCAGAGGCATTCCTTTGAAAAAGTTTAGGCGATAACATGAAGCAGCTTGAGGAGGTCCAGGAGGACGGTGTTTTTACATAAGGCACCGGTAGTTAAGTCGCTTTGGGTCATTACTCCTTGATTTTATCACTTTTGATGGGATTTTGTTTTTAAAATTGATGCCTGAGGCCCTGAGGTGTGAGACACATGCGGGAATATACCTTAAGGTCTTGAGGTGGTGCCTCATGCACATCTAGGTCAAAATTGATCAACATTGGCCAAAATTTGGGTATGTAGGAGGGTGATATGTATAAACAACCAATGGGATTAAGAGATTATGAATGATTTACATGATAAAAAAGCCAATATGTAAAAAAGATGAGACAAATGTAGCTTTTGGCTGTAGATAAGCTTATTTTTTGTATATTAAGAGCAACACCTAGTATATGTGAGGCTCTTGCCTCATGCCTTGGTTTTTGAGGCCTAAATGCCTCGGAGCATCTTGCTCTTTTAAAACCATAAACGGGTAATCGTTGGTTGAGGAGGGCATGTTAAAGAGAGTTGCATGTATGATTGTATGCTTACATTGCAACAAGACCAATAAGAAACAAACTAAGAAGATATGGAAAAGGAGAGAGAGATGTAGAGATGTGTTCAAGTGTTTGAGGCGTCTGGGGGTTGATATTTGTGTGTTGTAGTAGCTAAAAAAATATGTAAACAACTTGGATTCCTTTTATATCTTTTTTCTGAAGCTAACTAAAACTGTAATATTGTGTTTCTCTAGGTTTGGGAGTTATAGCTAATCTCCAGCTATTAAATAAAATCGAAACAAAGAAAAAGAAAAAGAATTAAAAAAAGATAAGATTGCTTTATTTTGAAAAAGCACTCGACTTTGTGAGCCCGTGCCTTGATTAAGACCCACTTTTCTCTCGCTTAACCCAAATATGGGCCTAGACGTTCCAGAGGCGCTATTTCTGTGGCTGGCTTTATTTCTGTGCCTAGGCGTGCGCTTTCGACAACACAACCTCATGCCTTTAAAATCAATTGTGGAACATCTTAGGGGATATGTAACATGACATTTGGCAAAAATATGGTGACATGAGGGCTACGTTTATTTGTATAACTAATATTAAAGATTTTATAAAAAGATTAAGCATAAAAATAACATGGATTATTGATATCTAAACTTTACACACCACATTAATAAATTTATTTAAAACGTTTTCATCTTAGTCATTCGGTTTAGACTTTAGAGTGTGTTTTGAGTTTTTGCCATGTGGTTTACTCTTTATGGTACACCTGCTTATACCAATATGGACCTTTCTTATCCATGTCTTGGTGTTATCATGCAGCTTCATGGAACCTGGGATTTAGCAATTTTGAATTTTAGATAACCATTTACTAAATGTGATCAGATATGCAATTTTTGTTTTCTGTTTGTATTTCTATTGTGGTATTTATTTTGCTTGTATTGGATACATCGCTACAAAAAAAGATACTAGATCTACCCAACTTAGGAAGTAGAACCAGATCTATTTGACCTTTAAAATCCTATTGACATTTTTAACACCCTGTTCTCTAATCAGAGTAGAGATGCTAATGAGTAATGATGTCCAACTTGTTACATGTAATTACCTGAAATCTATCAACTAGACTCGTAATTTGTGAAGGGAAACTGGAAATTGGAATTTGGAAACAAAATATAAATGTTCTTTTCTCTTTTCTTTTATTTTCAGTCAATTTTATTATTAATAATGTATTTGAAGAATCAACAAAAGGATCAGTTAGACATACAATTTTTGGTTATTTAAGTCTAAACTTAGGGTAGGTAATCACACTATTGCACCGACTTGAAATCTGATTTCAACTCTAATTTAAACTTGAGACTTAAATTACTGCAAAGAAAATGACGATTTAGATGCGAATTGGATCGATGCATATTAACTACTGACACAGCTCATAATTTAATTGTTTGGGCAGATATACAAGGCTCAGAGGAATGTAATTCTGTGTTGTTCAGCATGTCTTCTCTACTGGTACATGATTATATCATGATGCATCAACAGATGAAAAGATTATATATGTTATATGTGGCAAATGGTCGGGTTGGGTAACAATGAACTTTTGGGAGAGGTTGAACTGGTTGGGTTGGATTGACCTACTTTTTGACCAAATTATAGCTTATTTGTAAATATTTAGCATGACAAATATGCTAATAAATATACTTATTTCAACTATATTTAAGTTTTTAATAGATAAAAATGATTTGATTATATGCATGTGAGAGGTTCTTCCCATTTAGCCTGTTTTCTATTTAGGTAACTTTATTTTTTTGCCCAATCGGTCCAAATTGCCACCTCCAACAAATGTAGTCATTGCACAACCTTTGTCCCAAATGCATGACACAAAAACTGTCCAATATGCACCTATCAAATATAATTTTGTGCAATGACCGGCCATAGTTTTGTGGTACGTGCTTCAGTCTGATCATAATGCAATTTGGTTGTTGCAGGTGTATCTATCGTGTTTGCAAGTACCACAATGAGATTCGTAGTATGGAGGAAGTCGAGAAGAGGTACAAGGAAGAGTAGCTATAATTTTTCAACCTGTTAAATGCTTGTATGTTATCTTGGTATTTCATGTTCTAGACATGGTTTATTGTACGCTGAATGCTAAATTTATGCATGATTGTGTAATAAAAAGAGGTTATTAGTATATTTTCTTATTATAGTTTCTAGGAGGTGGTTTCAACACATTTACTTATAAATGGGATGATTTATAAACATATGAGGTCATAAATATGAAGTTTAGCTGTGGGTCAAACAATTGCTCACAAGTGCGGACGTCAAGGGTGCAAACGCAATGTATCATTGTTATGGCTCAAAGTAACGCTTTGATGGCATATTTTGCACTTCATTGCTTATCGGCACAAGCAGCACTTTTATGTTTGCAGTCCAAAAAAAAAAAATAAAAGAAATAATTATATGTAAATAAGTTTACCATTACCTAACCCTCTTGACCCACCTGACCTGCACATTCTCACGTGTTTTTTTAAAGGAAATTAATGGGATTTGTGGATTTGAGCTAATGATGTGCCATGGGTTTTTATGTTTTGGAGTATGGTCAAAGACCATTCTTCCATACCTTTCCTATCCTACCATATCTTGTATGCCTCATTATTGCTTCTCTGCAGATGATGCATGTACTAGCCCTAATCTTTTATCACCACAGTATAGGTGCGTAAATCGGGTTTTTTTAGAACTGGTTCCGGTTCCGACCGGATTTTTGTCTGTTCTGGTTCTAGTTTTGGCCTGTTCCGGTTCGGTTTTTGGCCGGGTAAAGGTGGAACCAGTTCCGGTTTTTTCGGTTCTAATATGTCTGAAAAACCGGACCCATTTGTACCCACCAGTTCGGGTATGACCGGTTCTGGTTTTTGGTTCCCGTTCCGGTTTTTTTGCACACCTCTTTACCATAGAGATCAAGAAGGTGTGGGTCGGGCTAATTGTGTAACTGGTATGGGTCAGGTAATGAGTTTTATGGACTGGTTATGATTGAGTAATGAAGTTTTCAAATAATTAAAGTGGAGATCACTTACCTAGTTGCTTGTTGCCATGATTTACCTATTCCTTCGATTAGTCGGATATTGGAGGGGACCTATGGTTTTACCACGTAAGTGGGTCCATACAGTTATCAACAATAAATATATAAAATAATTAAGGTGTGAATATTTTTAAAACAAACAAAATGCATACCCAGTGAATTATCACTTATGATTGTTGTACGAGGGAAGATAAATGAAAGTAAATTTTAATCCTATCTTAAAATGATGGGATAAAGAGGCTGAATATTTTTAAAAGGATTATTTGCATATATTCTTCTAATGAAAACCTTAATTACATATTTACAAACCTTTAAAATCAATTACATATTTTCCTTTATGAGAGAGAAATATGCAATTGACTAACTTATTTGAAAGGAGAAATATTGTTTAAAAAAGGAAAATATGTAATTGATTTTTTTAGTTGGGTAAGACGTGGCCAAACTGGGTTTTTTTGGAACCGGTTCCGGTTTCGGGTTTTGACCGGTTCCTACCGGTTTTTTGCCGGTTCCGGTTCGGGTTTGGCCGGCTTGAGGGTGGAACCGGTTCCGGTTCCAGTTTCTCTGAAAATCAGGAACCGCCCGTACCCACCGGTTTGGGTACGACCGGTTCCGGTTCCGATTTCCGGTTCCGGTTATGGGTCCGGGTACGTTGGCCACCTCTAAGTTGGTATATATGTAATAGATGATATTTTAAAGGGTAAATATGTAAATGCCCTATTTTTTAAAAAAAATATTATTAATAATAATGTTATATTTTTCTATTAAAAGCAGGTTATGATGTTTTATGTATTTATATTAGGTACCTAATTATACCCCGTAACTACACGGGTTTAATATATAAAATATTAAATAGGTAATAATAAAAATTTATAAATTATAAAATATTTAAAATACGTATTAATAAGTACTTTAAGCAATAAAACAATGATCAAAAACTTTATTTTTAAAAGAAGTTAAAAATTAATACTAAAAAAATCTCATTTTACTATCTTAATTTGTTTTAAAACTATTCTTTAAAATCTATGTATTATAGTCTATTTTATTTTTAAATTTTTTTAGAGTACATGATTTTTAGAAAAGAATTCTAAAAAATACCGATTTAAAAATAATTTGTTTTTAAAAAATATTGATCTTTAGAAAAAAATTCATATCTTAGAATTTTTTTAAAGTGTTTTTTAATAAAGTATTATTTTTAATTGATTATAAAACTTTATAGTATTAAAAAGGTTAATAGTATTAAAAATGTTAATAATATCATTAATATTATAATTATTGAACAAACAGACCCATTCAGACTCAAACAAACATGCCCCTATTTAATAAGAGTGAAAATTTAATGAGATAATAAGAAGTTGTCAAGTGACACTATTGGCCTAAAAATTGTGACAAGTGTCAAACAATATTTTTGTTTATCAATATAGTAAGATTTGTGTTCTATTTGTTTATAAGCGCAAGAATTTTTACAAGTTACGAGACACAACTCACGCAAGACTGAGTAAAAAAAAATGTACACCTAAAACATAAATAAATTCTTCTAGTCTTATTTTGTATTTTTTTTCTTCATCACTTGATATGGTCTCTTGTCTCTTATTGGGTTTAAACTAATAAATGAAATGATCTAATGAGTAATTAGGTTTAATTAAAAGTTGATTTAGATGTTAATTGGGTATAAAATAAATCAAGAGTGGAGCCTAAATTAAAACATTTTGTTTCTTAAAATTAATTTTAAGCAAATAAAGTTGAGTAAATTGTCATTTTAAGGAGTCGTGAGTACTCGAATACGGTAATTACAAAAAAAAAATGATTTTAAAAAAAAATTATATATTTCAAATGTTAAAAATTTACTAATATTTTATAACAAATAAAATGAATAGCAATACAAATAAAAAATATATAAGAAAAATCAAATAATAACCGGTGAAAAAATAAAAACCAATAAAAAACAGTGAAAATCGTTCAAAAACAAGAAAAATCTGACCTGACCGAGTTGAAACAAGTTAGAACGAGTTGGATTGAATTTAACCGATTTTAAATTAATTCAACTTGACTTCAGCTCGTTTGAATACCTGGGCCGAGTTTTACACTAAAAACTTGGTGAAAGCTTGAATTAGACGGAAAATGATTTCATTTTGTTTGCGAAATTGTGGCCACAAATTCACCATAAGTCCATTCTCCCAAAAATTATTACAACACTACCCCAAGATATTCTTATAAAATCCGTGAATCTCAAGGATAATACCGTCATTTCACATCCCTGAATATACGATCAAGTTTTCCTCCAAAAGCTTTTAAATTCTCTTTGTTTCTCTCTCTCACACACACGATACATATATACGTAGTGTGTGTATGTATTGATACGAAACAATGGCGGTTCAATTCCATCAAACCTGCCGGCTGGTTCAGCCGTCGTCGTCTCCGATCGGCTCATTGCCGTCAATCGTTGCCGGAGACATTCACCGGCGTTCATCTATGATGATATTCAATACGAATAACGGAAACAGGAAAGGACTGAGCTCATCGGTGAAGGTGAGATCTAGCCTGGAAACCGCCGGTCCGATGGTGGTTGTCGGTCAGGTGACGGAGGTTAATCAGGATACGTTTTGGCCACTCGTTCATGCAGCTGGTGATAAAACTGTCGTTGTCGATATGTACACTCAATGGTAAGTTAAATTGTTTGCTTAAATTGAAGTTAAATTGTTCAATTTTTGATCTTATGCTCTGGTCATCGAGATAGATACATAATTGTCAACGTGCATAGGCTCCCGAAGGCGCATAGCCTCTTGAATGCGCATAGCCTCGGAGCCTAGCGCTTTAATCAAGTTAGGTGGATAGTATATAATACCAGGGTTTTTAGACGTGTTTTAGGCTTCTTTAGGGCTAGTTTAGGTTGTGCTAGGTTGAATTTAGGATCGTTTAGGGCTAGTTTAATTGTTTTAGACATGTTTAAAATATGTGCAGACGATATTTACCTAAATTGGACTTATATTTGGCCGGAAATACAGAATGCGACTATCTAGACTAGACGCAGGTGAACACCTTTTGACAACTGTGGATAGATAGGTGATTCATTGTACATAATAGAGACAACAGTGTCATGGAAACTTGCAAATTTAGGTCTCATATTGTGTACCCAATATTAGGGTAGAATTCTCAATTGCAGTATTGAAGTAAGTAGAAAATTTTCATAAAACTTGGCCCAGTATCAATTCTTGCAAAGAGAATAAAAGTTGCATATCTTTATCTATTTATTATCATCAAATGTTATCACTGAGTTCAGAACAAAGAAAACGTGTTTCAACATTGACAAAAATTCATAAATACCATGTCATACTTCACATATTTTTCTTTATTTACGTACTTGAACATGAAATGTTATTTGTATATACCTTCCTGCTAGTATTAATTACATATATTGGTTAGATTTTTGGTCTGACTGATTAGATACTTGATTTGGGAAAATAGAATGCAGGAAATAAGAATTTGGTTGACTAATGTCTCGTCCATTACCGTTGTTTTACACTTGCAATTTTAATTTTAGATGAAAAGAATCAATGGGCACTGACATGATAACGCATATAATAAATATGTTTGTTACCTGCATTATAAAAAAGCTTACCTCTATTCCTAGGAAAAAAAGACAGCAGCTTCCAGAGAGACCTTTGATTCTCTTAACTCACATATCTTATTTTCCTTGGTGTATTAACCTCATAATTTGTATTATAAAGACTAGAAAATTTGAAGTTGAACACGAAGGAATATAAGATATTGTTTAAAGCGAGATTGAAGAATGTGAAATGCATAGTTAGGTTTTAATTATTTAAAGTGGCTCCAAGTGGTTGTGTTTTTTTAGTTTCTAGAGGAAATTTGAATGTATGAACCTAAAAGGTATGTGGTTCAAACTATTGACAAAGAACCACCACACATAAAGTACAACCATGATAACAAAATTACTAACTTGTGTCCCATTCTTAGTCTGCATCTTTTCTTTGTCATGTGGTTTTGATTATTCAATTAACTTGATAGGTGCGGTCCTTGCAAGGTCATGGCTCCAAGATTCAAAGAATTATCCGAGAAGTATCTTGATGTGGTCTTTCTAAAGCTTGATTGTAATAAGGAGAACAGGGTATATTTTTAACTTATTTGAGTTTTCTAACACCACACTGGCATGCAACCATACTTGAAATCCACTCTATGTTGTCAAAAGCCCTCTGGGCATGCGATTACTGGCTGTCCAGGCCCTCAAGCAAGGTTCCAACAAGGTTTCGGCAAAGATTCCTGCAAACTCTTTCAAATTTTGGCCAAACTTGCTTAAAGTTTTAAAAAATGGCCTAGAACCGGCCAATAATATCCTAAACTGGCCCTAAACAAGCATAAAACATATCTAAAACCTCTAAAAATAGAATATTTATGCTGTGTCTTACTTATCTATGCCCTCACTTATTGAGCACCTTACGCCTAGTCCCCTATCCCCAAGCTCACCTTTTAAGCTTATGCTTTAGACAACTATGAATCCATTACTGTCCTGAAAAGCATTGTACTCAAAATGTTTTTAAAGGATGTAGGGTCACATGGGTTGAGCTAAAAGCTTTAACTAAAAAGAAAATGATCAAATGTTGAAACAGGTTCATTTAAATGTAGACTAGTTTATATAAAATTTACATTGTGCTTATGCTTTTGACAACTATGAATCCACTAATGTCTCGAAAAGAATTGTACCCAAAAAGTTTTTTAAAGGATGTAGGGTCACATGGGTTAAGCTAAAAGTTTTAACTAAAAATAAAACGATCAAATGTTGAAAGTTGAAACAGGTGCAATTAAATGTAGAAACGTTTATATAGAACTTATATTGTAGATAAAAAGTGTTTTTGACCATGTTAAAAGTGTCATATTGAAGAACCTGACCCTCTCATATTTGAACATACTTTTGGTTGTTATCAAACTGACAGGCATTAGCAAAGGAGCTAGGAATAAAGGTGGTTCCTACCTTCAAGATACTGAAAGACAGTAAGATTGTAAAAGAAGTTACAGGGGCCAAGTTTGATAATTTAGTTGGTGCAATAGAGGCTGTTAGATCTTCTTGAAGAACATGGCTTGATACATCTTTGTGTATAATAAATAAGATTTATTTCTGTTGTAGCTGTTCCATTTTAATTTCAGTAAAGATTACACATATTTTAAATTAGAGTGAAGTGTGATAGTGATCCTTGGACCATGCTCAATTTGCCAAAATATGAACCGTGTTATACTCATCTTGACTTGGAGTGTTATGGAAGACAAAATAAGGACCATAGTGTACAGATATAAATAAATAAATTTTTGAGTAAACTGCAATTTGCATTCTTGTGGTTTACTTAAAATATCAACTTTCGTCTAAATTTTTGCACTTTGTGTCCCTGTCGTTTATAATTTATTCCAATTGAGTCCCTCCTACCTAATTCTGCTTGTTTTTAGTTAGCTAGATAGGCAAAATGACGTCTATACCCCTAGGGACTCATTCTGCTTATATGAAACACGACAATTTCTTAAAATAAAGAGCAATTTGCGTCTCTGTGGTTTACTCAAAATATCAATTTTCATCCATGGACTTTAGCATTGTATTTTTGAAACTCACTTTCAATATTCTCAAGTATTTTTAGTATTCACAAGCGAATACGAGACCACGGTTTATTCGGGTTTGAGTTCCAATCGTCAGGTTGTAAATTACTAATTTTCGTTAACTATATATAATTTTTTCGGGTCGTTATGTATTTGCAAACTTTGAACGTTATTATATAACAAGTTAATTGTGTGAAATGTTACAACCCGAGCTTAGAACTTCTCACAATATAGAAGCTCGGTCATGAGTGTATATCATACAAAAGTTTACACCAAACACGCTTTTTAGTTGGTGCACAAATGTTAATACATAAATAATCACTTTGACTGCATCAAAATTGGAACTTTACATGGTGGATTAATAATATTTCATAGAAGATATTTTAATTTTTGTTTGTGATTTTAATGTCATGACAACTATTGATGTGGTTGGATTTACTTGAAAAAAAAAAGGAAAAAAAAAAAGATATAAACATTATTGCAAGTTAGCAGGTGTGAAGTGTTATGTATGAAAATATGCTAATTTCTGGTTTAAGAAGCAAAAGCGAAAGTGCAAGACCTCTTAAATGATAGGGGTCTTCTATCCAAGAGACAACGCTACGCTTTTGGTTGTGGGGGTGATCGGTAGGAGCTACCCACTCAATGTGAATTATTTTATTATGATACTTTAGTTATACGCTGAAAATTGTTTTGGATTTGCTTGACTGGTGGAAAACACATTAAAAAAATGATGTTTTGGATTCAATTCCTATATATATATATATATATAGAGTATAGGGTTAGGTTACAAAGGCTTAAAACCTTAAAAAGTGTAGGAAGGATCCTTAGCGTGACACGTGGCAATGATTAAATTTAAACAAAAAAGACATTTACGTAATTGTAACAATTAGCGGGTATATTCAAAAAACGAAATCGTAACCATCTTCGCATCAGATTTGGAATTACAATTCATTCCATTTTTAATTTCAATACAACAACGTAATCTTAGTTAGCAAGATTAAAACACAAGATCTGTCGATGTTTTACGGTTTTGAAGTTAATCATTTGGCAACTTCGATCATTCAAAAATATTAAGGGTTGATGGGTCAATCGAATTTAAATGATTCGAATACAAACGACGCAGACTGTATGTTCTTGCGAATATGCATTGTTTTGATTTTATTAAGTATGTTAATCATGACGTTTGTGATGTTTTTTTGATTTTTGTACGTGTATAGGGGTAATGATGTTTTATTTAATGTTTTTGTGATATGATGTTTTATGTTAGAAAGAGTGGATAATTTCATCATAATGGAATATGATGTATAAGCATGATTATAGATATGGTGTTTAACATATAAGTATAGATTTTTTTACCATTTGAGGATGTTTTTCTTAAAAATGATTGGATATTTATTGTTGTTTTATAAGTTATGGTGTTTAATATTGTAACGTTTAGTGTTTTTTCGAATAAGGTCTGGAAAACTGTCATTCCAGTGGAATCTAAAGAGTATCACCTAAATCAGAGAAAAAGTTGTATATTCCTGATGTTGAAGATGCGTTTAAGCCAAAGTTTGGTATGATTTTTAAGACATTTGATGATGCATATATTTTTTAGATGAAATATGCTGTAGTTGGGGGTTTTGTTGTACGTAAGGGTACTGAATATAGTGATTTAAGAGGTGTTAAGAAGCTGAAATATTATGTTTGTTCGAAAGAGAGCATAAATAAAATGAAAAAGATTGATACATTGAATGAATCTCATAAATAAAAGGTTACAAGATCAAACTCTTCAAAAATGACAGGATGTAATGCACACATTCGTTTGGAGTTCACTGATAATGAATGGAAAATATACAAATTTGTAGAAGAGCACAATCATTATTTTGTTGACAAGCAGGATATGCATTTTCTGACATCATCAAGACAGTTGACACATTTACAGAAACATATGATTCATAGCATATCTAAAATAAATCTTGGACCTGTTAATGCTTTTAATATGATGAGAACTATTTTTGGTGGTTTTGAAGAGGTTAGGGTAACCAAGGAAGATTGTAAGAATTTTAGAAGAGAATTAAATTTGTTTATTGGTGAATACGATGCTGAAATGGTTGTTAGTTTTTTGATTAAAAAGAAGGATCATCTGCCAAAATTTTCTTGTGAATATTTCACCGATGATGAAGATGATTAAAAGAGTTGTCTTGGGCTGATGAAGATGCCAAGAGGAATTATTTCACTTTTGGAGATGTTATGTCTTTCGATGCTACATATCGTTCAAATAGGTGTTTTCACATTTGGAATTATATTTATGGTGTTTTTATAGTTATGGTGTTTTATAGAGTGTTTACCAGATATATGTAGTTTGGTAATTATTTTCTTTAATTACACATGTACTTAATGGTTGGAAAACTTATTTATTAATATGCAGGCATTCTAGGGTGTTTGTCCCTTTCACTGGTATTGACAATCATTATAACAATGTTTTGTTTGGTGCTGCGTTATTGGGTTTGGAGACTGCTAATACATATAAGTGGTTTATTGAGGTGTTTTCTGAAAGCATTTGGTTATGAACCAAAAATGGTTGTTACCGATCAAGACCCTGCTATGAAAAAGGCAATAGCAGAAACATTTATAAACAGTCGACATAGATTATGCATGTGGCATGTTATGCATAAACTTTCAATGAAGGTGATTTTGTAATGTCAGTTATATATTATGCATATTATTTGATAACATACAAAAGAACATGTGGCGTTTTTAGTTTATAGAAATTTTTTGTTAGAGGTTGGTGCACATTTATGTAATAGTACGGATTTCAAACAAAGAATATGTGACATCGTGTGGACTGATGATCTTACATCAGAAGAGTTTGAGGAGGCATGGAAAGAATTAATTGAAGATTTCGTACTACAAGAAAACAACTGGTTGGATGATATTTTTGAATTGAGAGATTCATGGATACCAGCATACTACAGATATGAGGATATGTCTGGTTTAATGCGTACTAACTCCAGGTCCGAAAGTGAAAATCATTTTTTGAACAAGTATTCAATCCAAAGTCTACATTGGTTGAAGTTTTGACAAATTATGAAACTGCTATTGAAGCTTAACGTCAAATTAATATGAAGAATGATCATGATACTCGTTACACAACTCCTAATTTAAAAACTGATTTTGTTTTGGAGGAACAATCTATAATGATATATACAAAGATCATTTTTCTTGATGTTCAGAGCGAGATTGTTGCGATTGGGCAATGCATTAATGCAACGTTTAAGAAGGTTGAGGATTTTGTGAAGTTTTATGTAAAAGACTTTGAACAACGATGTTCTACTTTTTTTGAGGTAATCTTTTTATATAACTGATGTTGTACATTGAATTCATAATTTTATCAAAACATGGAGTATTTTAGAGCTTTCAAGTTTATGGTGTTTTTATGTAGTTAATGGTTTTTTAGTGAAATTTATGATGTTTTTAATAGTTAATGTTGTTTTTATACATTTTTATGGTGTTTGTACATATGTTTTATGATGTCTTTATTGTATGGTGTTTTTACAGGTAAGGCTGTTTTTTAAATGTTTATGGTGTTTTTATTTATGTCTATGGTGTTTTATATAAGTTATGTTTCGTAAGAAGGATATGACCATATATTGCAGTTGCAGATGCTATGAACAATTTGGGTTGTTGTGTTGGCACATATTTTATGTGTTAAAGCTGTATGATGTGCGAGAATTCCCAAAAAAATATATAATGAGAAGATGGTCAAGAGAAGCAATCTCAAAAAGATCACATATTAAAAATATTAAGAGTGTAGAAGAAGATGATAATGTTGAGTCGATGATGAGTGACATTTTATTTGCAACAGAATATACACTAAATCGTCTTTCCAACAATATGAGTGAGCTTTCTCTTTACAAAGACTATGTGCAAGGGTACATGAAAAAGACAGATGATTTACAAGTTGCTGCACCACCTGCTAGTAAATGATATAGGATATCTGAGATGCTTGGTCACAACCAAAACAACAAACATTTAGTAAGAGTACCAGTTGCATACAAAACTAAAGGTTCAGGTTCTCACAAATGATTGAAATCAAAGCAAGAACATGCTATTGTTAAAGCAAATAAGAAATCAAGACAATGTCAAAACTGCGAAGGATATGGTCATTATGCATTTACATGTAAAGTGAACAACAAAGATAAATAATATAAAGTAATGGTATTGTCTGATTTGGTATGGTGTTTTTTTATTATTTTTTTTTCTTCAAGGTTGAAAATAAATTGGCGAATATATTGATTTTGGTATGATTTGTTATGGTGTTTTTTAATGGTATGGTGTTTTTACATTTATAGTTTAGTAATAATATATAGCATGTTTACGGTGTTTTTTTATTGTTATTTAAGTTTTTTTTGTTTTGTTATAATGGAATTTGACATGTCATTGTTACATGATATGGTGTTTTATTCATACAAAAAAAGTAAAGTAAGAAAAGATATATATTTACTTCATAAACTATTCAGATTACATTCATAAGAAAAGAAACAAAATATCACCAAACACCAGAACAAAACAGATGATGGAGATGTCAACCTTAGTAATCAGCAAGGTGTTTGGTGTTGCTGATGTTCTTGTCAACAACACGTTTGATTGAATAACTGAGTGCTTCATCCATCCCCTGTTGTGCGTAGTAGTACTCTAGCGCCTTGTCACTTGATTCAGTCTTTGGCATTTCAAGGAGTTTGTTGATGATCTTCGTGTTGTGGAGTTCATTTCCAACTAACAAATAGTAGAGGTTGTTGATGGCTTCGGACATTGTTGAGCTGAGTTGTTCGGACTTGCTTTTGATGTTGTTGAGAGGTGTTTGAGACGAATTTGACTGTTCTGCCATTTTTTAGCTTTTGAATGTAGAAATGTTTTGCAGCGTGTTATGCGTGTGTTTATGGGGAATATGCATGGATATATAATAATATAGATAAGAAAGTGGATGGTCAAATATGAATACGAAGAGTCAAAGTATGTATAAAATCATTGATTATTATACGTATGGTGTTAGATGCTATTAAAGATGCATTACTTATGACGTTTAATATTTGTAATTATGGTGTTAGTTGTACATCAGCTATCACACTGAATTGGTAGTTAATGCTATTTGTAGTATATAAAGGCGTTCAGTATCAGGCTAAATTTTCATAGGCAATAAGTCTCATAGATGGCGTTTCAAGGAGAATCATCATCATCAGCCGGCGGCAATGATTTTTTCGAAATGATTATGAAACAGTATAAAAAATATATTGTTTTCATGGACAAGTTGGGTAGCACGATTAAGAAAGTTGAAGATGGCCTCAAAAAGATCGAAGAGATGGTAAATGGACTTCCGGAGGATGCACTTAAAGATATTGCCAAGAAGTTCCATGTTGATTGTCAAGGTAACAAAAAAAAGATGATTAAAATCGTTACTGGAATCATCAGAGGCATCGAAGTTTCAATGGAGCTTAAAATGAAATTTCTCAAGTCGATGAAGTATGAGTATAACTTTGCCTGCGTAGTAGTTATGCCTATTTTTTCATGGTGTTTTAGTTATGTATTTTTTTGGTGTTTAATGTTATGAATAAGTATCGTTTTATGTTAACAAATTAATTAATGTATTTACTATGTTAATGGTTGCTTCTGAAATTTTAGAAATAGGTGGGTTTATGAAGTTATGTACCAGGTTTTAAAAATAAAATAAGAATAATTAAAACATTTTGTATAAGAAGATAAGAAAATATAAAAGTATTTTGTCTAAAAATATAAATTTCATTATTGTATATGATTAATTATAAAGATAAGATCATAAACCTTTTTTTTGAAGTATGGTGTTTTAAAATAAACAATGTTTAAAATACATAAAAAGTTGTAGATGATAGGTAACGAATACAATACATAGTATGTGTTTAAACATCAATAAAGCATACGTCAAATAGTTCAACATTATGGTGTTTAATCATCAAAAAAGGATTTATAGTCACCATGTCAAGGCATCAGTCAATAAGAAATAGTTAGATATCCAAAAATTCATAGTATGGTGTTTAAACATCAAACAAGCATTTTATAGTCAGCATGTTCAAGCAAAAGCGATGCAATGTTGCCATGTGCATTTCTATCTGCCTCTCTCCTTACTTCAACTGGTAGTTGCAGGTATTTCATCAAATCTCTACTAACACAATCAAACCGCTTATTTAGATCATGCAAAATGATCTTGGTCACATACTTTTTCCTTAGGTCATTAAGTTGAAGTTTTTGTAAGTTGTTGACTTCATCTTCTCTACACAAACCACATTCCCAATCTAACAAAAACCCCTATATGTCTCCATGTGCCTCACTAGGAAAACACCACAGTCAACCTTATTAAATTCAGTTCTTCAAGGCATTGCCAGACGTTGTATTTTTGCTGTTGAGATATGACATCCATTTGGGTGTTGCTTCTGAATCAAGTAGTCTGCAAATGTCTTTTTCTACATAAAAAAATAAATTAAAATTTAGATGAACACTTTTTAAGTGTATGGTTTGGCGTTATACAATCACAAAGTAATAAAATAATTACCATTTTATCCGGCCAGCCTGAATATTTTTTGGTAACAGACATGCATGGCATGACTCCACTATTGTCAATAAGTTCAACCTTAGGAGTTTTTAGATTGAAACACATCATGTAGAAATGTTTCTCGTTAATGATAGGTACAAAGACAAGTTCAAAACCAGATTTTTTGGGGTGGTTAACTTCACCAAGAACAACTTCCACGTTTCGGTTGAACTCAACGTTCCTTTCCTGAACACTCTTTTCATATGTATCCCTATGCTGTGAATTTGAAGTATTAAAAACAAAAATTAAGGATATGCTAATTGAGGTTTTTGGAATAACAAACCTAGAAAGTACAATACAAAACATACCAACAAGAGCTGTGTGCAGAAGAGTCTTGAAATCGAATCCTTTGACTTGAATTTTTCCTCATAGTTAAGGATTTGAGACCATACAAGTATGACGTTTAGGTGGATGTAATTATCCGGACGCATGCTCTCAAATATAAACCTTGGAACATTAGCTTTGTGACGTATTTTAAAAAGTATATTGTAACAACTGCCAATAAGACGTATTATTTTCTGAAGGTTAAATTATTTTAGAACAAAGACGAGTAAAACAAAACATGAGTGACTCCCTTAAGTAAAAATAATACAACTAAACCAAGTATCTAGATGTGTGTGTGTGTATATATATATAAGAATGTGTGATGTGTCACACCCCCAGCTTTCAACTAACGGAATCATACCGTTTGGGAACGTGACAAACCAGGATCTCAGATCATTAGACATAACGAAGACCTCTATATGAATTTCAAATCATACTTTAGTCTTAAAAACATAATATCAGAGTTTTCAAAAAGTTGCGGAAGCGTTATAAAACTAGTAACAGTTGAAAAATGTAAAATACAATACAAAGTTTCAAATGATCAAATCCAAATATCTAGAATGTTTAAAATGCATGCGACTCTATCTCCTAGTCCATGCCAGTCTTTATTGCGCGCCTTAGCGTCCTGAGAAAACATGTAAATCAAGTCAACACAAAGGTTAGTGCATTACACAGGTTTTAAGCATTCACAATGTTTAAAACAACAGTTTGAATATCAAGTTGTAGATAACATAATCACACATGCACAGTCATGATAGCTAGTCATATAAACTATTTACATAAGTGGTCGACACCGAAGCTGACGAATTGCCATGCTATAGCATGTTTTTGCCTTGCCACTATTGTCTAGCACAACAATAGTAAAATTGTGTTTGGTCAGTCAAACACCTGCGTAGATCCCATCTACCAGGTGAGGTTTGTCAAACCTAATAGATCTATTTCCAACTACCACGCTTTGCGTTACAGCAAACTAAACGGTTCGAGGTGTGTAAGGACTTTCAAGTTGCTATGTTGTCACATAATGTAAACAGCTAACTCATGCAAGTGATATGTATCTAAAAATAGTTTGTTGCACATGTTTTCTCCCCCAAAACAGTTTAAAATAAGAAAGGGGCCGTGTACGCACCTTTGGTTTTAGCAGAATGATCACACACTAAAAGCTCGTGTAGGAAATCCTCCTACGAAGAATCTGTGTTTAAACAATAACCTAGTGTTATTCGAAATGTCGTTTTGTGCTTGAAATCACATACGTGTCAATACACGTATGTTAAAGTGTCAGAAATGTGCATACCTAAATACGCGTGCCTTTGAAATCGTTTAAATAAAATCATATTTGATTTTATTTAAATAATCGTAATTATACGCGATTTCGTTTTCAGGTTAAAATATGAATTTTATTATTCTAATACGTTCGTATTCTCGTTACGGTTCCAACGCAACTTGAACGGATTAAAACGGAGTTAGAACGAAGAAGTTATGAGTAAAAATCAAAAATAGTTTTAATTCTTCAAAAAATGGTGGAACCCGGAATCGAACCCGCGACCACCAACTCAACACACACACAAGCTACCAGTCTCGCCCGCTAGGGTATCGCGAAATGATTCCAGAATAAATTGTTTTAACTCCTAACAGATCGGTTCCCCCTTGTCATTCTATAGCCGAAGCAAAAGTTCCAAATTGAACCCCAATACTCTTGATTTCGATCTTTAAACCTTAGGGCTTCTGTTCTAATCATCCAATCGAATCCTTAGATGATCTTAATTCGAACAATTATTCATAGCAACTTAATTAATCGAATATGAATCTGTTCGAAACCAAGTTCCCTAAATCCCACATTAAATCAGTCGAATTGATAATAAAAAGGTTTCTGATTCATATGAATTTCATTAAGATTGATATTTCGAAACCTTCTGATAGTTTTAATTGAATTATAGAACTCATTTGAATCGAAACCCCCACTTCGTCATTATTCCATAACCCTAGTAATCGAACATTGCTAAATCGTTATAGAATCATGAAATTAACTTAAACTAAACTTACATCGGAGTCTTCTGAAGCTAGGGATGTCAATCAATTTCATTTTCCAAATCGTTTGCTATGAAATCCCCAAATCGTTTTCCCATCAAGAACCCTAGAATCGAACACCACGAATTCATAATGTTTTGATGAAATTAACTTAGTATTAACCTTAACCGATACACTCTGAAACTACCTACACACTTTAATTCGATTCTTAAACTCTTTAAGATCAAAACCCCCAAAACAACTTTGATATGAACCCTAATTACGTGAACTCTATCAAATCGATGTTATCAGTTGAAATTGATTTAGGATAACCCTTAGTCGGCCATGTTAGAAAATGTAGGAAGCAATTTTTACCTGTTTGAACCTCGAATTGATGTTAATCGGTTTGAAGGTCGAGTTCGGCTAATCCCACGATCAATCCTTCTCACTGCAGCTTCTACGGTTGAATTCTCGTGTGTAAAATATACTAAAAGTGCCGAATGGAGTTTATCAGGGTTCAATTTGAGAGATTGAAGTCGAATTATACCAATTCTAACACATAGTCGACGGTTACGACTTTTGAGCTTGTCTACGATTAAATTCGATCATTTATGGATCTAATAACGGATGATCATTGATATTCATCATTAACATGACAGTTATGAGTGATAATTTCGATCAATTATACTGATTTAATAAGAATTTCGAATTTATTCACTCATATGGCCTAATTTTGACTCTCAAAGTCAAAATTGAGTCTTTTATTGAATTGTAATCCTAATCCTTGAAGTTTTATCATTCAAATACTGATTCTGAACAATTTCCATCATTCTATTTTGATTTTAAATGGTTTCCCATCATTTTGGTTAATTTCTGATTAACCAAATTAACTGCGAATTGCCGGATTTTCACTAATTAAGCCAATTAAAACATTTTTGGGCTAAATTAATCCAATTGAGCCTCCATCAAGTTCACTGGGCCTATCTTGAGCTTACTGGGCCTTCTTTGACCTTATTGGGCCTTCATTGGCCTTGTTGGGCCTTCATTGACCTTGTTGGGCCTTCATTGGCCTTATTGGGCCTACGAGGGTTAACGAGGTTAACTCGAAAAGTCGGATTGTCACATCATCCCCTTGTTGAAGGAATTTTCGTCCCAAAAATTAGTAAGTGTTAGGAGTAGTTAGAAAACTACTTACAAGTTCAGATTGTGCGTGTTAGCGTGATTTGATCATTCTGTGTGCTTGTGTGTACTCACACACAAAGTCTAATGCTTGCAACATCACAACTCAAATGTGGTCGTTCAATGTGACTGTTTGCGTGTACACTAGTTAGTTCACCTAACTGTGACTGTTTGTGTTTTATCATACTGTGTTGTGTAACCTCACACATAGTGAGTGTCTGTAACTGTTTGTACTATGCAACTCTGCACATAGCAAAATGTGTGTAACCAATCATGTATGTACTACCATAACACGTAACATATGAAATGTAGCACATAAAATATATAGAATGTAATGTAGCACAAATGTTTGTAACAAAATCAATTGAATAAATAAAATGTTTGTGCTTACAGTTTGAAATTTGCAGAGTTGATGTGTGGAGCATCACGTCATCCCCTTGTTGAAGGAAATTTCGTCCCGAAATTTAACGTGCGCTCTCAGTGTTAGCAGTAGCTGTTTTGAATAGATGAGGATACTTCTTCATCATTTGGTCTTCCCGTTCCCATGTGAATTCAGGACCACGTCTTGAATTCCATCGAACTTTGACTATCGGAATCTTGCTTTGCTTAAGTTGTTTGACCTCTCGGTCCATGATTTCAGCTGGTTCTTCAATGAATCGCAACTGTTCATCTACTTGTATTTCTTCCAACGGTACAATCAATGTCTCATCAGAAAGACATTTCTTTAAGTTCGATACATGAAAGACATCATGAACTCCACTGAGTTCATCCGGTAGTTTGAGTTGATACGCAACCGGACCAATCCTTTTCAGAATCTCAAAAGGTCCTACGTAACGTGGACTAAGCTTTCCGCGCTTGCCGAATCGTATCACACCTTTCCAAGGTGATACCTTTAGAAGAACTCGGTCTCCTACTTGAAATTCCAACGGTTTACGACGTTTGTCAGCATAACTCTTCTGTCGATCCCGAGCCGCTGCCATACGGTTCCGGATTTGAACTATCTTCTCTGTCGTCTCGTGCACCAGTTCAGGACCTGTTATCTGACTGTCACCAATTTCAGCCCAGCAAACTGGTGAACGACATTTGCGACCATACAAAGCTTCAAACGGTGCTGCTTGAATGCTTGTATGATAACTATTGTTGTAAGAGAATTCCACCAACGGTAAATGATTCTCCCAGCTATCACCAAAATCAATTACACAAGCTCGTAACATATCCTCGAGCGTTTGAATCGTACGTTCACTTTGACCGTCGGTCTGTGGATGATAGGCGGTACTCATATCCAAGCGAGTCCCCAATGACTTATGAAGTGATTTCCAAAAGTTGGAAGTAAATCGGGCATCCCGATCTGATATGATAGAGATTGGCACGCCATGCCGTGCTACTACTTCCTTGATGTAAATGCGAGTCAGTTTCTCCATCTTATCAGTTTCCTTGATTGCTAAGAAGTGTGCAGATTTCGTTAATCGATCGACAATTACCCATATCGTATCACAACCACTCGGTGTACGGGGTAACTTAGTAATGAAATCCATCGAAATCTGTTCCCACTTCCACATCGGTATCTCTGGTTGTTGCAGTAAACCAGATGGCTTCTGATATTCAACTTTGACTTTCGAACAAGTCAAACATTTGCTAACGTACTTAGCAATATCAGCTTTCATATGAGGCCACCAATACAGTGCCTTCAAATCATGATACATCTTATCTGATCCTGGATGGACTGAATACCTGGACTTGTGTGCTTCATCCATCACGAGTTCCCTTAAACCTCCATACAAAGGTATCCAAAGTCGATTAATGAAATAACGAATTCCATCAGACTTAACATCCAGTTGTTCTTCCATTCCCCGTAAAGATTCCTGTACCAAGTTTTCCTTTTTCAAAGCTTCAATCTGAGCACTGCGTACCTTGTCAGGTAAGTCAGTATGTATCGTCATCATAAGTGCGCGAACCCGTCTTGTTCCCGTTGTATCTTTTCTGCTCAAAGCGTCAGCTACCGCATTAGCTTTTCCCGGGTGATACTTAATCGCACACTCATAATCGTTCAACAACTCAACCCATCGTCGTTGTCTCATATTGAGTTCCTTCTGATCAAAGATATGTTGCAAACTCTTATGATCAGTATAAATAGTACACTTAGTCCCATACAAGTAATGCCTCCAAATTTTCAAAGCAAAAACCACTGCCCCTAACTCCAAGTCATGAGTAGTGTAATTCTTTTCGTGCGTTCGTAGTTGTCTGGAAGCATAAGCAATCACTTTATCTCGTTGCATCAACACACATCCCAAACCTTGTGCAGATGCATCACAATACACCACAAAGTCTTCCGTCCCTTCTGGTAAGGACAAAATCGGTGCGCTGCAAAGTTTCTGTTTCAATAGCTGGAATGCAGCTTCCTGTTTATCCGTCCAGTTATACTTCGTTCCCTTATGCGTAAGAGCTGTAAGTGGTTGAGCGATCCTTGAGAAACCTTCAATGAATCGTCGATAATAACCCGCCAAACCAAGGAATTGTCGTACCTCGGTAGGGGTCTTTGGTGCTTCCCAATTCTTAATCGCTTCAATCTTCGCTGGATCAACATGTATACCCTTTTCATTAACTATATGCCCCAAGAATTGTACTTCTCGCATCCAGAAATCACATTTCGAGAACTTAGCGTACAATTGTTCTTGTTTCAATAATTCCAATAGTAATCGAAGATGTTCAGCGTGTTCCTCCTCAGATTGTGAATAGATGAGGATGTCATCAATGAAAACAATGACAAACTTATCAAGATAAGGTTTACAAACACGATTCATGAGATCCATGAATACAGCTGGAGCGTTTGTCAACCCAAATGGCATGACCAAAAACTCGTAATGGCCATAACGTGTCCTGAATGCTGTCTTCGGGATATCCTCCTCCTGGACTCTTAGTTGATGATAACCAGACCTGAGATCAATCTTCGAGTAGTAACTCGAACCTTGCAACTGATCAAACAGATCGTCAATTCTGGGTAACGGATACCGGTTCTTGATAGTGACCTTGTTCAATTCCCGGTAATCGATACACATACGGAAAGTCCCGTCCTTCTTCTTTACAAACAAAACTGGAGCTCCCCACAGTGAAAAACTAGGTCGTATGAAACCCTTATCCAACAACTCTTGCAGTTGTGTAGATAACTCTTGCATCTCTGACGGTGCAAGTCGATAAGGTGCCCTAGCTATCGGTGCTGCATCTGGTGTAAGATCGATTCGGAATTCCACCTATCTGATAGGCGGTAATCCCGGCAAGTCTTCTGGAAATACTTGCGGAAATTCACAAACTACTGGTATATCTTCTATCTTTTTCTCAGCTACTGGCTTCTCAGTTATAAGTGCTATAACTGCCGTATGACCTTTCCGCAGACATTTGTGTGCCTTCATACAAGATATGAGACGCAGTGGCGTACTGCTCTTCTCGCCTTGTACATACAATGTCTCTCCCTGCGGAAGAGGTATGCGAACAATCTTTTCATGGCATACAATTTCAGCCTGGTTTTTAGACAACCAGTCCATGCCAATAACTACATCAAAACTGCCTAAGGCAATAGGCATAAGATCAATCTCTAATGTTTGACCCATCAAATCAAGGATACATCCCTTAAAAATACTTTCCACTACAATCAACTTACCATCAGCTAATTCCACAGTGTATGGGCTATCTAAGGCAGTGGGACTAACATTTAGCAACTTAGCAAGTGAACTAGATACAAAACTCCGATCGGCACCAGTGTCAAATAACATAGAGGCATAGTGATTATTTAAGAGGAACGTACCCGTAACGATGTTGGGATCCTCCCGTGCCTGACGTCCTCCAATCACAAACGCCCTGCCTCTAGCACCATTGTTGTTGTTATTATTGTTGTTGTTGGTGCCATTACCATTACCATTGCCGTTGCCGTTGCCTGTTGCATTATTATTCTCCCCACTTTTCTTGAGTTGTGGGCAATCCTTCTTGAAGTGTCCCATCTTGCCACACTCATAACAACCCTTCTGTGCGTTGTTCTGGTTATTATTCTGGTTGTTGTGGTTGTTCTGTAGCTCCCCGCGACAATCCTTAGCCGCATGTCCAATCTTGCCACACCTCTAGCACTTAGCTCTCTCACATTGATTACCTGCATGATGATATCCACACCTGTTGCACTTGGGGTGTTTACCAATATAACCCCCCGATGATGACGATTGCTGGCCACTGCTTGAACCATGATAAGACTTGTTTGAGTCCTGCTTCCGGTTTTGCTGATATGATTGTTGGTTGTGACCCTTGGAATTGTTACCTTCCCACTTTCTTTTATGATCTCCCACCTTGGTAGCAGATGTTCGTTTAGGCAGAGTCCCCTGTAATACTGCCTGATCAGTAAGCTGATGCGCTAAATGAACAGCTTGTTGAATGGTGGTGGGATTTGCTGAAGTAACCAACCCCTGGATCTGAGGCACTAGTCCTCCAATGTATCTTTCAATCCACTTGCTGGCTGGAGTAGCCATGTGTGGTAGCAGTCTGGCCAACTCATGTGACCTGGTTGTGTACTCTTCAATATTTGACCCCTCCATCTTGAGGTGCCAATATTCCTCTTCCAACTTCTGCATTTCACTGCGAGGACAATACTCCTCTTGCAGTAAAGTTTTGAAGTTGTTCCATGTCAAGGCATTTGCCTCACCCAACCCCAGAGTCTGAACATTCGAGTTCCACCAGGTTAATGCTGGACCCTCCAATGTTCCCGTTGCAAACTTCACTTTGCTCTCGTCAGGGCAGTTGCACATTTCAAACACAGACTCCGCCTTTTCAATCCACCGAAGGAGTCCTATGGCCCCCTCCGACCCTTTGAAATTGTGTGGTTTACAGTCCAAGAACATCTTGAACGTGCAGACTTGTGGGTTAACCAATCCCCCAGCTGGACCCTGTGGTCCTGTGTTGTGTGTCTGAGCATACTGTGCGATTGCCTCAGCGACTCTGTTGTTAATTAGCTCGTTGAGCTCAGCGACTGTCATGTGAACGTTTCCCTCAGCCATTAGTTTCCTATTTACAAGAAGTGTTAGCATGCTTGCAAAGTCTAATGTAACATGTGTAAGTAAAACAACAAACACAACATATAATATATAAATCAATACAACTGTTGGCAATAAATAATAGTTCTTCAATAGATAGAAACTTTGATTTGAGTACAATACTTTTGAAATAAAACATAAGTTTTCAAACTACTAATGTAGGAACACAACCCGTTCCTAATAAGTTCAAACAAAACAAACAAAGAAAAGTCAATCATCCTCAACCGTGGATTCAGGATCGGAATCAACAACTGGTGCTGGTTCCTCCCCTTCTTCCTCTTCATCCTCTTCCTCATTCTCAGAGGCCACTAAATCCTCTAAGGCTTCTATCCTGCCCTCCAAGAACTCAGCTCGGTTCTCTGAAGCTTCGAGACGATCAATCAAGTTAATCATCTCATTCCGCATATCATGAACCAGATGGGCAAGTTCCTCTTGCCTCTCATTAGCATCTCATTGTTCCTGAGAGTGTTGTGCGATCCTATCTTCTGCCTCGTACAAATCCTCGCGCAGTTTGGCGATCTCCTCAGCGTCCGTCCTTTGTCTCTTAGGCTCAGGAGCATCTAGTACTGGTGGTGGATGTGTAGAAGGTCCCTCAGCAGGGATCTGCTGAGTGCCCTCCACTGGCTCCTCCTCCGAATCCTCATCCGAGTCCTCATCTGGATCCTCCTCGATATCCTCGTCTGGGTCCTCCTCCGGATCCTCCTCCGGATCTGAGTAATCCCTCTCATATGATGGAGGAGATGGAATAGGTGGTGGTGGTGATGTCGGTGGTGCTGGAACTATCGGTTCCTCGTCCTCAGAATCATCAATGTAAATGTAAGGTACTGATGATGATGCCATGCCTGTTACATAATACCATATGTAAGTGCGGTGCCATGGAATGTGTAAACAAGTCAATTACATAATGTCATATGTAATTTCTAAGTAGTATGTGTAAACATATGTGTCTAATGTCTAACAGTCATAGTCTAAGCCTACAAATGCAAACCTAGTTCGCTATAACCAATGGCTCTGATACCAATCTGTCACACCCCCAGCTTTCAACTAACGGAATCATACCGTTTGGGAACGTGACAAACCAGGATCTCAGATCATTAGACATAACGAAGACCTCTATATGAATTTCAAATCATACTTTAGTCTTAAAAACATAATATCAGAGTTTTCAAAAAGTTGCGGAAGCGTTATAAAACTAGTAACAGTTGAAAAATGTAAAATACAATACAAAGTTTCAAATGATCAAATCCAAATATCTAGAATGTTTAAAATGCATGCGACTCTATCTCCTAGTCCATGCCAGTCTTTATTGCGCGCCTTAGCGTCCTGAGAAAACATGTAAATCAAGTCAACACAAAGGTTGGTGCATTACACAGGTTTTAAGCATTCACAATGTTTAAAACAACAGTTTGAATATCAAGTTGTAGATAACATAATCACACATGCACAGTCATGATAGCTAGTCATATAAACTATTTACATAAGTGGTCGACACCGAAGCTGACGAATTGCCATGCTATAGCATGTTTTTGCCTTGCCACTATTGTCTAGCACAACAATAGTAAAATTGTGTTTGGTCAGTCAAACACCTGCGTAGATCCCATCTACCAGGTGAGGTTTGTCAAACCTAATAGATCTATTTCCAACTACCACGCTTTGCGTTACAGCAAACTAAACGGTTCGAGGTGTGTAAGGACTTTCAAGTTGCTATGTTGTCACATAATGTAAACAGCTAACTCATGCAAGTGATATGTATCTAAAAATAGTTTGTTGCACATGTTTTCTCCCCCAAAACAGTTTAAAAATAAGAAAGGGGCCGTGTACGCACCTTTGGTTTTAGCAGAATGATCACACACTAAAAGCTCGTGTAGGAAATCCTCCTACGAAGAATCTGTGTTTAAACAATAACCTAGTGTTATTCGAAATGTCGTTTTGTGCTTGAAATCACATACGTGTCAACACACGTATGTTAAAGTGTCAGAAATGTGCATACGTAAATACGCGTGCCTTTGAAATCGTTTAAATAAAATCATATTTGATTTTATTTAAATAATCGTAATTATACGCGATTTCGTTTTCAGGTTAAAATATGAATTTTATTATTCTAATACGTTCGTATTCTCGTTACGGTTCCAACGCAACTTGAACGGATTAAAACGGAGTTAGAACGAAGAAGTTATGAGTAAAAATCAAAAATAGTTTTAATTCTTCAAAAAATGGTGGAACCCGGAATCGAACCCGCGACCACCAACTCAACACACACACAAGCTACCAGTCTCGCCCGCTAGGGTATCGCGAAATGATTCCAGAATAAATTGTTTTAACTCCTAACAGATCGGTTCCCCCTTGTCATTCTATAGCCGAAGCAAAAGTTCCAAATTGAACCCCAATACTCTTGATTTCGATCTTTAAACCTTAGGGCTTCTGTTCTAATCATCCAATCGAATCCTTAGATGATCTTAATTCGAACAATTATTCATAGCAACTTAATTAATCGAATATGAATCTGTTCGAAACCAAGTTCCCTAAATCCCACATTAAATCAGTTGAATTGATAATAAAAAGGTTTCTGATTCATATGAATTTCATTAAGATTGATATTTCGAAACCTTTTGATAGTTTTAATTGAATTATAGAACTCATTTGAATCGAAACCCCCACTTCGTCATTATTCCATAACCCTAGTAATCGAACATTGCTAAATCGTTATAGAATCATGAAATTAACTTAAACTAAACTTACATCGGAGTCTTCTGAAGCTAGGGATGTCAATCAATTTCATTTTCCAAATCGTTTGCTATGAAATCCCCAAATCGTTTTCCCATCAAGAACCCTAGAATCGAACACCACGAATTCATAATGTTTTGATGAAATTAACTTAGTATTAACCTTAACCGATACACTCTGAAACTACCTACACACTTTAATTCGATTCTTAAACTCTTTAAGATCAAAACCCCCAAAACAACTTTGATATGAACCCTAATTACGTGAACTCTATCAAATCGATGTTATCAGTTGAAATTGATTTAGGATAACCCTTAGTCGGCCATGTTAGAAAATGTAGGAAGCAATTTTTACCTGTTTGAACCTCGAATTGATGTTAATCGGTTTGAAGGTCGAGTTCGGCTAATCCCACGATCAATCCTTCTCACTGCAGCTTCTACGGTTGATTTCTCGTGTGTAAAATATACTAAAAGTGCCGAATGGAGTTTATCAGGGTTCAATTTGAGAGATTGAAGTCGAATTATACCAATTCTAACACCATAGTTGACGGTTACGACTTTTGAGCTTGTCTACGATTAAATTCGATCATTTATGGATCTAATAACCGATGATCATTGATATTCATCATTAACATGACAGTTATGAGTGATAATTTCGATCAATTATACTGATTTAATAAGAATTTCGAATTTATTCACTCATATGGCCTAATTTTGACTCTCAAAGTCAAAATTGAGTTTTTTATTGAATTGTAATCCTAATCCTTGAAGTTTTATCATTCAAATACTGATTCTGAACAATTTCCATCCTTCTATTTTGATTTTAAATGATTTCCCATCATTTTGGTTAATTTCTGATTAACCAAATTAACTGCGAATTGCCGGATTTTCACTAATTAAGCCAATTAAAACATTTTTGGGCTAAATTAATCCAATTGAGCCTCCATCAAGTTCACTGGGCCTATCTTGAGCTTACTGGGCCTTCTTTGACCTTATTGGGCCTTCATTGGCCTTATTGGGCCTTCATTGACCTTGTTGGGCCTTCATTGGCCTTATTGGGCCTACGAGGGTTAACGAGGTTAACTCGAAAAGTCGGATTGTCACATGATGTGCATGGGAGAAAATGCATGCTAATGCATACGTGAGACACACATAGAAATACAACGATCCAAAGAAACATCTTTAACAACTTAATTCAAACTTACCCACCAAAAAGTAATATATTGACATGAAACTCTAAGGGAAAAATTAGATAGTATGATACTAAACAAATTAAAGTATCCTAACCTATTTGGTTCCCAAACAAGACCGGTTACGGATCCGATTTAAATCATCAAACATCATAACACAAATTCATTTAACTACAACAAAGGATGCCAAATTCACATGGGATCCGAAACCAACCCATTCAAAGAAATAATTCATAACTGAAATTACACAAACCAAATGGGAGCCTTGAGCAGGAAATTTTAAATAAAACATAAACTAATTAAACCCAGAAAGTAAAACTATCTAATTCCCTTCCCCACGTCAACAGCAACTAGGAGGAGTCACAAAAGGCCAAGGATCGGTTCTTGGGGATCAAAGGAAAACAAATTTTGGCAGCCAAATCTCACTTTAAGCATGTGGAGCTCGAGAAGATCCAAGACTAGAATCATGAGAAACCTAGGAAAAGACTAATTTGTCAACTCCCCTCAACCTAATCCTAGGAAGTACTAGGAATCTCTGAAAATTAAGCCACCTAAGTATGGTGCAAAGATCCGATCAAGTGCAACTAATCCCCAATGAGAAATCCCAAATCAACTAAATCGGTTTCCCTCCTTTTTCAGCCCCAAGGATCGACTCTTTGCCTCTATAAATACCTTCCTTGCGATGCCATTTAACACACACCAAAACTTCTTTTCTCTCTACACCCTTCGGCACCAACATCAGCACCTTTCTGCTGATTCTCGACTGAAGCAGCCAACTCCCAACCCTTTGCCTCATCCAAACAGCCTCCTCTTCTACACCCAGTAAGTCGACGCAGCAAAAGGGGAAGGCTAGCAGCAAAAGAGAAGAAGACCAGAAGCCACGTTCACCAGCAAACACAGCAACATTCGAGCAATTCTAACCTACCTTTCCTTACTTGCTGTATGTATGAACCCAGTAACTAAGAACTCTTAAGCAAAACTAATAAACTCCTTCTTAAAACCCTCTGTTTCGAAAAGAACCAGAAGAGTTTATAACATAACCATGGGATAAACTCTTTTCAAAACACATCAAGGCTGGTTAAGATTATATATAAGAGGCTGAAACAGAACCCTAAAATGAACAGGATGGGGAGTCGGAATCTAATGCACACCCAGATGTTTAAATATAAACCCATGCATACGATAATATGACTAACATGGATCTATACGAGATGATAAAGCTTTAACAAATGGGCGGGATCTCACGTCCCATATATAAGAAAAACTTACAAGAAACCCATGCATGGATTAAAAATAGTGTTTAAACATTTAAGAGTGATCCATGCTTACAACCTAAACTCTTGTTTAAATCTTGTAAGTAACCAGATCATGAAAAAATCACTTATATATTCAAACATTTATATGATTAAACAAGGTGGTTAAACTAATATGAAATAATTCAAGCATGTAACCGTGCATGAAGAATGCTTAGTAAAACAAATAAGGGAATATCATATACATACAATCACGTGAGCATACATGTAAGTATTATTAAATCCATGCTCGATTTCTATAAAGAGACAGATCGTCAACATGCTTCTTTTATATTTAAGCTCATATATATACTTGGGAAAGAGGGGGCTGTACACACCGAAATTTAAAAGGAAAGAAACAATGAATTAATGCTATGGATTTATATTAATGTAATAATCAACATCCAATCCATTTAAACAAAGTTGAATTCAAAGTTAAAGATCAAAAGGACAATAGCATGGGTTCTTAATAGAAGGGAATATGAATAAGTCATACTTAAGAAAAATTTAAAAGATTAAAGTAACAAGTCTTGTAAAAGATAAATAACAACAAATTTACAAGTTGTAAATATGGTGAATTGATCTTTAAAACCAAGTCTAGGTCAAGGCATGTTTTAACATTCTTAGCCCCAATGCACGGGCGTTTGGTGATTTAAGCTTGGGGGACGAACACATAATAATAATAATAATAATAATAATAATAATAATAATAATAATAATAATAATAATAATAATAATAATAATAATAATAATAATAATAATAATAATAATAAGAATAATAACAATAATAATTTTAATAAATAAATAAATAAACAAATCAGGAAATCCTTATTTTAATTATTTTGACATAAGAATAACAAATACAAGAAGAAATGAAGAGGGAGGGGACTAGTATTTCATAAAAACAGGAAAGTGATATGAGATATTGAAATATTGTAGGAATTGTGTAGCGAAGCCCTACCGTGTCTCTGACCATCAGCATCAAACACTACAACTCATCAGTGATTTTCACAACCCCCTTTTATACTATTTTATTCTTTGGGGTGAAAAGTGTGATACTTAAACTTTTTATGACTTTATGCTATGTATGTTATTGTTAAAACATGAGTTGGTTGGATGTAGATTCCATTGTAAGTCCCTTCTTATTTATGCCTAGACACAACCATAAACTCATAGGTTTGAGCCAGGGGATATATTGGATAGTACTATCTTGGTTGACAACCCATTCACCTATCGGGTGGTCTTGCTAGCTATAGTCACCCAATGATGAGGTCAACATGGTGGATGAATATTTCTAACTCTATTGTATACTTTGAACTCGGGACGAGTTTGATGATCATGAGATCATAAACAAGGGTAATCAGTCATCGGTTTGGTTGTGGTCTTATGTAAATTGCATCCTTACTTACTTTTGAATAACATATAAAATGATTTACAGATAACATAACACTTGGGGAGATGAACCCAAGGATTGATTTTATCGAGTCCTAAACTTGTGTGACTCACCAACATATTGTTGACTGTTTTTCTCATTCTTTTCAGGTCATTAAATCAAAACATGGGTTGGTTGCATGTTTTTGGTATATTACTCATGAAGATTCATTATTATAGGATAGATGATATAGGCCAGACTAGAGGCAATATAGGGAGAGATGGACGACCTGATAAGCCTTATGCAAGAGTTAACACACGGACTGGTCATTGTGGACCAAAACACAAGGGACCATGAGGAACAGATCACCCAATATCACGCAGAAACACGAGAGATTGCCGTGTTAGGTTTCTATTGGACCCTGTTCGTTGTGGTCTTGACGATTGCATGGATTATCTACCATATTATATATTAGGACATTGGGGATATGTGCACCAAATTTTGTTAATAGGACGATAAGTGACTACACTACATTCTGTGGTTGTGCCACCCATATTTAAAGACTATCCTTGAACCAATATATCTTGATGTATAATGATTTTAATGAAATATTATCTAATTTCTTATATTAAACTTATTGTGTAAATATGTTGCAGTAAAAATGTCATCTAGGGATAACCACTTCATCAACCATCGCATTCCTTTAGTTATCTTGTCTGACATCAATACCGACCCTTCCGAGCATTCGGACTCCTCAGCTGAAGATAGCCACAGGCAATCAATGCCTATACCACAACCACAGGGGATGCCGACAGTACGAGACTACCCTCGAGGACGAGGGCGCACGCGTGCAACTGCATGCAAGATCACAGGGCTACCCTCAAGACACCACCTGATGCCGGGAGAAGGAACGTCTAATGCTGCTCAGGGCTACAGACTAAATGATGCTATGCGCCACCAGCTTCAAGCCAACATCGTGCCACGCGGTGAATTCCACACCTGGAGTAATACATTCAGGTTAGAGTTTGATCATTGGGTGGAGAAGACTCAGGAATTTCACAAAGGATGGAATGATTTGGTAGAGGAGGTGCACACCAATGATGTAGGAGTGGATTTCATGAGAGAGGAGCTCAGGAGGAACAGGCGCCTGGTGGTGATGGTGATGGTGACCACCTGGTTGGTGATGGTGGTAATGGCGGTGGCAATGTATCTTCTCATGGTATAAAAGAATTGGGGCTATTCATCCCGTTGTTGTTTATGAGCAAGAGCTCCCAGGAAACTTTTAAACTCGAATATGTATTATTTTAACTATGTTGTGTGAGACATTTTTATATTTGATGATATGTTGGTGGTTTCTTCTTACTTGTGATTGAATTAGATAACTCTTAATTAACATATTTACAACTTATAGAATATGCCACCAAAGAGACGAGGGAGACGACCAAAGACCGATCCCCCTAAAAAAAATAATAAGGATGCAGAAACTTTGGGAGGAACACTGTGAGGAACTGAGGAAAACACAAGGAAAACTCATACTAATCCCCCACTAAGCACCAATGATGTTGTACAAATTGTTTCTAAACAACTTAAAGCAACATTTCCAAATAAACAAGACGGGACCAATGGAAGCGGTAGTCATCCTGGCCCCGTTATCATTGACGATGGAACAACTGTCGAAACCAATCGAAAGGGTTGCTCATACAAGACGTCCGCCTCTTGTAAACCAGGATATTTTTATTGAACAGAAGGAGCAACTGGGGTATTGAGATGGATTGAAAAGATGGAAGTGGTTCTGAGCATAAGTGAGTGTCTGAACACTCAAAAAGTCAAATATGCTACTTGTTCATTCCAGAATAAAGCCTTAACCTGGTGGAATACCCAGGTGAAAGCCAGAGGAAGAGAAACTATTGAGACAATGAGTTGGAACTGAAGGCATTACTCATCAGGGAGTATTGTCCGAAGAACGAAATGCAGAAAATGGAAGAAGAATTCTGGAATCTCCGCATGGATGGAGCGGGTCACCAAGCCTACACTAACAGATTTCATGAACTGTGTTGTCTGTTACCCCATATGGTTTCAACTGAAGAAAAGAAGGTGGATAGGTATATCTGGGGACTCAGCCCTCAGATTAGTGGGATGGTAACTGCTGCAGAACCACATACCCTAGAAAAAGCAATGTTATTGGCGGGAAGTCTTACTGATGAGATGGTGAGGACAGGGGTCCTAGTAAGAAAGCAGAAGAGGAAGCAGTTGGAGTCAAAGAAGACTGAGGCGGGGACTTCAAGGGATTCCAAGCAAGTTCGCAACTATGCTGCTCTCACAACTGAGAAGAAGGTTTATGGGGGCCTTTGCCCCAATGTGCCAAATGTAAGTTTCACCATGCTACCGCTTCACCTTGCAGGGAATGCACCTACTACAAGAAAATGGGTCATATAGGGTAATACTGTAACCTACGTAAACATGCTGGAACTGCAACAACCAATCATGCACCCAGGGCGTGCTACGAGTGTGGGGGCACAGATCACATGTAACATCAGTGCCGGAACCGCCACCAGAACAGTGATCTCTACAGTACATGAACAGTAAACCAGGTACATATTTTAGTTATCAATTGCATATCATATTCATTACATGTTATCATGACACAGTTCAGATTCAAATTCAAGAAACAAGTTCAGAACAATGGTTCTTGAGTCAGATAATTATCTGGCAACACAGAACTATCAAGTGATTTATTTGTTAGGATCTTATTATGTATAAACGTATGTGAGGCTTTACAGAACAAAACAGCACGAATATCGTTAAGTGAATGCTAAACCGACGGATTATTCGTATAGGTGACGATCTGTACGAATAAATCTGAAAGTTTAACGTTCTGAATGATATTCAATAATTAGAAAACAATATTGAAAAGTGTAGTTATCGTCGTGTTTGATCGGGTGACGATTAGAACAAATACGCGCGATAACCGCGCGATTCGATTTAAACGTTAATTAAATATTTTTGAAAATTTTAAATAGATAAAAGATATTTAGTTAATTTATTAGGAATCACAATCTAAAATAATTTTTTAAATCCTATTTTAAAACCGAGTCGTTTCGTAACAAAAAGGGAAAGAAAACGACGCTTCTACGCGAAGCCACGCGAAACCGAACGAACCCGAACATACCCGGGTATTTCCTCCTCACTTAATGAGGCATTCAATGCCTCACACCACCCCACCTACCAGATTTCAAACCCTCATTTTCGTCCATTTCACATCCCTCCCCACTTTCTCTCTCTAAAACCTATCTCCATCTTCTCTCTTCAAGAACTCACTCAAATCTCAATCATTTCTTGTGATTTTGGTGCCTAAACGACCACTACATCACGTAGATCATGAAAGTACAAAGATTTGGAACTTAATATCGCCTGATTTGAGGTAAAATCGCGACTTTTGGAGCGATTTTAGGGTTTTCAAAACCCTAACTCGATCTTGTAGTTCGACCGGCCAAACACCTCCAACCTTTAGGGAAATCATACACTACACCTCTAGAACAAGTTAGGAACAAGTCCTGGTTTTAAAACCCTGGTCATTTACCTTGAAAAGCCATGGCTGCACCCGAAACCTTCGACCGGCCGAATGGCTCTCGTCCAGCTCGCCGAATGAGCACATTCGACCCACAAGTGCCGAATGGCCTTAGTCGGCCCATCATCTCATTCGCCGAATGGTGCAATTGAGTATGAGGCTTCATTCGCGGCAACACCCATTCGGTCAAGGTTACAGTCGCCCAAGTCTTTCATTCGACCCAAGTCATTCGGCTAGTCCCTTTCGCCCGAAACAGAAACCATTCAGCTTGAAACCATTCGGTGTAGTCTAAATTCGGTCATCCAAGGGTTTATGAGCATAGGCTCATTCGGACCAAGCCTCATACGGCTGTCCTTATTCGGCCTAGACTTAGTCGACTGAGAGTCCATCATCTATTCATGAGATGATGCCATAATCGGTTAGGGTTGGACCATACGGGTTCATACGTGCATGGGGATAGCCTAAGGGTTTCAATCCCATGCAACCATCTTGATGAATTAGGATTGCTTGAATAATCATGGAGTCATAAATATAGGGATGATGTTGCATGCATGGGAATTTAGTTTGTGTGCATGGAAGCTCATTAGAAATTCATCCCATGCAACTAACCATGATTGAACAAAGGACCAAACTTAGGAATTCCAAGAAAAACATACAATCAACTTAGATGATTCTCTTGAAATATCTAGGATGGATTATATCAAGAAGTGATCAAAGTATCATGGAACGATCGAAGTCTAACAATGGGCTCAAGAGTGGCCCAATGGGTTTAATATAAGCCCATCATGTTTAATTACGCTTTTTATAAATTAATCATGCTTTTCATAAATAAATTAAATTATAAACCTTATTAAAATAATTAAATGACTTTCTAAATACATGTTTAACTTAAAAAGATTAATGTGGGATTAGGGTTATTATGGGGTAAAGTTTCTAACGGGTAATAGTTTAGACTAGTTAAAGGACATCTAGAAACGCACTAGTATCTAGGACACTTAGTTGCACCACCGAGACCAAACCCTAGACCCAACGTTTATTTTAAACACTTAACGCATTCGAATTCCTTTAAAACAACCCAGGTTCTAAAGACACATAATCAACATTCAAGGAGCGCGTATTATCTTTTGTGATTCATCTCAAAGCAACACAGGTGAGTTCATTGCCCCTTTTCTAAACGTTTTTGTTTTAAAACGCGGGGCTGAGAAACATGCGTAAACTGTTTATTTAAATTGTTTACTTAAATGCTTTTAAATTTATATGTTTTACGTATATATAAATGTTATCCTAGACCATGTCTAGGAAGATTTTATGCAGGTTTACCAACTGATTTACTTATAAATTAAGTGAATAATCAAGTTAAACTAAACATTTTGACAAAACAAGTGTGTGAGTTCAAGGAATCAAACGAAACATTTTGACAAATCAAATGGTTGTTTTCAGTGAATCAGACGAAACATTTTGACAAATCAAGTGGGTGAGTTCATGTGACAATCTGACTTTTCGGATTAACCTTGTTAACTGAAAATGGTTAGATCATAGGCCCAACAAGATAAAGAAGGCCCATTAAGGTAAAGGAAGGCCCATTAAGGTTAAGGAAAGCCCATTAAGGTTAAGGAAGGCCCATTAAGGTTAAGGAAGGCCCATTAAGGTTAAGGAAGGCCCAATAAGACCAAGGTAGGCCCAATAGAGCCAAAGAAGGCCCAGTAAGACCAAAGTAGGCCCAAATGGTATTTAAGAAGCCCAATTGGGTTAATTTAGCCAAAAATGTTCTAATTGGTTTAATTAGTATAAATCCGGCAATTCGCGGTTAACTTAGTTAATCAGAAATTAACCGAAATGAGGGGAATCATTTAACATCAAATTAGAAGGATGGAAATTGATCAGAAACAGTCTTAGAATGTTAAAACTTCAAGGATCAGGATTTCAATTCGATAAAAGACTCAATTTTGACTTTGAGAGTCAAAATTAGGTTGAATAAGTGGGTAAAATCGAAATTGATCAAATTCGAGATTGTAACTGCAAAATTATGATTCATAATCATTGTAATAATGATTATAAACCGTTTGTATACGTTTTAATCCATTAAGACATCGATTTAATCATGAAACGATTCAAGGATGTCGAAACCGTTACTATTAGTAGCCAAACTCCTATAAATTGGTTAAAATTAGCACAATTGAAGCTTTGGAAACTTCAATCGGTACCCTTAGAAGCTGTGGAAAACAATAATTGATTTCCAGAAGGTGTAGATAGAAGAATTCAATCGGAGAGGGCCGACACTCAAGCTATAAGTCGATCTATATCAATTCGAAGCTAAACCAGGTAATAATCTACTTCTACACGATCTAAAACAACCGACTAGTTATATCCCCAAGTTAATTTCAGGTTTTAACAACGGATTAATAACCTTCGATTTCTAGGGTTCTTAATATAGTCCGATTTGGGGATTCCGATCGGGATGGGTATAAAAATGAAATTCAATAATACCATCAGTTTCAGAAACCTCCGAATAAACTAATCTATGTTTCAATTTCATAAAACCTTAACGAATTGATGGAGTTCGATTCTAGGGTTCATGTTGCCAAGAGATTTTGGGGGTTTTGGTTCAAATAAGGTTGTTAGTTAAATTACTTTACATGGTCAGTTTCAGAAGACTCCGATTATGCTAGTTGTCATGCTAATTTCATTATAGAATAGCGAATTGATCGGATTCGATATTAGGGTTCATGTTGGGAAACTGATTTGGGGATTTAGTAGCAAATGAGTTGAATAATCAAATTAAATGTTGTGGTTAGTTTCAGAGAGTTCCGATGAAGCTAAGATATGAATCAATTTCATTTCAATATAATGAATTGATTAAGAACACGATCTAGGGTTCTTATGTTAGACGATGTTGGGGGATTCGGCTGTGGGGAGTTTAAAAATCAAATCAAATGGTGTTAGCAGGTTCAGAAATCACCGATTATCAATAACCATATATCAATTTCATAATATTATTACAAATCGTTAGGTTTTGAATGGGGGATTTAAGAACTTGAGTTCGAATAGGTTAATGCTCGATTTATCGGGATATAATGATGTATAGTTTGAATTAAGACCATCTATAAGTTCGGTTGAAACTCAGAAACATAAACCCTATGGTTTTAGATTTGATCGGGATCGAATTCGTGGTCAAATTGAGTGTGCATGCTTCGGCTATAGAATATCAAAGGGAAACCGACCCATGTAAGCTTAAAACAATTAATTTATGAAGTCTGTTGTGATACCCTAGCGGGCTGAGTTGGTAGAGTGTGTGTGTTGCGATCAGGAGGTCGCGGGTTCGAGCCATGGGGTGGCCGGGTTTTTGAAAAAAATACCATTTTAGGTATTTTTTTAATATATTTCGCATACGAACTCCGTTTCGATCCATTCAAGTTGCGTTGGAACCGTAACGGGAATACGAACGTATTAGAATAATAAAATTCATATTTTAATCCGAAAACGAAATCGCGTATAATTATGTTAATTTAAATAAAATCGTATAGGATTTTATTTAAACGATTTCAAAAGCATGCGTACTTTCGTATGCACATTCTTAACACTCTAGCATACGTGTGTTGACGCGTATGTGATTTCAAGCACAAAACGATTATCCGAATAACTTTAAGTTATTATTAAACCACAGATTCTTCGTAGAGGATTTCTACGCGAGTGCACAAGTGTTTGATCATTCTGCAATACTCAAAGGTGCGTACACGGCCCTTTCTTATTTTAAACTGTTTTGGGGGAGAAAACATGTGCAACGAACTATTTTTAGATACATATCACTTGCATGAGTTAGCTGTTTACATTATGTGACAACATAGCAAATTGAAAGTCCTTACACACCTCGAACCGTTTAGTTTGCTGTAACGCAAAGCGTGGTAGTTGGAAATAGATCTATTAGGTTTGACAAACCTCACCTGGTAGATGGGATCTACGCAGGTGTTTGACTGACCAAACACATTTTACTATTGTTGTGCTAGACAATAGTGGCAAGGCAAAAACATGCTATAGCATGGCAATTCGTCAGCTTCGGTGTCGACCACTTATGTAAATAGTTTATATGACTAGCTATCATGACTGTGCATGTGTGATTATGTTATCTACAAACTTGATATTCAAAATGCTGTTTTGAACATTGTGAATGCTTAAAACCTGTGTTATGCACCAACCATTGTGTTGACTTGATTTACATGTTTTCTCAGGACGCTAAGGCGCGCAATAAAGACTGGCATGGACTAGGAGATAGAGTCGCATGCATTTTAAACAATCTAGATATTTGGATTTGATCATTTGAAACTTTGTATTGTATTTTACATTTTTCAACTGTTACTGATTTTATAACGCTTCCGCAATTTTTTGAAAACTCTGATATTATGTTTTTAACTACGAAAGTATGATTTGAAATTCATATAGAGGTCTTCGCTATGTCTAATGATCTGAGATCCTGGTTTGTCACGTTCCCAAACGGTATGATTCCGTTAGTTGGAAATTGGGGGTGTGACAGATTGGTATCAGAGCCATTGGTTATAGCGAACTAGGTTTGCATTTGTAGACTTAGACTATGACTGTTAGACATTAGACACATATGTTTACACTTACTATTTAGAAATTACATATGACATTATGTAATTGACTTGTTACATATTCCATGGCACTGCACTTACATATGGTATTATGTAACAGGCATGGCATCATCATCAGTACCGTACATTTATATTGATGACTCTGAGGATGAGGAACCGATAGTTCCAGCACCACCGACATCACCACCACCACCTATTCCATCACCTCCACCATATGAGATGGATGACTCAGATCCGGAGGAGGATCCAGACGAGGATCCGGAGGAGGATCCGGAGGAGGACCCCGACGAGGATTCTGAGGAGGATCCAGATGAGGATCCGGATGAGGATCCGGAGGAGGAGCCAGTGGAGGGCACTCAGCAGATCCCTGCTGAGGGACCTTCTACACATCCACCACCAGAACTAGATGCTCCTGAGCCTAAGAAGCAAAGGACGGACGCTGAGGAGATCGCCAAACTGCGCGAGGATTTGTACGAGGCAGAAGATAGGATCGCACAGCACTCTCAGGAACAATGGGATGCTAATGAGAGGCAAGAGGAACTTGCCCATCTGGTTCATGATATGCTGAATGAGATGATTAACTTGATTGATCGTCTCGAAGCTTCAGAGAACCGAGCTGAGTTCTTGGAGGGCAGGATAGAAGCCTTAGAGGATTTAGTGGCCTCTGAGAATGAGGAAGAGGATGAAGAGGAAGAAGGGGAGGAAACAACACCAGTTGTTGATTCCGATCCTGAATCCACAGTTGAGGACGATTGATTTTTCTTTTCTTGTTTGTTTAAACTTATTAGGAACGGGTTGTGTTCCTCCCTTAGTAGTTTGAAAACTTATGTTTTATTTCAAAAGTATTGTACTAAAATCAAGTTTCTATCTATTGAAGAATTATTATTTATTTCCAGCAGTTGTATTGATTTATATATTATATGTTGTGTTTGTTGTTTTACTTACACATGTTACATTAGACTTTGCAAGCATGCTAACACTTCTTGTAAATAGGAAACTAATGGCTGAGGGAAACGTTCACATGACAGTCGCTGAGCTCAACGAGCTAATTAACAACAGAGTCGCAGAGGCAATCGCACAGTATGCTCAGACACACAACATAGGACCACAGGGTCCAGCTGGGAGATTGGTTAACCCACAAGTCTGCACGTTCAAGATGTTCTTGGACTGTAAACCACACAATTTCAAAGGGTCGGAGGGGGCCATAGGACTCCTTCGGTGGATTGAAAAGGCGGAGTCTGTGTTTGAAATGTGCAACTGCCCTGACGAGAGCAAAGTGAAGTTTGCAACGGGAACATTGGAGGGTCCAGCATTAACCTGGTGGAACTCGAATGTTCAGACTCTGGGGTTGGGAGAGGCTAATGCCTTGACATGGAACGACTTCAAAACTTTACTGCAAGAGGAGTATTGTCCTCGCAGTGAGATGCAGAAGCTGGAAGAAGAATATTGGCACCTCAAGATGGAGGGGTCAAATATTGAAGAGTACACAACCAGGTCACATGAGTTGGCCAGACTTCTACCACACATGGCTACTCCAGCCAGCAAGTGGATTGAAAGATACATTGGAGGACTAGTGCCTCAGATCCAGGGGTTGGTTACTTCAGCAAATCCCACCACCATCCAACAAGCTGTTCGTTTAGCGCATCAGCTTACTGATCAGGCAGTATTACAGGGGACTCTGCCTAAACGAACATCTGCTACCAAGGTGGGAGATCATAAAAGAAAGTGGGAAGGTAACAACTCTAAGGGTCACAACCAACAATCATACCAGGAGAATCGGAAGGAAGACTCAAACAAGTCTTATCATAATTCAAGCAGTGGTCAGCAATCATCATCATCGGGGGGTTATATTGGTAAACACCCCAAGTGCAACAGGTGTGGTTACCATCATGCCGGTAATCAGTGTGATAGAGCTAAGTGCCAGAGGTGTGGCAAGATTGGACATGCGGCTAAGGATTGTCGCGGGGAGCTACAGAACAACCACAACAACCAGAACAATAACCAGAACAATGCTCAGAAGGGTTGCTATGAGTGTGGCAAGATGGGACACTTCAAGAAGGATTGCCCACAACTCAAGAAAAGTGGGGAGAATAATAATGCAACAGGCAACGGCAACGGCAATGGTAATGGTAATGGCACCAACAACAACAATAATAACAACAACAATGGTGCTAGAGGCAGGGCGTTTGTGATTGGAGGACGTCAGGCACGGGAGGATCCCAACATCGTTACGGGTACGTTCCTCTTAAATAATCACTATGCCTCTATGTTATTTGACACTGGTGCCGACCGGAGTTTTATATCTAGTTCAGTTGCTAAGTTGCTAAATGTTAGTTCCACTGCCTTAGATAGTCCATACACTGTGGAATTAGCTGATGGTAAGTTGATCGTAGTGGAAAATATTTTTAAGGGATGTATACTTGATTTGATGGGTCAAACATTAGAGATTGATTTGATGCCTATTGCCTTAGGCAGTTTTGATGTGGTTATTGGCATGGACTGGTTGTCCAAAAACCAGGCTGAAATCGTATGCCATGAAAAGATTGTTCGTATACCTCTTCCGCAGGGAGAGACATTGTATGTACAAGGCGAGAAGAGCAGTACGCCACTGCGTCTCATATCTTGTATGAAAGCACACAAGTGTCTGCGTAAAGGTCATACGGCAGTTATAGCACTTATAACTGAAAAGCCGGTAGCTGAGAAAAAGATTGAAGATATACCAGTAGTTTGTGAATTTCCGGAGGTGTTTCCAGAAGACTTGCCGGGATTACCGCCTATCAGACAGGTGGAATTTCGAATCGACCTTACACCAGATGCAGCACCGATAGCTAGGGCGCCTTATCGACTTGCACCGTCAGAGATGCAAGAGTTATCCACACAATTGCAAGAGTTGTTGGATAAGGGTTTCATACGACCTAGTTTTTCACCGTGGGGAGCTCTAGTTTTGTTTGTAAAGAAGAAGGACGGAACTTTCCGTATGTGTATCGATTACCGGGAATTGAACAAGGTCACTATCAAGAACCGGTATCCGTTACCCAGAATTGACGATCTGTTCGATCAGTTGCAAGGTTCGAGTTACTACTCGAAGATTGATCTCAGATCGGGTTATCATCAACTAAGAGTCCAGGAGGAGGATATCCCGAAGACAGCATTCAGGACATGCTATGGCCATTATGAGTTCTTGGTCATGCCATTTGGGTTGACAAACGCTCCAGCTGTATTCATGGATCTCATGAATCGTGTTTGTAAACCTTATCTTGATAAGTTTGTCATTGTTTTCATTGATGACATTCTCATCTATTCCTAGTCTGAGGAGGAGCACGCCGAACATCTTCGATTACTATTGGAATTATTGAAACAGGAACAACTGTACGCTAAGTTCTCGAAATGTGATTTTTGGATGCGAGAAGTACAATTCTTGGGTCATATAGTCAATGAAAAGGGCATACATGTTGATCCAGCGAAGATTGAAGCGATTAAGAATTAGGAAGCACCAAAGACTCCTACCGAGGTACGACAATTCCTTGGTTTGGCGGGTTATTATCGACGATTCATTGAAGGTTTCTCAAAGATCGCTCAACCACTTACAGCTCTTACGCACAAGGGAACGAAGTATAACTGGACTGATAAACAGGAAACCGCATTCCAGGTATTGAAACAGAAACTTTGCAGCGCACCGATTCTGTCCTTACTGGAAGGAACAGAAGACTTTGTGGTGTATTGTGATGCATCTGCACAGGGTTTGGGATGTGTGTTGATGCAACGGGATAAAGTGATTGCTTATGCTTCCAGGCAACTACGAACACACGAAAAGAACTACACTACTCATGACTTGGAGTTAGGAGCAGTGGTTTTTGCTTTGAAGATTTGGAGGCATTACTTGTATGGAACTAAGTGTACGATTTATACTGATCATAAGAGTTTGCAACATATCTTTGATCAGAAGGAGCTTAATATGAGACAACGACGATGGGTTGAGTTGTTGAACGATTATGAGTGTGCAATTAAGTATCACCCGGGAAAAGCTAATGTGGTAGCTGATGCTTTAAGCAGAAAGGATACTTCAACAAGACGGGTTCGTGCACTTATGATGACAATACATACTGACTTACCTGACAAGGTACGCAGTGCTCAGATCGAGGCTTTGAAAACGGAAAACTTGGTACAGGAATCTTTACGGGGAATGGAAGAACAGTTGGATGCGAAGTCTGATGGAATTCGTTATTTCATTAATCGACTTTGGATACCTTTGTATGTAGGTTTAAGGGAACTCGTGATGGATGAAGCACACAAGTCCAGATATTCAGTCCATCCGGGATCAGACAAGATGTATCATGACTTGAAGGCACTGTATTGGTGGCCTCACATGAAAGCTGATATTGCTAAGTACGTTAGCAAATGTTTGACTTGTTCGAAAGTCAAAGTTGAATATCAGAAGCCATCTGGTTTACTGCAACAACCAGAGATACCGATGTGGAAGTGGGAACAGATTTCAATGGATTTTATTACTAAGTTACCCCGTACACCGAGCGGTTGTGATACGATATGGGTAATTGTCGATCGATTAACGAAATCTGCACACTTCTTAGCAATCAAAGAAACTGATAAGATGGAGAAGCTGACTCGCATTTACATTAAGGAAGTGGTAGCACGGCATGGCGTGCCAATCTCTATCATATCAGATCGGGATGCCCGATTTACTTCCAACTTTTGGAAATCTCTTCATAAGTCATTAGGGACTCGCTTGGATATGAGTACCGCCTATCATCCACAGACCGATGGTCAAAGTGAACGTACGATTCAAACGCTCGAGGATGTGTTACGAGCTTGTGTAATTGATTTTGGTGATAGCTGGGAGAATCACTTACCGTTAGTGGAATTCTCTTACAACAATAGTTATCATACAAGTATTCAAGCAGCACCGTTTGAAGCTTTGTATGGTCGCAAATGTCGTTCACCAGTTTGCTGGGCTGAAATTGGTGACAGTCAGATAACAGGTCCTGAACTGGTGCACGAGACAACGGAGAAGATAGTTCAAATCCGGAACCGTATGGCAGCGGCTCGGGATCAATAGAAGAGTTATGCTGACAAACGTCGCAAGCCGTTGGAATTTCAAGTAGGAGATCGAGTTCTTCTAAAAGTATCACCTTGGAAAGGTGTGATACGATTCGGCAAGCGCGGGAAGCTTAGTCCACGTTACGTAGGACCTTTTGAGATCCTGAAAAGGATTGGTCCGGTGGCGTATCAACTCAAATTACCGGATGAACTCAGTGGAGTTCATGATGTTTTTCATGTATCGAACTTAAAGAAATGTCTTTCTGATGAGACATTGATTGTACCGTTGGAAGAAATACAAGTAGATGAACAGTTAAGATTCATTGAGGAACCAGCTGAAATCATGGACCGAGAGGTCAAACAACTGAAGCAAAGCAAGATTCCGATAGTAAAAGTTCGATGGAATTCAAGACGTGGTCCTGAATTCACATGGGAACGGGAAGACCAAATGATGAAGAAGTATCCTCATCTATTCAAAACAGCTACTGCTAACAATGAGAGCGCACGTTAAATTTCGGGACGAAATTTCCTTCAACAAGGGGATGACGTGATGCTCCACACATCAACTCTGCAAATTTCAAACTGTAAGCACAAACATTTTATTTATTCAATTGATTTTGTTACAAACATTTGTGCTACATTACATTCTATATATTTTATGTGCTACATTTCATATGTTACATGTTATGGTAGTACATACATGATTGGTTACACACATTTTGCTATGTGCGGGGTTGCATAGTACAAACAGTTAGAGACACTCACTATGTGTGAGGTTACACAACACAGCATGATCAAACACAAACAGTCACGGTTAGGTGAACTAACTAGTGTACACGCAAACAGTTACATTGAACGATCACATTTAGTTGTGATGTTGAAAGCAATTAGACTTTGTGTGTGAGTACACACAAGCACACAGAATGATCAAATCACACTAACACGCACAATCTGAACTCGTAAGTAGTTTCCTAACTACTCTTAACACTTACAAATTTTCGGGACGAAAATTCCTTCAACAAGGGGATGATGTGACAATCTGACTTTTCGGATTAACCTTGTTAACTGAAAATGGTTAGATCATAGACCCAACAAGATAAAGAAGGCCCATTAAGGTTAAGGAAGGCCCATTAAGGTTAAGGAAAGCCCATTAAGGTTAAGGTAGGCCCATTAAGGTTAAGGAAGGCCCATTAAGGTTAAGGAAGGCCCAATAAGACCAAGGTAGGCCCAATAGAGCCAAAGAAGGCCCAGTAAGACCAAAGTAGGCCCAAATGGTATTTAAGAAGCCCAATTGGGTTAATTTAGCCAAAAATGTTCTAATTGGTTTAATTAGTATAAATCCGGCAATTCGCGGTTAACTTAGTTAATCAGAAATTAACCGAAATGAGGGGAATCATTTAACATCAAATTAGAAGGATGGAAATTGATCAGAAACAGTCTTAGAATGTTAAAACTTCAAGGATCAGGATTTCAATTCGATAAAAGACTCAATTTTGACTTTGAGAGTCAAAATTAGGTTGAATAAGTGGGTAAAATCGAAATTGATCAAATTCGAGATTGTAACTGCAAAATTATCATTCATAATCATTGTAATAATGATTATAAACCGTTTGTATACGTTTTAATCCATTAAGACATCGATTTAATCATGAAACGATTCAAGGATGTCGAAACCGTTACTATTAGTAGCCAAACTCCTATAAATTGGTTAAAATTAGCACAATTGAAGCTTTGGAAACTTCAATCGGTACCCTTAGAAGCTGTGGAAAACAATAATTGATTTCCAGAAGGTGTAGATAGAAGAATTCAATCGGAGAGGGCCGACACTCAAGCTATAAGTCGATCTATATCAATTCGAAGCTAAACCAGGTAATAATCTACTTCTACACGATCTAAAACAACCGACTAGTTATATCCCCAAGTTAATTTCAGGTTTTAACAACGGATTAATAACCTTCGATTTCTAGGGTTCTTAATATAGTCCGATTTGTGGATTCCGATCGGGATGGGTATAAAAATGAAATTCAATAATACCATCAGTTTCAGAAACCTCCGAATAAACTAATCTATGTTTCAATTTCATAAAACCTTAACGAATTGTTGGAGTTTGATTCTAGGGTTCATGTTGCCAAGAGATTTTGGGGGTTTTGGTTCAAATAAGGTTGTTAGTTAAATTACTTTACATGGTCAGTTTCAGAAGACTCCGATTATGCTAGTTGTCATGCTAATTTCATTATAGAATAGCGAATTGATCGGATTTGATATTAGGGTTCATGTTGGGAAACTGATTTGGGGATTTAGTAGCAAATGAGTTGAATAATCAAATTAAATGTTGTGGTTAGTTTCAGAGAGTTCCGATGAAGCTAAGATATGAATCAATTTCATTTCAATATAATGAATTGATTAAGAACACGATCTAGGGTTCTTATGTTAGACGATGTTGGGGGATTCGGCTGTGGGGAGTTTAAAAATCAAATCAAATGGTGTTAGCAGGTTCAGAAATCACCGATTATCAATAACCATATATCAATTTCATAATATTATTACAAATCGTTAGGTTTTGAATAGGGGATTTAAGAACTTGAGTTCGAATAGGTTAATGCTCGATTTATCGGGATATAATGATGTATAGTTTGAATTAAGACCATCTATAAGTTCGTTTGAAACTCAGAAACATAAACCCTATGGTTTTAGATTTGATCGGGATCGAATTCGTGGTCAAATTGAGTGTGCATGCTTCGGCTATAGAATATCAAAGGGAAACCGACCCATGTAAGCTTAAAACAATTAATTTATGAAGTCTGTTGCGATACCCTAGCGGGCTGAGTTGGTAGAGTGTGTGTGTTGCGATCAGGAGGTCGCGGGTTCGAGCCATGGGGTGGCCGGGTTTTTTAAAAAAATACCATTTTAGGTATTTTTTTAATATATTTCGCATACGAACTCCGTTTCGATCCATTCAAGTTGCGTTGGAACCGTAACGGGAATACGAACGTATTAGAATAATAAAATTCATATTTTAATCCGAAAACGAAATCGCGTATAATTATGTTTAATTAAATAAAATCGTATAGGATTTTATTTAAACGATTTCAAAAGCATGCGTACTTTCGTATTCACATTCTTAACACTCTAGCATACGTGTGTTGACGCGTATGTGATTTCAAGCACAAAACGATTATCCGAATAACTTTAAGTTATTATTAAACCACAGATTCTTCATAGAGGATTTCTACGCGAGTGCACAAGTGTTTGATCATTCTGCAATACTCAAAGGTGCGTACACGGCCCTTTCTTATTTTAAACTGTTTTGGGGGAGAAAACATGTGCAACGAACTATTTTTAGATACATATCACTTGCATGAGTTAGCTGTTTACATTATGTGACAACATAGCAAATTGAAAGTCCTTACACACCTCGAACCGTTTAGTTTGCTGTAACGCAAAGCGTGGTAGTTGGAAATAGATCTATTAGGTTTGACAAACCTCACCTGGTAGATGGGATCTACGCAGGTGTTTGACTGACCAAACACATTTTACTATTGTTGTGCTAGACAATAGTGGCAAGGCAAAAACATGCTATAGCATGGCAATTCGTCAGCTTCGGTGTCGACCACTTATGTAAATAGTTTATATGACTAGCTATCATGACTGTGCATGTGTAATTATGTTATCTACAAACTTGATATTCAAAATGCTGTTTTGAACATTGTGAATGCTTAAAACCTGTGTTATGCACCAACCATTGTGTTGACTTGATTTACATGTTTTCTCAGGACGCTAAGGCGCGCAATAAAGACTGGCATGGACTAGGAGATAGAGTCGCATGCATTTTAAACAATCTAGATATTTGGATTTGATCATTTGAAACTTTGTATTGTATTTTACATTTTTCAACTGTTACTGATTTTATAACGCTTCCGCAATTTTTTGAAAACTCTGATATTATGTTTTTAAGACGAAAGTATGATTTGAAATTCATATAGAGGTCTTCGCTATGTCTAATGATCTGAGATCCTGGTTTGTCACGTTCCCAAACGGTATGATTCCGTTAGTTGGAAATTGGGGGTGTGACAGTTCAACGAATCAGACGAAACAATCTTTGCAAAGACAATATTGAATGTTCTACAAATCAAGTGTTTGTTGAACTATGAATCAAGTGTACATTTGATCAATGAATCTAGTATTCTATGATCAACGAATCAAGTACATCTTGTAACAGAATCAGACGAATCAATAAATCATTTTCAAGGGAAAACCTGGGAAATATCAGAGATAACATATGCCAAAACAGACGAAACAAAAACCCTACATTTCAAGAAGTCCTAGCTAGACCGTTTGATTTGTAGGTCATATGTTTGAGGATATTTACAGATTCCCTAAATACTAAGTACCTAGATTGACAGACTAGTCTACTCGAGTATGACCAAAGGCCCCAATCATTTGGACTTAGATTTTTATTAAATGTTTATTTATTTGTTTAATTAAGCATTTATTAAACTGTTTCTACAATTACTGTGGTTGATCACTATTGTGATGAACATAAGGAATCAACATAGATTCCAAATTGTTGTATTTACAGGAACAAAGGACTGACAATTCATTGGGTTAAAGGTAGGGTAAAATGCTTAACTATCATTATCACCAATGTCCTATGCGGATTAGTATGTGGTGGGACGGCGTCTGGGCGGGGTTGTAGCCCCGACTCAGGGGTATGCCCTATACATAAGCATACCGATCTAGATGATACAGGTGGTGTTAATGAGGTTAGGGTCTTTACCGAAGGGTTTTCAAGTCATTATCAATCATTTTCAAATACTAAACTATATGAACTCACCAACCATGTGTTGACTTGATTTTTGCATGACTTCTCAGGTGACGAACAGGTCAACTAAGGAGTTATTCCTTTTGGACTAGGACTTCAGATAGAAGGCTTAGCATTTTGGACCTGCATACTTTTGAAGACATCATTATACAAATTTATTTTGTATATCTTGTGTAAATACAAGATAGAAATTTATGATGTTGATGGTAGATTTACATTGTTAAATTATAAACAATACTGATGTAATTTAACTTTGTAATTCTATTATATTTAGTATTTCTCATTTATATCATGTGCAATGTAAACAATCTGATCATCACGATTATCACTCATGATATCGCGCCCCGGGAACCTCCCGCCCGCCGGGACAACCGATCCTATCCCGCCGGCTCGGGGTGTGACAGATTGGTATCAGAGCCATGGTTATAGAGAAATATAGGTCACGTATTTAAACGGTTTGGCCTAGACTATAACCTAGGGACCCTGCATGTAGAGAACACAGGACTTAAGACTTCACTTGCATACTGTCTTCTGTATTCGAACATTGCACTAACCAATAATTTTATTGGTTATGATCAGAATGCCGCCACGAAGACAACCTCCCCTGTTGACATCAACACAAGACCAAGCTCCACACTCTTCGACACCATCACCACCTGATTCACCACCGCCACCTCCTCCACCGCCTCCACCTCCTCCTCCACTGATAACCCAATCATCTGGCCCGAGCACAGCACCAATGCTGGATCCTGCCACTATTGCATTGGTGACTTTTCTGAGCAGTCAGATGACCAGTCAGATGAAAGAAGCACTACCGGAAATGTTCAGCCGTTTCCGTAACGAGATCAACAATACTGGCAACTCATCAGGAGAGGCTAGTGGGAACACTGGTGGTACTTCAAATCACTCCTACAAGTCCTTTATGGGCTGTAAACCACCCAGCTTTAGTGGGTCTGAAGGAGCTGTTGGATTAATCCAATGGATAGAGAAGATAGAAGCCACTCTGGACCTCTGCAGTTGTCCAGAGCATCACAAGGTTCGCTACTCTGCTGGAACATTCAACAAGCGAGCCTTGACCTGGTGGAACGGCCAAGTTAATGCAAGAGGAAGAGAGGAAGCTATGGCGATGCCATGGGAGGATTTCAAGACTCTGCTGAGGACAGAGTTTTGCCCCAAGAACGAACTATAGAAGCTGGAGGTTGAACTGTCCAACCATGTGATGAAGGGGGCTGATCACATGGGGTACACTACTCGTTATCACGAGTTGGTTGCTTTGGTGCCAGACATGGTACCGACTTTAGAGAAGAAGATAGACAGATATGTGGGTGGACTTCCTGCCTGCATTCAGGGAATGGTTGTTTCAGCCAACCCTACCACTGTCGAATCAGCAGTGAGATTGTCTGGAAAACTCACTGATCTGATGGTTGCCTCTGGAGTTCTGAAGAAAGAGGCTGACACCGGTAAACGCAAGGAAGAGTCTTCAAAGACACCTCATCACCAGCATCATCAGAAGAAGAAACAGAAGACCATCAGGAACTATACGGTGGCCACACCTCTACAACAAGTAGCAGCAGCACCACAGAACCCCAACCGCAAACCTTACACAGGCACGTTTCCTCTGTGTGCCAAGTGTCAGTATCATCATACTGCTGAGACTCCCTGCAAGCAATGCACGGGATGTGGGAGAAAGGGCCATTGGGTCCAGTATTGCCGGATGACACCAAATCCAGCAGTCAATAATGCTGCTCTAGCTCTCCCTCCACCAGCCAACCAGAACAATGGTGGATGCTTCAACTGTGGCGAACAAGGCCACTTTGCAAAGAACTGCCCGAAGAAGGCTCAACAAGCAGTTCAGGCACCACGTGGAAGAGCTTTTGTTATTGGAGCACCAGCTGCACGCCAGGACCCAAATGTGGTCACTGGTACGTTTCTTTTACACGACTTTTATGCATCTGTTCTATTTGACACTGGTGCGGATCAGAGTTTTATCTCTGCCGATTTTGCATGCCAACTAGATTCTATAGAGGAACAGTTAGATTCCCCTTACATTATAGAAGTAGCTAACGGAAAACAGATTACAGTTAGTACAGTATACAGGGATTGCCCATTGACACTTAACGGTCATATATTTGCCATCGACTTGATAACGATGGAGTTGGGCAGTTTTGATATCATTGTTGGAATGGATTGGCTTTCTTCTAATCGAGTGGAAGTCATCTGTTCTGAGAAGCTACTTCGAGTTCCATTATCAGATGATAGTGTGTTGGAAGTTAGAGGGGATCAAGCAAAACGAAGTGTCAAGATCATTTCATGCATAAAGGCGCGTAAGTGTCTACAGAAGCAATGTGTAGCTTTCCTGGCTCATGTGGTGGAAAAGGAGAAAGACAAGAAGAGGATACAAGATGTACCGGTAGTAAAAGAGTATCCGGAAGTATTTCCTGAAGACCTACCAGGTTTGCCACCTGTACGACTGGTAGAGTTCCGAATTGACTTAGTTCCTGGAGCAACTCCTGTTGCTAAATCTCCTTACAGGCTAGCACCTTCGGAGATGCAGGAATTGTCGAACCAGTTGCAGGAGTTACTGGATAAGGGATTCATCAGACCGAGCTACTCACCTTGGGGAGCTCCGGTCTTGTTTGTGAAGAAGAAAGACGGATCGTTTCGAATGTGCATTGACTATCGAGAGCTGAACAAGTTGACTATCAAGAATCGGTATCCATTGCCGAGGATTGATGATTTGTTTGACCAACTGCAAGGAGCTCAATACTTCTCAAAGATTGACTTGCGGTCTGGTTACCATCAGCTTAGAGTTCAAGACGAAGACATACCGAAGACGGCCTTCCGAACCAGATACGGGCATTATGAATTCATGGTGATGCCTTTCGGATTGACAAATGCACCAGCGGTTTTCATGGACCTCATGAACCGAGTGTGCAAGCCCTATTTGGATCAGTTTGTCATTGTCTTCATTGATGATATACTGATTTATTCCAAGAGCAAAGCAGAACACGAGCAACACCTCAGGAAAATCTTGGAACTGTTGAAGGAAAAGAAACATTATGCCAAATTCTCAAAATGTGAATTTTGGTTAAAAGAAGTTCAGTTTCTTGGTCATGTAGTCAACAGTGAGGGAATACACGTAGATCCTGCCAAGATTGAAGCAATAAAGAACTGGGATACTCCGAGAACGCCAACGGAGATACGGTCTTTTCTGGGATTGGCAGGTTATTATAGAAGGTTCATCTCGAACTTTTCTAAGATAGCTTTGCCTCTCACTAAACTAACTCAGAAAAGTGAACCGTTTGTCTGGGAGCAGAAACAAGAAGATGCTTTTCAGACATTGAAACAGAAATTGTGTGATGCTCCAATCCTATCTCTCCCAGAAGGATGTGATGACTTTGTTGTGTATTGTGATGCATCCCATCAGGGACTTGGTTGTGTTTTAATGCAACGGGACAAAGTCATAGCCTATGCATCAAGACAGTTAAAGATTCATGAGAAGAATTACACTACTCATGATCTTGAACTGGGAGCTGTAATCTTCGCATTGAAAATTTGGAGACATTACTTATATGGCACTAAGTGTACCATATTTACTGATCACAAAAGTCTGCAGCACATCTTCGATCAGAAGGAACTCAACATGCGACAACGCCGTTGGGTTGAACTTCTGAATGATTACGATTGTGTGATCAAGTACCATCCGGGAAAGGCGAATGTTGTAGCTGATGCCTTGAGCCGGAAGGAACGGGTCAAACCCTTGCGCGTCAGAGCAATGGGAATGACTGTGCAGACAAACTTACGAGACAAGATTATTCAAGCACAACAAGAAGCAATTGATAGAGGAAATCTAAAGAAGGAACTTGACTGTGGAGCAGAGAAACAATTCGATACGAAGTCTGATGGAATCATCTATTATAAGGATCGAGTATGGATTCCTGCAGTAGATGAGTTGAGAAGACTGATCTTTGATGAAGCACACAAGACTAAATACTCCGTTCACCCAGGCGCTGATAAAATGTACCAAGACTTGCGTGGATTTTATTGGTGGCCGGGGATGAAGAAAAACATAGCCGAGTATGTCGGTCAGTGTCTTACGTGTGCAAAGGTAAAGGCGGAACACCAGAGACCGTCTGGTTTATTGGAACAGCCTGAGATTCCGCTCTGGAAGTGGGAACAAATAGCTATGGATTTCATTACCAAGCTACCCCGCACTTCTAGTGGTCATGATACAATTTGGGTGATCATTGATCGTTTAACAAAATCTGCTCATTTCTTACCGATGCGTGAGACTTTCACGATGGATAAATTGGCTAGGTTGTACATCAACGAGATAGTGGTACGCCACGGTGTGCCATTGTCTATTATTTCTGATCGAGACAGCAGATTTACATCAAGGTTCTGGCAATCACTGCAGAAATCTCTAGGGACACAGTTAAATCTGAGTACAGCTTATCATCCACAAACGGATGGTCAAAGCGAACGTACAATCCAGACCCTAGAGGATATGCTGAGAATTTGTGTTTTAGATTTCGGTGGGAATTGGGATTCCCATTTGCCACTGATTGAATTCTCCTACAACAACAGTTATCACAGTAGCATCGGATGTGCACCATTCGAAGCTCTCTATGGCCAGAAATGCCGATCACCGATCTGTTGGACTGAAGTTGGAGACAATCGAATAACGGGGCCAGAACTCATTCAATAAACCACTGACAAGATAGCTCAGATTCAAAGAAGACTACAAGCAACAAGAAGTAGACAAAAGAGCTACGCCGACAAACGGCGCAAGACGTTGGAATTCCAAGTGGGAGACCGTGTCATGTTGAAGGTATCCCCGTGGAAAGGCGTTGTACGCTTTGGAAAGAAAGGCAAATTAGCACCACGATACGTGGGACCGTTCGAGATCATCGAACGTATAGGTCCTGTAGCTTATCGACTGAGATTACCAGATGAACTCAGTGGCGTGCATGACGTGTTTCACGTTTCGAACTTAAAGAAATGCCTTGCTGACGAATCACTTGTCATTCCAATTAAAGAAATTCAAATTGATGATCAGTTACATTTCATTGAAGAACCGTTGGAGATTATGGATCGCAAGGTTAAACAACTGAGGCGAAGCCGTATTCCTATTGTAAAGGTTCGTTGGAACTCAAGACGCGGACCCGAGCTTACTTGGGAACGTGAAGATCACATTAAGTTAAAGTATCCCCAACTGTTTGAAGAAGAAGTTGTACCCGATAACAATTCTTAAATTTCGGGACGAAATTTCTCTAACAAGGGGAGACTGTAACATCAGTGCCGGAACCGCCACCGGAACAGTGATCTCTACAGTACATGAACAGTAAACCAGGTACATATTTTAGTTATCAATTGCATATCATATTCATTACATGTTATCATGACACAGTTCAGATTCAAATTCAAGAAACAAGTTCAGAACAATGGTTCTTGAGTCAGATAATTATCTGGCAACACAGAACTATCAAGTGATTTATTTGTTAGGATCTTATTATGTATAAACGTATGTGAGGCTTTACAGAACAAAACAGCACGAATATCGTTAAGTGAATGCTAAACCGACGGATTATTCGTATAGGTGACGATCTGTACGAATAAATCTGAAAGTTTAACGTTCTGAATGATATTCAATAATTAGAAAACAATATTGAAAAGTGTAGTTATCGTCGTGTTTGATCGGGTGACGATTAGAACAAATACGCGCGATAACCGTGCGATTCAATTTAAACGTTAATTAAATATTTTTGAAAATTTTAAATAGATAAAAGATATTTAGTTAATTTATTAGGAATCACAATCTAAAATAATTTTTTAAATCCTATTTTAAAACCGAGTCGTTTCGTAACAAAAACGGCAAGAAAACGACGCTTCTACGCGAAGCCACGCGAAACCGAACGAACCCGAACATACCCGTGTATTTCCTCCTCACTTAATGAGGCATTCAATGCCTCACACCACCCCACCTACCAGATTTCAAACCCTCATTTTCGTCCATTTCACATCCCTCCCCACTTTCTCTCTCTAAAACCTATCTCCATCTTCTCTCTTCAAGAACTCACTCAAATCTCAATCATTTCTTGTGATTTTGGTGCCTAAACGACCACTACATCACGTGGATCACGAAAGTACAAAGATTTGGAACTTAATATCGCCTGATTTGAGGTAAAATCGCGACTTTTGGAGCGATTTTAGGGTTTTCAAAACCCTAACTCGATCTTGTAGTTCGACCGGCCAAACACCTCCAACCTTTAGGGAAATCATACACTACACCTCTAGAACAAGTTAGGAACAAGTCCTGGTTTTAAAACCCTGGTCATTTACCTTAAAAAGCCATGGCTGCACCCGAAACCTTCGATCGGTCGAATGGCTCTCGTCCAGCTCGCCGAATGAGCACATTCGACCCACAAGTGCCGAATGGCCTTAGTCGGCCCATCATCTCATTCGCCGAATGGTGCAATTGAGTATGAGGCTTCATTCGCGGCAACACCCATTCGGTCAAGGTTACAGTCGCCCAAGTCTTTCATTCGACCCAAGTCATTCGGCTAGTCCCTTTCGCCCGAAACAGAAACCATTCGCTTGAAACCATTCGGTGTAGTCTACATTCGGTCATCCAAGGGTTTATGAGCATAGGCTCATTCGGACCAAGCCTCATACGGCTGTCCTTATTCGGCCTAGACTTAGTCGACTGAGAGTCCATCATCTATTCATGAGATGATGCCATAATCGGTTAGGGTTGGACCATACGGGTTCATACGTGCATGGGGATAGCCTAAGGGTTTCAATCCCATGCAACCATCTTGATGAATTAGGATTGCTTGAATAATCATGGAGTCATAAATATAGGGATGATGTTGCATGCATGGGAATTTAGTTTGTGTGCATGGAAGCTCATTAGAAATTCATCCCATGCAACTAACCATGATTGAACAAAGGACCAAACTTAGGAATTCCAAGAAAAACATACAATCAACTTAGATGTTTCTCTTGAAATATCTAGGATGGATTATATCAAGAAGTGATCAAAGTATCATGGAACGATCGAAGTCTAACAATGGGCTCAAGAGTGGCCCAATGGGTTTAATATAAGCCCATCATGTTTAATTACGCTTTTCATAAATTAATCATGCTTTTCATAAATAAATTAAATTATAAACCTTATTAAAATAATTAAATGACTTTCTAAATACATGTTTAACTTAAAATGATTAACGTGGGATTAGGGTTATTATGGGGTAAAGTTTCTAACGGGTAATAGTTTAGACTAGTTAAAGGACATCTAGAAACGCACTAGTATCTAGGACACTTAGTTGCACCACCGAGACCAAATCCTAGACCCAACGTTTATTTTAAACACTTAACGCATTCGAATTCCTTTAAAACAACCCAGGTTCTAAAGACACATAATCAACATTCAAGGAGCGCGTATTATCTTTTGTGATTCATCTCAAAGCAACACAGGTGAGTTCATTGCCCCTTTTCTAAACGTTTTTGTTTTAAAACGCGGGGCTGAGAAGCATGCGTAAACTGTTTATTTAAATTGTTTACTTAAATGCTTTTAAATTTATATGTTTTACATATATATAAATGTTATCCTAGACCATGTCTAGGAAGATTTTATGCAGGTTTACCAACTGATTTACTTATAAATTAAGTGAATAATCAAGTTAAACTAAACATTTTGACAAAACAAGTGTGTGAGTTCAAGGAATCAAATGAAACATTTTGACAAATCAAATGGGTGTTTTCAGTGAATCAGACGAAACATTTTGACAAATCAAGTGGGTGAGTTCAACGAATCAGACGAAACAATCTTTGCAAAGACAATATTCAATGTTCTACAAATCAAGTGTTTGTTGAACTATGAATCAAGTGTACGTTTGATCAATGACTCTAGTATTCTATGATCAACGAATCAAGTACATCTTGTAACAGAATCAGACGAATCAATAAATCATTTTCAAGGGAAAACCTGGGAAATATCAGAGATAACATATGCCAAAACAGACGAAACAAAAACCCTACATTTCAAGAAGTCCTAGCTAGACCGTTTGATTTGTAGGTCATATGTTTGAGGATATTTACAGATTCCCTAAATACTAAGTACCTAGATTGACAGACTAGTCTACTCGAGTATGACCAAAGGCCCCAATCATTTGGACTTAGATTTTTATTAAATGTTTATTTATTTGTTTAATTAAGCATTTATTAAACTGTTTCTACAATTACTGTGGTTGATCACTATTGTGATGAACATAAGGAATCAACATTGATTCCAAATTGTTGTATTTACAGGAACAAAGGACTGACAATTCATTGGGTTAAAGGTAGGGTAAAATGCTTAACTATCATTATCACCAATGTCCTATGCGGATTAGTATGTGGTGGGACGGCGTCTGGGCGGGGTTGTAGCCCCGACTCAGGGGTTTGCCCTATACATAAGCATACCGATCTGGATGATACAGGTGGTGTTAATGAGGTTAGGGTCTTTACCGAAGGGTTTTCAAGTCATTATCAATCATTTTCAAATATTAAACTATATGAACTCACCAACCATGTGTTGACTTGATTTTTGCATGACTTCTCAGGTGACGAACAGGTCAACTAAGGAGTTATTCCTTTTGGACTAGGACTTCAGATAGAAGGCTTAGCATTTTGGACCTGCATACTTTTGAAGACATCATTATACAAATTTATTTTGTATATCTTGTGTAAATACAAGATAGAAATTTATGATGTTGATGGTAGATTTACATTGTTAAATTATAAACAATACTGATGTAATTTAACTTTGTAATTCTATTATATTTAGTATTTCTCATTTATATCATGTTCAATGTAAACAATCTGATCATCACGATTATCACTCATGATATCGCGCCCCGGGAACCTTCCGCCCGCCGGGACAACCGATCCTATCACGCCGGCTCGGGGTGTGACATCACATCATGTCCCTCTGTCCAAAATTGACTCTAGGAAACAATGGAAACCCTGCTCGAGGTGGAGCATTTGTGATGGGAGCTGATGAAGCAAGGGTGGACCCGAATGTAGTTACGGGTATGTATCTTCTTAACAATCATTATGTATCTGTGCTATTTGATACGGGTGCTGATAAGAGTTTTGTGTCAAGAGAATTTGAATCTATGCTTGGTCAGAAAACTAAAAGATTAAACCATCCTTATAGCATAGAACTTGGAAATGGTAAACAAATCAAAGCAGTAAATATAATTCAAGGATGCACCTTAACAGTAGGAGAACACATACTCAAATTGGATTTTATTCCTATAGAGCTAGGAATCTTTGATGTTATAGTTGGTATGGACTGGTTGTCTGCTAACTAAGCAGAAATTGTTTATCATGAGAAACTTGTTCGAATACCATTATCCAATGGACAGACGTTAACCATTCAAGGTGAGAGCCCTGGGAAGAACATTTATATCATATCGTGCTTAAAAGCCCATAAGTATTTAAGAAAGAACTATTGTGCCTTCTTGGCTAATGTAGTGGAGAAGAAGGGCAAAGAAAAGAAGCTGCAAGACATCCCAGTAGTATGTGATCACTCAGAAGTATTCCCAGAGGATCTACCCGGTCTCCCACCTGAAAGAAAAGTTGAGTTCAAAATCGATTTAGTACCTGTAGATGATCTGGTAGCTAAATCTCCATACCGTTTAGCTCCATCAGAGATGCAGGAGCTGTCAAGTCAGTTAAAAGAACTACTTGGCAAGGGATTTATAAGGCCGTGTTATTCTCCATGGGGAGCACCAGTCCTGTTCGTCAAAAAGAAGGATGGGTCATTTCGTATGTGAATTGATTACCGGGAATTGAATAATCTGATCGTCAAGAATCGGTATCCATTACCGACAATTGATGATCTGTTTGATCAATTGCAAGGATCCACCTATTTCTCAAAGATTGATCTACGATCAGGATACCATCAATTGCGGGTGCAAGAAGATGATATACCGAATATTGCTTTTCGATCTCGATACGAACATTACGAATTCTTGGTAATTCCGTTTGGGTTGACTAATGCCCCCACAGTATTCATGGACTTGATGAATAGGGTGTGTAGACCTTATTTAGATAAGTTTGTGATTGTATTCATAGATGACATCCTTAACTACTCACAAACCAAACAAGACCATGAGCAACATTTGAAGTTGATCTTGGAGTTGCTCGCAAAAGAAAAGTTGTATGCAAAATTTCAAAGTGTGATTTCTGGCTAAGGTAAGTTTACTTCTTAGGTCACGTAATCAATGAAAAGGGCATTCACGTTGACCCAAGTAAGATTGAGGCTATTCAAAAATGGAAAGCGCCAATGACACCCTCCTAAATCTGTCAGTTCTTTGGATTGGTAGGGTATTACCGACGTTTCATTGAGAATTTCTCCAGAATTGCACAACCACTGATAATGTTAACTCAAAAAGACAAGAAGTTCGATTCGGGTAAGAGACAAGAAGAATCCTTCCAACTGCTGAAAATTCGGTTGTGTAAAGCACCAATCCTATCTCTTATGGAAGGCAATGATAATTTTGTTTTCTTCTGTGATGCATCACACCAAGGATTGGGTTGCGTATTGATGCAAAAAGACAAGGTCATCGCATATGCGTCTCGGCAACTCAAGGTTCACGAGAAGAAATACACTACGCACGACTTGGAGCTCGGAGCGGTAGTGTTTGCCCAGAAAATCTGGAGGCATTACTTGTATGGTACCAAGTGTGTGATTTACACCGATCATAAGAGCCTTCAACACATCCTGACCCAAAAGGAGCTAAACATGCGGCAACGAAGGTGGGTGGAACTATTGAATGATTACGAATGCAAAATTCGCTATCACCTAGGAAAGGCTAATGTCATTGCTGATGCATTGAGTCGTAAAGAAAGAGTTAAGCCAACTCGAGTACGAGCTATCAGTATGACTATTCAATCGAGTCTTATTCCCCAAATTCGCGATGCACAAAAATGAGCATTGCAGAAAGATCATTATGAAGAGGAAGCACTACGGGGAATGGACAAACAATTTGAAGTTAAGGTAGATGAAGTATGCTACTTCATGAACCGAATCTGGGTGCCTACTTTGGATGACCTAAGATCGATTATTCTGAATGAGGCTCATAAGTCTAAATACTCTATTCATCCGGAAGCCAACAAAATGTACCAAGATCTAAAGGAATATTACTGGTGGCCCGGGATGAAGAAAAACATTGCCACATATGTAGGGAAATGCTTGACATGTTCAAAACTTAAGACTGAGCATCCAAAATCTTCAGGATTGTTGCAACAACTTGAAATCTCTCAGTGGAAATGTGAGCAAATATCCATGGATTTTATCACGAAACTTTCCCGAACTATCGGAGGTTATGATACCAGATGGGTCACTGTCGATCGATTGACTAAATCGGGTCACTTTTTACCGATATGGGAAGACTACAAGATGGAGAAGCTTGCTGGTGTTTATATCAAGGAGGTCGTTTCTAGACATGGTGTTCTTTTTTCTATCATTTCTGATCTTGATAGTCGCTTTACTTCAAGGTTTTGGCAAACGCTGCGGAAAGCTTTGGGAACTCGTTTAGACCTTAGCACAGCATATCATCCACAGACAGATGGTCAAAGTGAAAGGACCATTCAAACTTTAGAAGATATGTTGAGAGCTTGTGTGTTAGACTTTGGTGGCAGCTGGGATTCCCATTTACCTTTGGTTGAATTCTCTTACAATAACAGTTATCACTCTAGCATACAATTTGCACCTTTTGAGGATTTGAGACCATACAAGTATGACGTTTAGGTGGATGTAATAATCTGGACGCATGCTCTCAAATATAAACCTTGGAACATCACCATTGTGACGTATTTTAAAAAGTATATTGTAACAACTGTCAATAAGACAGGTATTATTTTTTAAAGGTTAAATTATTTTAGAACAAAGATGAGTAAAACAAAACATGAGTGACTCCCTTAAGTAAAAATAATACAACTAAACCAAGTATCTAGATGTGTGTGTGTGTGTGTGTATATATATGGGTGATGTGCATGGGAGAAAATGCATGCACATGCATACGTGAGACACACATAAAAATACAACGATCCAAAGCAAAATCTTTAACAACTTAATTCAAACTTACCCACCAAAAAGTAATATATTGACATGAAACTCTAAGGGAAAAATTAGATAGTATGATACTTAACAAATTAAAGTATCCTAACCTATTTGGTTCCCAAACAAGACCGGTTACGGATCCAATTTAAATCATCAAACATCATAACACAAATTCATTTAACTACAACAAAGGATGCCAAATTCACATGGGATCCGAAACCAACCCATTCAAAGAAATAATTCATAATTGAAATTACACAAACCAAATGGATCCTTGAGTAGGAAACTTTAAATAAAACATAAACTAATTAATCCAGAAAGTAAAACTATCTAATTCCCTTCCCCACGTCCACAACAACTAGGAGGAGTCACAAAATGCCAAGGATCAGTTCTTGGGGATCAAAGGAAATCAAATTTTGGCATCCAAATCTCACTTTAAGCATGGGAAACTCAAGAAGATCCAAGACTAGAATCATGAGAATCCTAGGAAAAGACCAATGTGTCAACTCCCCTCAAGCTAATCCTAGGAAGTACTAGGAATCTCTGAAAATTATGCCACCTAAGTATGGTGCAAAGATCCCATCAAGTGCAATTAATCCCATCATAAGAGTTTATAACATAACCATGGGATAAACTCTTTTCAAAACACATCAAGGCTGGTTAAGATTATATATAAGAGGCTAAAACAGAACCTTAAAATGAACAGGATGGGGAGTCGGAACCTAATGCACACCCAGATGTTTAAATATAAACCCATGCATACGATAATATGACTAACATGGATCTACACGAGATAAAGCTTTAACAAATGGGTGGGATCTCATGTCCCACATATAAGAAAAACTTATAAGAAACCCATGCATGGATTAAAAACAGTGTTTAAACATTTAAGAGTGATCAATGCTTACAACCTAGAAAGTCTTAAAGATGGTATGGGCTGTTGGAGACTAAACTCTTGTTTAAATCTTATAAGTAACCAGATCATGAATAAATAACTTATATATTCAAACATTTATATGACTAAACAAGGTGGTTAAACTAATATGAAATAATTCAAGCATGTTACCCTGCATGAAGAATGCTTAGTAAAACAAATAAGGGAATATCATATACATACACTCACGTGAGCATACATGTAAGTGTTATTAAATCCATGCTCGATTTCTATAAAGAGACAGATCGTGAACATGCTACTTTTATATTTAAGCTCATATATATGTATGTATGTATGTATGTATGTATGTATGTATGTATGTATGTATGTATGTATGTATGTATGTATGTATGTATGTATGTATGTATGTATGTATGTATGTATGTATGTATGTATGTATGTATGTATGTATATATACTTGGGAAAGAGGGGGCTGTACACACCGAAATTTAAAAGGAAAGAAACAAGGAATTAATGCTATGGATTTATATTAATGTAATAATCAACATCCAATCCATTTAAACAAAGTTGAATTCAAAGTGAAAGATCAAAAGGACAATAGCATGAGTTTTTAAAAAGAGAATATGAATAAGTCATACTTAAGAAAAGTTTAAAAGATTAAAGTAACAAGTCTTGTGAAAGGTAAATAAAAACAAATGTACAAGTTGTAAATATGGTGAATTGATCTTTAAAACCAAGTCTATACCAAGGAATGTTTTAACTTTCTTAGCCCCAATCCATGGGCGTTTGGTAATTTAAGCTTGGGGGACGAACACATAATAATAATAATAATAATAATAATAATAATAATAATAATAATAATAATAATAATAATAATAATAATAATAATAATAATAATAATAATAATAATAATAATAATAATAATAATAATAATAATAAATAAATAAATAAATAAATAAATAAATAAACAAACAAATAAGGAAATCATTATTTTAATTATTTTGACATAAGAGTAACAAATACAAGAAGAAATGAAGAGGGAGGGGACTAGTATTTCATAAAAACAGGAACGTGATATGAGATATTGAAATATTGTAGGAATTGTGTAGTGAAGCCCTACCGTGTCTCTGACAATCAGCATCAAACACGACTATTCATCAGTGAGTTTCACAACCCCTTTTTATACTATTTTATTCTTTGGGGTGAAAAGTGTGATACTTCAACTTTTTATGACTTTATTCTATGTATGTTATTGTTAAACATGAGTTGGTTGAATGTAGATTTCATAAGTTTTGTTATTCCATTGTAAGTCCCTTCTTATTTATGCCTAGACACAACCATTAACTCATAGATTTGAGCCGGATATATTGGATAATACTATCTTGGTTGACAACCCATTCACCTATCGGGTGGTCTTGCTAGCTACAGTCACCCAATGATGAGGTCAACATGGTGGATGAATATTTCTAACTCTATTGTATACTTTGAACTCGGGATGAGTTTGATGATCATGAGATCATAAACAAGGGCAATGAGTCATAGGTTTGGTTGTGGTCTTATGTAAATTGCATCCTTACTTACTTTTGAATAACATAACACTTGGGGAGATGAACCCAAGGATTGATTTTATCGAGTCCTAAACTTGAGTGACTCACCAACATATTGTTGACTGTTTTTCTCATGCTTTTCAGGTCCTAAACTTGCATGTCACCAACAGGTCGTCGGGTCAACACGAGTCAACTCAAGTAAAACACAAAAAATCTGTTGAATACACAAACACTTGGAGGTGTATGGAATACAACAAAACACATGATCAACACAAACACAAACTCATAGACCTATATGATTAGAGGTGGTATCTAGCAGGTGCTAGCAAACGCAAAACAGGATCTGCACTATTAGGTGAGTTCACGGCTCCTTTTACTCTTTTTGACCCTTGGGGGAGAAAACATGCATTCAAAAACTTTTGATACAACAAACATTTTTGGATACGTATTTACATGCTCTTATCATTTACACAAATGTGCGACATAAGAAACCCAACAATTTTAGGTAAATTGCAATGCTTACAAACTCTTTGAACACATTCATATTCCTTGCATTGCACTTAATTAGGTTTAATTAAGTGTGTTAAACATTTCACAAAGTCGAGCACAAACAATTACGAATCGATAATTCGAGGAATTACCATATCATACACTACACATTGATTAGGATTAATCAAGTGTTATTACATTCCAAGAAGTCGAGCATAAACATTCCACATAGTCAAGAACGAACAATTACGAATCGTTAATTTCGGGAATTACCAAATCACACACAAGTTTTATTCCCCGAATGTTCGTGAACTAACAAATCAACAACTCAAACAAACGAATATTTTTGTATGTGACTACATGTTAATACACACAAGTACTTAGCAAAATCAACATGATAAACACTTAGCGAAAATGATACGAATCCAACATGAGATAAACCGAATAAACGATATTGAAATTTTGGAAACTCTATCCTTCGCGGTACGCCACCCAACTCGACTAAACGTTCCACGTGCTTGGCAGGACAATTCAAATTCATCAAAATACAATCTTGGTATGCGACGACGATTAGAATTTCCTTGGCGATACACGACGAATCTCGGAGCCGGGACTCTACTATTTTGTACGTCCCGGTATACGGAGAACCGCACCCCACTCCTTGGAGGTACGCAACAAGTCCCAGATCCATGAAAACACTATAAATATCAACCACTCTCCAAAGCTTATTCTTTTACTCAAACAATAATTGATGCGAACTCTCTCGACCCAAACCACTATCAACATTCAAACTCTTGTTAACACAAACCCATCACTCTTCTAGCATTGTTGATGTTATTAGGAGCATTGGAGCTTGAAAAAGGAACTTGAAGACCATTACAAGCCATCACCAGCTGGAAATGTGGTGAGAAGCCATTGTCAAGTCTTTAAAATTTCTGTCCCAATCGAATCAAAGCAATCCAAGCCTTGTGAGGTAGTCTTAATGGTCATTTATGCTTAAGAAACACACTTGCATTCATGTATACACACATGCAACTCCAAATCCATCACATGCACGAAGTTGTTGTGTTCTATAGTTGGTTTAAAGTGTTTGATTACTGATTTGTAGCATAGGAATGATTTAGATTGAGTTTTGAATGGATGTGGTAAAGGTTTATGCTACTTACTATACATAGAGACTTTATTGTGCAAAGTGGTGGATTGGTTATGTTCTAGAGACGCTACATGATTTTAAATGATGATTTATATCTACTAGTATGTATATTAATATGTTTGGAAAGTTGGATGTGAGAAAACACAACTTATGTACATACATTATTGGGATTTATGCATGAATGACAATTTTTGATGCTCATATTTGTGTTTAATATGTTCTAGGAACATGTTAGAAATATTAGTTTGATGAAATTGGATTTCATGGTTAAACTTTCCAAAATGAACACTTTCTAAAATAGAAAACTCTTGTGATTGTCATACGTGATTTACGTTAATGTTGGTATGATTAGAATCACCAGAAGTATGATAATGTGCTACTTACATTTTATGATTGATATGGTACACAAACAAACACTAACAAACGCAAATGTGTCACCAACATGTGGTTGGGTCAATACGAGTCAACACAAGTAAAACACGAATGCTCTAAAACACAAACACTTGGAGTTGTATCGGATATAACAAAACACAAGACAAACAGAAACACAAACATAAACTCATTACCCTATATGATTGTAGACGGTAACAAGTAGGTGCTAGCAAACACAAACAGAACGAAAAACATGAACTGCACTATTAGGTGAGTTCATGGCCCCTTTTACAGTTTTTCGACACTCGGGGGAGAAAACATGCATACAAACGCTTTTAATACAAAAAAATTTTTTTGATACATATTTACATGCTATTATCATTTATACATGTGTGTGACACATCACACCAAAGTCCTTGCAAACACATCGAACCGTTAATAGTGCACGGGGCTCAGTGGTAATTCTGAATAGTATTATTTGGACATGACAAGCCCCGTCCGTCATGCCAGATAACCGACCTGATTGGAGGTTAGAATGGATGCAAAATTGACCAATTACATTTCCATTTTCTTGTGACGGACATGGCGGAAGGCTCATAGTCAGCTTCGGTTGTGAACCACATATGTTATAAAGACACATTGACTAGCTATCAATGTATAATTGCATTTGTAATGATATGTAGTCCTGCAAATATTTATTGTTTAACATTGTTAATAAACATGTGCTCTCATCAACCATTGTGTTGACGTCAATGTTTTCGTAACCGAACCGGACATCGAATCGGGCGCTTTACTTGTTGCTGGTCGGACCGGACTCAAGAACCGGATAATATAATAATTATATAAAAGTTTCAGTAAAATTATAGAATTATAAACACATTTAAACAAACATAATTAATGTTTAAACATTTATAATCATGTTAAAAAATACAAGTTTTGATTTTGATATTTAGTTCTTTGGATTTTAGTTAAAAAATTAAAAATAAACTTGAAATCTGGTCCGACGAGTGATCCGGTTCTGGGTCCGACCGGATAACTGGCTCAACCGGCCGGTTCCCTTGAGGGCAGTTCGCATGTTTTATTTGGACCGGCTGACCTCCCGGTTCCCGGTCAGATCGCCGGCTGGCCGGTCTGGTTCAGGTCTGACAACACTGGTTGACGTTGCTCGCATGTTTTTATCAGGTTACTAAGGCACATGCTCAATATTGGACACTAGGATAAAGTCTCATGCATCTTTGTTGTGTCTTGAAGAATTCGAACACCTTATTTTTTCTGGTTTTAGTGTGTAATGCTTAAACAACAGAAACGCTTCCGCACTTTCAATTTGTATTTGTCAAACGTAACACTTTTAAACTCTAGATTCCGCAACTTTGATTTATCAAAACTGTTTTATCCAGTTTATTGGATGTACGTATGAAGGGGCGATATGTGATATTGATTGTATTGTAAATCTAGAAGGTGCGGGTTGTTACTCTACAGTTGAAAATTTTGGATTATGATGTTTTGATGTTAAATGGATTGTAGCCGGTACAACTTTTTCGTATAAAAAATTATTGTCTATTATTGAATGTTGTATTTACGTATATGATTATATATTTTAGTTATATACTCATATAATCATAATGTGATAGGCGTTAGTATCATGCCAATAATTGTTGTAATGGTGAAGATCATGGCGGGACGAAGAAGAGGAAGACGTAATGCTGGAGGGAGTGGCAACATCAACATGAGTGCAACTAAACTAAATGCATTCATAAATGATCAAGTAGTAGAGGCGATTTCATCCCACAAGGCAACCCGAAACCAAAACCAATTGAATCAAGGAGGTGAATTGTCTTCTTCTGATTTCACTTAGCATATTATCCACTCATTTCTAATCTACATATTTGCACGTTCAAAGCGTTCTTGGATTGGAAACCTCACTCCTTCAATGGCCAAGAGGGTGTCATTGGATATCCATTTTTCGTATTCGGATCGGATCAGATATTCGAATTCAATCTGAATAACCCGAAGGAACCTTGTTTTTTGGGTTGTTTAGGTTATTCGGATATAAAAATAAGCATATTCAGATAGATTCGGATCGGATTAACAAATTTCTAATTTGGTGGGTCGGGTTTCGGATTGGGTCTTGAAATTTTCAAATTCGATTAATCCGATTCGAATAACTCGAATAAACCGCTATCCGACCCAATGAACACGCCTAATTGAGAAAGCAGAATCAACCTTCGCCATGAGAAACTACAGGGATGTATACTGTGTTAAGAGGGCGGTAAGAAATCTAGAGGGAGAAACCCTCAATTGGCTGAATGCTAACTTTCAAACCTTGGGGATAGAAGCGGAAAATGCCCTACCTTGGGAAGAGTTCAAGGGAATGATGAACCACGAATACTGTCCTCACGGTGAAGTTCATAAACATGGAAGCAAATCCTGGAACCACAAGATGGTCAGATCTGAAATTGAGGCATACACTACTAGGTCCCACTAGCTGGCACACCTGTGCCCAAAAATGGTGACACTAGCCTACAAACACATCGATAAATACATCAAGGGATTAGTACCTCAGATTCAAGGAATGGTATTGTCTGCCGATCCTATCAACCTACAACAAGCCATACGACTAGCCCACAAGCTCATTGATTTGGCCGTTAGTCAAGGTCTTTTATCTCCACGTGGATTAGTGATTTAGGTCCACGACAACAAACGTAATTGGCTTAACACCCCATCGAAAACATCAACTCTCTAGCCTTCGCCAAAGTAATGCAAGTTCGAATCACCCAAAGCTTACATCCACTCACACCCCAAATGCATTAAGTGTGGTTTTCACAACCAAGGTCAATACGACAGTTTCCAATGACATCGGTACGGAAAGTTGGGACATGCAGCGAAGGACTACAGAGATGAACGTCAGGTTGTGACCCAACAACCCCAACATGAGAAAATAGTGCCTAAAGGATGCTTCTAATGTGGAAAACCCAGACACTTCAAGAAAGACTATCCATATTTGAAACACACTGGAGCAACAACAACAATCAACACAACATCAACAAAAATGGGAACAACAACAATGGCTCGAATAGGCGAGCCTTCGTGATTGGGACAAAGGAAGACAGTAAAGATACGAACCTCGCTACAGGTACGTACCTACTAAATGAACATTATTCTTCTGCATTGTATGATATTGGGGAAAAGAAGAGTTTTATATCTAGTGAATTCTGTAAATTGCTTGACATTACTCTAATTCCACTAGAAGTCGAGTACACTGTAGAACTGGCTGATGGTAAGTTGATCAGAACCAAACACGTCCTGAAAGGATTTAGTTTAGAGCTAGCAAATCACAAGTTTAGAATTGACCTCATGCCAGTCAAACTCGGCAGTTTTGATGTCGTAGTAGGGATGGATAGTTATCTGAGAACCAAGCCGAGTTAGTTTGTCAAGATAAGATTGCGTGTATCCCTATCCCTAGTGGAGAATATTTATCTGTCCAAGGCGAAAGGAACAACACTCCCTTAAGCATCATCCCGTGCATGAAAGCACTCAAATGCCTACGAAAGGTGTAACATTTAGAGTTTTCAAAAAAATACATCGTGTCAAAATTCTAATAAATAAAAGTTCGGTGCGCATTATTTAATAAAATGATACTTAATGTTGTATAAATCATATACATTAAATAGCTTTAAAAAAAACAAGTAATTGTAATCTAGTTGATGTGTGTGTGTGTATATAAACTTCTACAAATAAATATATAACTTTTATAAATAAATTGATTCTATAAGTATAAAAAATTAATTAAGTTAATTATTATTATTATTATTATTATTATTATTATTATTATTATTTTAGTTTTGAATTAAAAAGGAAAAGAAATAAAATAGAATGGCATAATGGTAATTATTTTAAAGTGGAATTTAATTACCCAACCCCAAATTCCCGTCCCCCTTCTTGATCCCGTTTTTCCGACGGGAATTCCGGCCACAATCCGGCCAAGCGCCGGCAACCATTATATCCGACCCATTTGGCCACCATTTGAACCGGTTTTCGATGCCTCATGACCCAAAATCGTTTTCTAACGTTTCTAGCACATTAACACCTGATAAAAACAATGTTTAATTTGACTATTGATTACCCAAAACGTAAACATTAACCTCATCATTAAAGTCGAACGTTTCAAACCAATCGGACATCAAAATGATAGGGTATTCATTTATTCTTGCATTTCGAATCAAACTACAATAGAAAAATTCTCTGTAACTTATTCTAACTCTCGGAATCTTATCAAGTTCGTCCGCACGCTTAGGGTACACAAACTCGGTCCATACTACACCAATCCAAGTAAGTGATATATGTATTTCGAACGTTTTTAGATGAGAAACAAAAGCCCTATGCTTGTGGAATCTAATTCATGACCAATTGAACGAATTTAGACTGAATCTAAACTAGGGTTCTTGAGGAATTTAAGTAAATTTCAGAATGTTTTTAACAATAAAGGGAATGGCATTTGAAGCGAGAAACACCCATTGGATCAGTGGTTAAAGCATTTGGTTTTGGATTGGAGGTCCCGGGTTCGTATCCGGCTCGACCGGTTTTGGACTAAAACTCGACATTTTTTTATTATTTTATTTCTTTTATTTTACTGCCCAAATCAACTCCAAAAATTCTAAAAAAATTCAAAAAATTCAAAAATGATGTTTTGAACGTTCTGTAAAAAGATCAAAATTTTTCAGATTTTATTTCTATTATTTAACTATTTAAATTGTATTTAATTGGTTTAAAATAAACAAAAAAATACCAAGTCAATTTTAAAAATTCTGAAAAATTTACAGAAATTATAAATAAACATTTTAAACATACTGTATAAATATTAAAATTTTTCAGAATTTTTTTATGTTATTTTACTATTTAAATTTTATTTAAATAGTTTAAAATATAAAAATTATATCAAATCATTTTTAAAAATTCTTAAAAAATTATAGAAATTATAAAACATGTTTATAAATATTCTGGAAAAATTTTAAGAATTTTTGGACGTTATTTTTATAAAGTTATATTTTAGATGTTTAATTAAATATTAAAAATAAAGTTTAGTATAAAAATATTCTAAAAATTCAGAATATTATTTTACGTATTCTGAAAATTATTTTGAAGATGATATAATCAGTTTTATTAAACAACTATTTATTTTAATAAAACTTTATTTAAGTTTTGTTTTAAATTTAACTCTTAAACATATAAAGGTTTTAAGAAAATACATATACATATATTTTGGAATATTTTAATTTAATATTCTGAAATATATTATAATAATATAGAATAATATTTATTGATTATTTTTAATAAAATATTGTCTAGATTATTATCAAGTTGTTAAAAAGAATAAATGATTCAAGGATTTGAATTACAAAAACATATAGAAATATTTTGGTTGTTTTATATAAATCAAATAACATTTATACAAAACGTTTAGATATTTAAAATATATCAATAAAATCTTTCTTTCATAATTATTTAAAAATTATAAAAGAGGGGTTTATAAAATCCAATTTAGGGTTTTGTTTTTTTTAGGGAGATCCATTAGGAATGACATAAACTTTATATATTCATGTGAACTCTAGAACATATACAAAATTATATCACATTATAGGATGAATTGTGACTTCACAAGTTTTCATCCTACTTAATAACTTCTTGGGATTAAAGCTAGACATGTGAGTTATTCTCATACTTTCCTTTTTACTTTTGTAAATTTTGGGAATGTCACATATGTCTTTATCAACTCAATGTATTCTTAGAGTCAAAAACATGATGCAAATTACTTAGTTTGGTATAAATGCCTTAAGTGTTGTGTGATTACTTGAATGATAGAACATGTGACGACTTGGAATTCTTGTATGCATATTCATTATACACAAAGTATCCTAAGAATGGTTAGATACCTTCTTCGCTTAGACTTTGGTCTTAGTGTTAAAAAGGTGAAAAGTGTACATTTGCAAACTTGTAGACTAACTAATTTAATTAAGGTCTTGCTAACCTTGATTTATAGGTTATGTTATGTCTCATGTTTGAGGACAATTGTAAAGGACAAATGACATTGGGAAGAACTTGATTACTTATACATGATTGAATGACAAATACTTGTGATGACTTGTTATGAATTATGTAACATCACTGTACTTCAGGTCGTCCGTACATCCGTACGATTGTACTGTTACGACCTGATATAATAATTATTAATGAAAATGAATTATTGGATGCATTATTTAATGATTATCACTGTTATTGGTATACATGCTTAGAACATATTATTATACACGTAAACCATGGGAAATTTAGTTGTAACCCAACTAAACAGAACAGAGAGTTTATCGCAGTTATATTGTTGATGATTATGGATTTGGGTTGAAATGGAAAGGAGTTTGAGTTGGTCGGTTATGGTTTGGTTGCTAAACATAGTCAAGGACACATGGTCATGATTTATCGAAATAGCGGTGGGACGGTGTAGGGGAGGTTGCAATCTACCTCTGCATATGCCCTATACATATGCATATTTCAGTCTATCATGGATGTGTCAGTGACTTGGTTTAGTGGGTTTTGGTTTGGGATTTTAATATTAAAGTTAATAAAATAATTGGAATTAAATACGCGATGGTGATGTTACGAACATAATTTAAACGCGAATATTAATTCAGAAATATTAACTTAATAACGTATTCGCGTGGGTGACGATTCATACGAATATAATTATTAAGAATAATATTCTGAAACGATATTCCATAAATTGTAAATCGAATCGAAATATGGTACGAGCGTCGGATTCGCAAAGGTGACGATCTTTACGAATACGTACGCGAGTAACGCGTTTCGACGAGATAACGAAATAATATTTTATGATATTAAATTTAATAAATGAAAATTTAGAACATTTATTAGGAATCACAACCTAAAACGAAATCGAATAAACCGTTTTAATTAAATAAATGAATTATCGTAAATGAAACTTAATCGTTTTACGAAACAATTTATTTAAAATCTTTTCGTTAAAACAAAACCTATTTATTTAAATGCTTTATGTATTAAATGTGATTTTCATTAAAAACCGAGCAACTAATTATCTTTAAGCAAAATAAACGAGACCGATCATGCGGTGTTACAACGGAGTATAAAGAAGATGAAAGACATCACCTTCTTCATTTCCATCTTCTTCTCTCTCTCTCTCTCTACATAGCAATTTCGTCACCCACATTTCACCACAACTTCTCTCAAGCTTTTTAAGCTCGTTTCTTGACGAAATCGCGAGATCTCGGAGCCTAAACGACCGGGGAATCAAGGAGAACAAGAAAGTACAAGAAAATCTCACGTTCACTCACTGAATCGAGGTAAATCTAAGGTTTTAAATTCGGTTTTTATGATAGATAACAAACCCTTAACTCAATGATGTTAAAACCGATTTATATACTTGAAAAACGCTAAAACAAACTAGTAGGATTGTTGGGATAGATTGTAACAGGCTTGAAATGCGAAAATGGAGATGTGGGTGAGCTGGTTCGTCGGAGATATGGTCGGGCGAACCTGTAACAGGATCGGCCGAACCCTTTCCAGGTTGGCGAACCTGTGAATGCAACCTGGACGAACCATGGGATAGCTTGGGCCGAACCTTCGAAGGTGACATAGCCGAACCTTTAGTGGCCCAGCGAACCTTCTCCTTCAACGAACCCTCTCCTTCAACGAACGCTAGCTGCTAACAGCCGAGCTCTCCACGAACCTATGAGCTGGTGGTACATAGTCACGAACCTTCCATGGGCGGGGGAATACAGGTTTTAGCCGATCCCTTGAGGGCTAGGCGAACCTAGCTTGTTGGCGAACCCTGGCATGCCACGAACCCTGAGCCCGAACCCTGCATGTGGTGCAGCGAACCTTTGGACAAGATGGGACGAACCTTGCATGGGCGAGCCGAAACCTTGTGTCGTGACACCACCGAACCCTCATGATCTAGAATACCTAATTGCCGAACCCTACCTTGGTGACGAACCTAGGTATTAAGGCCGAACCTTGTGATTGACAACTACTAGCCGAACCTACTACCTAAGTCGGGCCGAACCTATGGCTGTTGCCAAAGGTTCGCTGCCCTCAACTAAGACAAACCTAATTTTTGACTAAGGTTAATGTAGGATTGTATGTTATGGGAACTAGGGGTATACATACATGCAAGTTGAATTACAAGATCACCACCTTTTTCTCTCAATTTAATCTAAATTTTCTTTAACATTGTAAAATGATTATAGAGGTAATAAATAGTGTTGCGTAAAAACCTAACTTCTCATGAGAACAATTTAATTACAATTATTTTGAACACAAAGTGGATTTTTATAAACTATATAAAGGTGGTGGAGTTGAGTAACCATGTAGGTATGTATGTTGGGTGTGTAAGGATAAAGATAGTACACATTGGTTACCATACATAATTATGAGAAGTATACATACTAGTTCCTAATTAGATATCCTCACTTGATAAGCAACACTACCAAGTTTAAAACACTTTTATGATGATCAATTATTACGGATTGAGTGTTGCAACTTGACTTGGTTTAATACACTAAGTTAATGTAACATCTGACAAACAAAAGTAAATACTTATGATTAGCCAATTGAAATAAAACGCACACACTTATGAGCATGAACATACGATAATTACAGATCTTTGAGTTGCTTTGAGTTACCTACGCGAGCGCGCATAATACGAGAACACTGATTCTAAGGACTCAGGTGAGTTCTCATAACCTCCCTTTTTTTAAACTGTTTTGTTTTAGAACTCGGAGGTGAAACATGTATACCAATTTTAAAAATATTATTTTGATAACACATGGATGATACCTGTTTATCAATATGATATTCATATTATAGATTATCATTATATATGGATTATCACTTATTAATATATATTTCATGTTATTGACTTCGGTCATTAACAAGGATTACATGTATTGCCTCTTGGATTATCACAACTCCATGAATCATTGCCTTTAACTTCGGTTAATTGCTTTGATCTCATGTATTGTCACGTGGATAGCTTCCACTCCATGGATCATGTTTTTAACTTATGTTAATTACATAATATCCATGTATAGTCACATATATTATTTGAGAATAGTGATGTTGAGATTGGTTGAATGGTTATGTGGTTGATTATCTATTATTGATTATGATTATCTCTGATTGTCTATGACTGAATTGATATGTGATTATGTGTTTGTTTATGTGTTTGATTGATTGTGTTGGGATATGTATTGGATTGTCACACAGGTACTCTGGTAGATTTTCTCAGACAAACCATAAGTTTTTATACTCATTTTATCTAAATTTTTTTATAAAAACCTTTTCAAAATACAAACTTTTATACTCATTTTATAAAACACTTTTAAAGTATAAAAACATATGATTACTCACCAACTACTTAGTAGTTGACACTTGATTTTCTTACATGTTTCAGGTGATGAAGCTAAGTAGGTTGAGAAGGATGGACTCTCATATTTTGGACGTCATCACATAGGATCTTGGACTTAGCTAAATTTAACTAAAATTCTGGCGATAGAGTTTAGTTAGTTTAGCTAATTCTTTTGGTGTAATTGATGTATTTAATTCATGATGAACATGATTTTTGTTGTAATTAATTTGGTTGATTATATGACTATGTGATGATTTAATTAGATGCCCACGAGCTTATGAACAATCTACACATCCCTCGTGGCATCCCGGCGTTTCCACCATCGGTCGGGGTGTTACAAATTCTTAGGTTTAGCATGCTTCTAGAATACATGTAAGAACATAGACTTAGGCTTATTACCATTTGGACTTAGTATTGCATCTCTTTACTTATATATACATATTATAACTTGTATGAGTACTCACCAACTATGCAAATAGTTGACAAATTGTATTTTACATATGTGACAGGTAATTGAAGATGGGAAGACATAAGCTAGGCTTAGAGGACTTAGTTTAATAATTTAAAATAATTTATGTTATGTTGAAATTTGATTATGTAATGTTGGATTTGATTTCTATGTTTGAATGTTGAATGGTTGAGTGAATATTTTAATATGGATGTTTAAATATTTAAACTTTAATAGTAGTCCATGAGCTTTTGAACAATCAAACTCACGCCCCAATATATTCCGCCATTGGTTGGGGTGTGACAGATTGGTATCAGAGCCAAGGTTATAGGGGTTTAGGTTATTAGAAATGGTGACCTAGACTATGACTAAGCTAACCCCAAATATGAGTTATCTCATATTACTTTTGATGTGTTCATATGATGCTTATGTGCTACATGTTACGTTTTGTTTTATGTGTTTTATTTCATGATTATATAACTTGTTACCATAGAGGAATGCCATAGTTTATAAACATATTATGCTTAAACTAGTTTAAGACTTCCATAGAGGAATAACTTAGCTTATAAGTTACATATGTTTTCCTTAGTTTAAGAATACCATTGAGGTATGCCTTAGACTGTCGTAAGATTATAACACATGCTATTCTTTAGCTTTAGTATATCTTAGAAAATATTTAAGTCAATTCTTATCTCATTTTCTCGAACACGCGGCTACTCCATATACGTTAGGAATTCATATCATTAGGCTAGAATGCCTAATCAAATTTTCTGAACAATTCAATACATATATGGTTATATGTATTATAAATTTATTGTTATAATCCCGTTAGAGTTAGGTTCGTAAGACGGACATGTATTAACTGGAAGGGTGGATACCATTAGTTAGGACTCCTGTCTAGGAAAGCGATTCGTATAAATCCCTGACATGATGTGGGACTAGTCTAGCTTTCCTAGGGAATTCTAGTGAGAGTATCTTAACCTATAGGCCAAAGCATGTCACACCAAACGTCTTATAAACTATACAACTCTAATAAGTCAAAGGTATTTAATTTTGGATACCATTCCTTTTTGTTTTAAACAAGTCATCATGATTTCTAATTCGATTTTTTTAGCCAAAACACAATGATATATTAGGATGTTTTATAATTCGTTTAGAATTCAACAAAGTGATATGATTTGGACTTATTAAATTTTAACATGAGTGATTTCATGTAAATTCAATCAAGTTCACATCATTCATGTTATTGATTCAAAGACGAATTATTCTATACTTGTAGACTTAAATGATGGTTCAAGGATTTCATGATATTACATCTAAGATTTGTGATAAATAGTTATTACAACTATCTAAGATCATATAATATCACATACATGGGTATTCTATATCACACGTCTATTCATAACCAATCATTTATAAACAATGATATTATACTTATGATTAATTGATATTCATTTATCATATTAATTCTAAGTTTTATAATATCTCAAACATTCTTGACGGATCACAATATCTATACATTAACACATGATTCCGTTGCTAGGATGCAATTTTGGAATCACTATACTTATATGACTATCGAATTAGTCAAGTTTGAGTATTATGTGACGAACTTGTAATAGCCTGTCAGGTTAAAGCATTTACATCAAACGTCAGATGGATACAAAAAAAATACTATTCCAATATATTTCAAATGTCAATCTTGTCAAAGTTTATGGTTTTACACGATGAAATTTCTCAACCTATTAAATGTCTTATGAACCACAATGATTGTGACAACAAGTTTTCATTGAAGACAACTAAAGTCATGTGTCATGTTCAAAAAGTAGGATAATCATGTAAGGCAAATTACCGTTGCGGGTGCACACAGAACTAGAATTTGCAGTACATGTGAATTCTGCAACCAGAAATAATGAACACAACTGTAGCAAACATTGAATGGAAACTTAAATTTTGACAAATTTGATTTGGAATTCAAAACATATTCATAGATAAACATCAAATCAATTCTTAATTCCTATTCAAACATACGTGTACTCAGAGTTTATGGTAGGTGATTGGTATGCTTTCAAAGTACTTTTGGTGTGGTGGGTTGCTGCGGTATACCCTATATATAAGCACTAACATTACATTGGGAATAGAACCAAAAGCTTGACCAAGTAGTTATAATTTTGACAAAGCGGTTAGTTAGATCAAATATTATTTATATACCAAGGGTTGAGGTGTGTTAATTTTTCTATACACAAACTCAAATTAAAAGTTCATGATATTGTAACTATGATTAGTGAGTTGTCACTACATCTAAAAGGTTATAATGTCACAAGTTTTATGTATAAGGTCTATATTACAAATCCATGACTCATTAGAATATTATGCTTAAGATTCAGTGAAGAATATTATCACTTTGGAAGTACTATAATATGACACAACTCATGCAATTCATACAATCCAATATTCTTCATAATCATACTCTCTATTGAAAAAAAAAATCATTCTATTCAAACAAGAAGATAGGTCATCAACACTTAGACCATTTTCATCTCGCGTTCTATTATTTGCTTACCTAATGATGCTGGTAGTGCATCAACTGCACTCATTTGATCATCGTACTCAAAACTGCAGCATAATGAAAGTACAAGTGATTCAAACCACTGTATTACTCATTAATGTTCTATATGCACCTCCCGTGATTCAGGCCTGCTCTACATTGGGTCAACAGGAATATCATGCTTAACAATTCGGTGAACAAGGTCAATGTGTGATTTGGTTAGTTTTATTTACAAATTGAAGCTCAACAAATATGGATTTCCAATTGACTTTTATCAAAGGAATTGGAATGTTTTAGTAAGCATGACCATGTTGTTTCAAATGCCATGCTGAAACATCCTATCTAATCCCCATATCGTTTCATATCTTCTAACCTTCAATAACTTACAAGACAATTAATGATCATAAGCCAAGAATCTTTTGTAAACAAAACTTAATCATCGTCTATTCTTACCGTATTATAACAACTAGAGACATTTAAAAAATAATAAGACCAATCATCATTATAACACATTCGATAGGATATTATTGGGATAAGATATCATGTATTGATAATGTGTTGGGTTATTGACTAGGTTCGCCTTGTATATAACCTATATATATATATATATATATATATATATATCAAAGCAATGATAAAGTATTAGGAATCAATAATTGAACTAAAAATATAAATCATTAATAAAGGTTTATTAAGTCGAATGTGATTTAACAAAATCAAACCATGAATAAGCGTTCAAATAAACATTTTTATAGTGAACACCTCAATTTTAATTCCAAATATTTTTTTTTTGAGAATTATCAATTTTATTATTTTAATGGAATTTATAAGAACATGAACATTCAGAATGAAAGATTAATCTTTGAAGCAAAAGAATGCAATTACAAGTTCTAAGAATTGTTGCTAAAATAAAGATAAACATATACAAAAAATTAGTTTCAAAGGCTGATATTGCAAATTTATCGTAAGTTCAATTCTGATCACAAGAGTTCGTTAAGCTACAACTTATTTCAAAATTCAAAAAGTTTTGAAAGAATATTTAGTATTTTGATATAATGCATATTTAGCATCTAAAAAAATGGTGTAGTAAATTAATGAACAAATCTGTTATTATAAATCTCTACATATGTCTTAATTATAAGTGTATATTGGTGATTCAATCCACTTCTAAGATAATATTATAGAGATTTCATAAAATACAACTTCATGAACCTTCCTATTGAACTGTATATTGATGACTCAATGCACTACGTAGGGAAACTCATTAAAACTATATAATGAGAAGAAAACCAAGAATTTCTACAAACTTCCTAACGAAGTGTACATTGGTGATTCAATGCACATGGTAAGGAAATGCGTATAAATTTTAACAAATAAATAAAGTAAAAATGAATAGTTCAAGGATGCTTAAAAAAATAATAAAGTTCGAATGAAAGATAAAAATCATTAACTATTTCTATTTAATAAATTTCGAGACGAAATTACCTAAAGTAAGGGAGACTGTAACATTTAGAGTTTTCAAAAAAATATATTTTGTCAAAATTCTAATAAATAAAAGTTCGGTGCACATTATTTAATAAAATGGTACTTAATGTTGTATAAATCATATACAATAAATAGCTTTCAAAAAAAAACACGTAATTGTAATCTAGTTGATGTGTGTGTGTATAAACTTCTACAAATAAATATATAACTTTTATAAATAAATTGATTCTATAAGTATAAAAAGTATAAAAAATTAATTAAGTTAATTATTATTATTATTATTATTATTTTAGTTTTGAATTAAAAAGGAAAAGAAAAAAATAGAATGGCATAATGGTAATTATTTTAAAGTGGAATTTAATTACCCAACCCCAAATTCCCGTCCCCCTTCTTGATCCCGTTTTTCCGACGGGAATTCCGGCCACAATCCGGCCAAGCGCCGGCAACCATTATATCCGACCCATTTGGCCACCATTTGAACCGGTTTTCGATGCCTCATGACCCAAAATCGTTTTTTAACGTTTCTAGCACATTAACACCTGATAAAAACAATGTTTAATTTGACTATTGATTACCCAAAACGTAAACATTAACCTCATCATTAAAGTCGAACGTTTCAAACCAATCGGACATCAAAATGATAGGGTATTCATTTATTCTTGCATTTCGAATCAAACTACAATAGAAAAATTCTCTGTAACTTATTCTAACTCTCGGAATCTTATCAAGTTCGTCCGCACGCTTAGGGTACACAAACTCGGTCCATACTACACCAATCCAAGTAAGTGATATATGTATTTCGAACGTTTTTAGATGAGAAACAAAAGCCCTATGATTGTCGAATCTAATTCATGACCAATTGAACGAATTTAGATTGAATCTAAACTAGGGTTCTTGAGGAATTTAAGTAAATTTCATAATGTTTTTAACAATAAAGGGAATGGCATTTGAAGCGAGAAACACCCATTGGATCAGTGGTTAAAGCATTTGGTTTTGGATTGGAGGTCCCGGGTTCGTATCCGGCTCGACCGGTTTTGGACTAAAACTCGACATTTTTTTTATTATTTTATTTCTTTTATTTTACTGCCTAAATCAACTCCAAAAATTCTAAAAAAATTCACAAAATTCAAAAATGATGTTTTGAACGTTCTGTAAAAAGATCAAAATTTTTCAGATTTTATTTCTATTATTTAACTATTTGAATTGTATTTAATTGGTTTAAAATAAACAAAAAAAATACCAAGTCAATTTTAAAAATTCTAAAAAATTTACACAAATTATAAATAAACATTTTAAACATACTGTATAAATATTAGAATTTTCAGAATTTCTTTATGTTATTTTACTATTTAAATTTTATTTAAATAGTTTAAAATATAAAAATTATATCAAATCGTTTTTAAAAATTCTTAAAAAAATACAAAATTATAAAACATGTTTATAAACATTCTGGAAAAATTTTAAGAATTTTTGGACGTTATTTTTATGAAGTTATATTTTAGATGTTTAATTAAATATAAAAAAATAAAGTTTAGTATAAAATTATTCTAAAAATTCAGAATATTATTTTACGTTTTCTGAAAATTATTTTGAAGATGATATAATCAGTTTTATTAAACAACTATTTATTTTAATAAAACTTCATTTAAGTTTTGTTTTAAATTTAACTCTTAAACATATAAAGGTTTTAAGAAAATACATATACATATATTTTTGGAATATTTTAATTTAATATTCTGAAATATATTATAATAATATAGAATAATATTTATTGATTATTTTTAATAAAATATTGTCTAGATTATTATCAAGTTGTTAAAAAGAATAAATGATTCAACATATAGAAATATTTTGGTTGTTTTATATAAAACATTTGGATATTCAAAATATATCAATAAAATCTTTCTTTCATAATTATTTAAAAATTATAAAAGAGGGGTTTATAAAATCAAATTTAGGGTTTTGTTTTTTTTTTTGGGAGATCCATTAGGAATGACATAAACTTTATATATTTATATGAACTCTAGAACTTATACAAAATTATATCACATTATAGGATGAATTGTGACTTCACAAGTTTTCATCCTACTCAATAACTTCTTAGGATTAAAGCTAGACATGTGAGTTATTCTCATACTTCCCTTTTTACTTTTGTAAGTTTTGGGAATGTCACATATGTCTTTATCAACTCAATGTATTCTTAGAGTCAAAGCATGATGCAAATTACTTAGTTTGGTATAAAGGCCTTAAGTGTTGTGTGATTACTTGAATGATAGAACATGTGACGACTTGGAATTCTTGAATGAATATTCATTATACACAAAGTATCCTAAGAATGGTTAGATACCTTCTTCGCTTAGACTTTGGTCTTAGTGTTAAAAAGGTGAAAAGTATACATTTGTAAACTTGTAGACTAACTAATTTAATTAAGGTCTTGCTAACCTTGATTTATAAGTTATGTTATGTCTCATGTGTCGCACCCCGAGAAATCCCGTCCCTTCCGGGGCGCGAGCGACGGCAGATTGTCAGGATCGCAGTCTCCGGTCACACAACGTGCGAGACCTATATGTCTGATTTCGTACGTACATCCAGTAATTTGGATAAAACAGTTTAATAATATCAGAGTTGCGGAAGTGAAGTATAAATTAACAAAATAGTTTAATCATTCATAGTTGCGGAAGCGTTAAATCAAAATGGTTTTCAAAGCGATACGTGACAATAGTAGCGGAAGCGATTAAAGCTGATTAACATTACATAACAACCAAATGATAATAAATGTTTGATAAACTAAGACACTTAAATAGATGCATGCGACTCCGGCCTAGCATCCTATTCCTGGTGCGCGTGCCTTAGTTACCTGAGAAAACATGCGAGTAAAAGGTCAACACAATGGTTGGTGAGAGCACAGGTTTGTAATCAGCAGTAAACATCAAAATGTTTAAAGTAAATGTATGCAGGTCTATTTTTCAATACAATGCAATATCAATTGATAGCTAGTCAATATGTTTTATATCATATGCGGGTTCGCAACCGAAGCTAACATGCTGCCTCCCACCATATCCATCCAAGATATGGCAAATGTTGTTTGGTCATTTTGCACTGTTCCGACCTCCAGTCGGGGTGGCCATACGGCTCGCAACAGTGGGGCTTGTCAGGCCCAAATAGTACTATTCAGAATTACCACGCTGAGCGCAATGCGCTATTAACGGTTCGAGGTGTGTTTAATGAGGACTTATCAGTTTGTGGATGAATGTCACACATATGTATATACGATATTAGCATGTACAAAAATAACCAAAAGTGTGTAAGTTGTTCAAAAACAGTTGTATGCAATGTTTTCTCCCCCAAAGGTAGAAAATGTAAAAAGGGGCCGTGAACTCACCTTAGCGAAGTAAACAACGTAAGCGTAAGCTCCTGTGTAGTCAGGTAGTCAGTCACCGGCTACCTATATCGTATACTATACGTGAGTTCGTGTAAGTGATCGTGTTACGTGATCGATAACTCTCGGTCGATCATGTCTGTCCGTGTCGGTCTACATTGACCGTGTTTGACCGTGTGTGTCAACGACCCGTTGGTGAACCTTGTGTTGTTTGTGTTTTGTGAAACATTCGTGTTAGTGCTCGTTGTGTGCAAAACGCGCAAGTCGCGTCTATGGACAACTTACCATTTATAGTAAGTTTCCATTTATAGCAAGTTCACTAGAATATTGATTTTAGAGTTCTAGCATGCCCATTAATCCTACGTGATCATGTTAACACATAACACATCATCATACAAAGTCACATAAGTCATTTACAATATGTTTGCACATAAAAGTTTCCTAAAATGGAAAGTTTCCATTTGTAGTATTCGTGACAACGAAAACCATCTAACTTAGTATCTAATCATCATACTACAACATAATAAGTCATCTAGCATGTTCGAATCACACATCATGTTTACAAATCGATTTTTGTAAAAATAAAGTTACCAAAAATAGTAACTTTGTGGTTTTTGCATCAAATGACCATCTTAATATTTCTAAACCAATTTTCATGTCACCAATCATCATAATAATCAATCTAACATCATTTAAACATGCAAAAATGGTCCATAACATCATCTAGCAATACTTTGACCCGAAAAGTTACTAAATATAGTAACTATGTCAAAATGACCATAAACATTATCAAAATCACATTCTAAGTGTTCAAATCATCATCTTAACATCCTAATAGCAATTCCTCATACATGCATGTTCATCAATCTCACTAAATCATCATCTCGTAACTCAAAAGTTACTAAAAATAGAAATAATCATAAATAAACCATTTTAACATCATCTATTCATGAAATCATCATCCAATGTTATCAAGAAACATATCTATATACTCAAAATCATTCTAACCATCATGGATCATACATGCATGGCATTATAATGTCATAAATCATCATTTCAAGCATATAGGTTCATACTCATCACTTTAGATCATCATAAAACTCAATCTAAACATCATAGATCATCAAGAAATACATTTATATCATCAAACCCAGATTCAAACCACAAGAAATTCGTGCATTGTGATGGGTGGGTGCTTGCATGTGTGATTTAACACTTGTATGTGTGTGTAGTGATGTGTCAATGAGTGTTTTAGTCACAAGAACTACCTCAAAGGCTCAAGATGGTTGAGATGATGACAAGAGCAGCCTCCAACGCTCCTGGAACTTCGAATAGTGCAGGTTCGAGATGATGGTGGTGGTTTCAAGCTCTAAGTATGGCCTCCAAGCTTCAATCCTCTTCAACTTTGAGCTTCAAGGACCTTCAATGGCCTCCCAAGCTTCAAAGCTTCAACAATGGAGGTTTTCTGGTGAAATGATGAAGAAACAGAGGTAGGAACTCGAGATAGAGGTGTTGTGACCGAGAGAATAGGATTAGAATGATTAAAGTGAGATAGGTTGAGTGTAAATCTTATTTTTGCGATCTGTGCATGTCAGGCGTAACGCCTGGCGTGGCTTACCAAGGCCAGGCGTACCGCGCGGATGGAAAATGTGTCCGGCTGATTTCTTAGTCCCGCGCGCATCGCCAGGTCTGGGTGCTTCGGGTCAGGCGTACCGCCTGGCCCAAAAGTTAGGCCCACTAAGCCTATTTTGTTGTTCTGGGCTCGTTCTTGCCCGTTTCTCGACTGTAGAACATCGTTCGAGTGTCGTTTGGACTCTAATCGTCAATTATTAGCCATAACTGACTTGTGAAGTGTTTCAGTGCTTAGTTGTTGTGAAGTTCACTGACGTTCGTGAGACTCGTGTGTGTTTCGGTAATTCCTCGAATTATCGATGATTGTTTGTGTTCGTGTCTAACGAAGTGTTTGCACGCTTGATTAATCCTAATCAACGTGTGATGCACAATTCAATAATTCCCCGAATTATTGTTTTGCGTTAGCGTTGTGTTTGCCACACTTGGTTTCCAAAACCAATGTGCAATGTACGATTCGATAGCTCCCCGGACTATCGTTTCGTAGTAGTTTGTGTTCAACTCATCTAATTAAACATAATTAAATGAAATGCAACAAGTATGAATGTGAAATGTAAAGAATGCAAGTGTCGCAATTTACCTGAAATTGCTGGGTGTCACATCATCCCCTTGTTGAAAGAAATTTCGTCCCGAAATTTGGTTGTTGTTGGTAGTGTTCGAGAAACAAGAGTGTTTGAGAAAATCAAAATTTTCTAGTTGTCACATCATCCCCTTGTTGAAAGGAATTTCGTCCCGAAATTTATTTGCTGTTGTCGACGTTCGACGTTGTCTGTTTGAAGAGATGGGGATATTTGCGCATCATCTGATCTTCACGTTCCCACGTGAATTCAGGTCCGCGTTTCGAGTTCCATCGAACTTTGACAATAGGGATCTTACTTTGCTTGAGTTGTTTGACCTCACGGTCCATGATTTCTACCGGCTCTTCCACGAACCGTAGTTGTTCATCCACCTGGATCTCATCCAGTGGAACTATAAGTGTTTCATATGATAAGCACTTTTTCAGGTTCGAGACATGAAATACGTTGTGAACTCCATCGAGTTCGGTTGGTAAGTTGAGTTGGTATGCCACTGGACCAATCCTTTTTAGGATCTCGAAAGGTCCAATGTACCGTGGGTTCAATTTGCCTCGTTTTCCAAAACGAATGACGCCTTTCCATGGTGAGACTTTCAGAAGGACTTTATCTCCTACCTGAAATTCCAAAGGTTTTCGGCGTTTGTCGGCATAGCTCTTTTGACGATCACGAGCTGCTGCCATGCGGTTTCTGATTTGCACGATTTTCTCCGTCGTTTCGTGTACAAGTTCAGGGCCAGTGAGCTGACTGTCGCCCACTTCCGCCCAACAGATAGGTGATCTGCATTTCCTGCCATAGAGTGCCTCAAAAGGCGCTGCTTTGATGCTTGTGTGGTAGCTGTTGTTGTAGGAAAACTCCACCAATGGTAGGTGAGTTTCCCAGCTGCTACCAAAGTCTACTACGCATGCTCGTAGCATGTCCTCGAGGGTTTGTATTGTGCGTTCGCTCTGGCCATCAGTTTGTGGGTGGTATGCTGTACTCATATCCAACCGTGTGCCGAGCGACTTTTGCAATGATTTCCAGAAGTTAGAAGTGAATCTGGCGTCTCGATCTGAAATAATGGAGATTGGCACTCCATGTCGCGAGACTACTTCTTTGACATAGATTCTGGCTAGTTTTTCCATCTTGTCGTTCTCCTTAATCGCGAGGAAATGTGCTGACTTAGTTAGTCGGTCCACAATCACCCATATTGTGTCACACCCACTTGGGGTACGGGGTAATTTGGTGATGAAATCCATGGATATTTGTTCCCATTTCCACATGGGGATCTCAGGTTGTGTGAGTAATCCAGATGGTTTCTGGTACTCGATCTTGACTTTCGCACACGTCAAGCATTTGCCCACGTAGGTGGCAATGTCGGCTTTCATATGTGGCCACCAGTAAAGTATCTTCAGATCATGATACATTTTATCAGATCCAGGGTGAATGGAATATCGGGATTTGTGAGCCTCGTCCATCACAAGGTCTCGTAGGTTCCCATGATGCGGAACCCAGATGCGTTCCATGAAATACTGTAAGCCATCGGCTTTTTCCGTAAGTTGTTGCTCCATTCCCCTCAGTGATTCAACCGCTAAGTTTTCAGGTCTAAGTGCCTCCACTTGGGCATTACGTATCTGTTCAGGGAGGTTGGGAAGAATGGTGAGTTGTAAAGCTCTTACCCTCTTGGGTTTCGGTGTATTCTTCCGACTTAGGGCATCGGCCACTACATTGGCCTTCCCTGGGTGATACTTGATGGCACACTCATAGTCGTTTAGGAGTTCGAGCCAGCGACGTTGTCGCATGTTCAGTTCCTTCTGCTCGAATATGTGTTGGAGACTCTTGTGATCGGTGTATATCGTACACTTTGTGCCGTACAGGTAGTGTCTCCAGATCTTGAGTGCAAATACCACGGCTCCAAGTTCCAAGTCGTGGGTGGTGTAATTCTTCTCGTGGACTTTCAGTTGTCTAGAAGCATAGGCGATTACCTTGTCACGCTGCATCAGCACGCAGCCGAGTCCTTGTATCGAGGCATCGCAATATACTACGAAATCTTCCGTTCCCTCAGGAAGCGATAAAATAGGTGCACTACAAAGCTTCTGCTTGAGAAGTTGGAATGCAGCTTCTTGCTTTTCAGTCCAGAGATATTTCTTGTCCTTGTGGGTGAGAGCTGTAAGTGGTTGGGCTATCTTGGAAAATCCTTCGATAAATCGTCGATAATAGCCTGCCAAGCCTAGGAATTGTCGCACCTCAGTTGGGGTCTTTGGTGCTTCCCAGTTCTTGATTGCCTCTATCTTAGACTTATCCACATGAATCCCTTGATCATTAACAACATGTCCTAAAAATTGGACTTCTCGAATCCAGAAGTCGCACTTTGAGAGTTTAGCGTACAGCTTCTCTTTCCGTAGCAGTTCAAGAGTCAATTGAAGATGCTCTTTGTGTTCCTCCTGGGTTTTGGAATAAATGAGAATATCATCTATGAAGACAATGACAAACTTGTCGAGGTATGGTTTGCACACTCTATTCATGAGATCCATGAATACTGCAGGTGCGTTTGTCAGCCCAAACGGCATGACCAGAAACTCGTAATGACCATACCGAGTGCGAAAAGCAGTCTTAGGGATATCCTCTTCCTGAATCCTTAGCTGATGATACCCAGATCGCAGATCGATCTTGGAGTAGTAACTCGATCCTTGTAGTTGATCGAACAGATCGTCGATCCGAGGTAAGGGGTATCGGTTCTTGATTGTTACTTTGTTCAACTCCCGGTAGTCGATGCACATACGAAACGTGCCATCCTTTTTCTTTACGAATAAGACCGGAGCTCCCCAAGGTGAGAAGCTTGGTCTAATGAAACCCTTGTCTAACAGCTCTTGCAGTTGATTGGACAGTTCCTGCATTTCCGAAGGTGCAAGTCGATATGGTGCTCGTGCGATAGGTGCTGCTCCCGGCACAAGGTCTATGCGGAACTCCACTTGTCGAGGTGGTGGAAGTCCTGGTAGATCCTCCGGGAAAACGTCGGGATATTCGCATACGACTGGGATGTCTTCTATCCTTTTCTCCTCTTCAGTCTTGTCGGTGATAAGCGCCAATATGGCAGTGTATCCCTTTCGTAAGCATTTGTGAGCTTTCATGCACGAGATGATGTTCAGAGGAGTGTCACTCCTTTCGCCCTTGATCTCTAGAGTTTCTCCGCTAGGGAGAGGTATGCGCACAACCTTGTCGTGGCAGATAATTTCAGCTTGGTTTTCAGACAACCAATCCATGCCCACTACGACATCAAAACTGCCCAGTGTAACTGGCATAAGGTCAATCTTAAACTTATGGCCTGCCAGTTCTAAAGTGCATTCTTTAAGAATATTCTTAGTCACAATCAATTTACCATCAGCTAGCTCTACCATATATTCAACATCTAAGGGTGTTGGGGTTATGGTAAGTATCTCACTAAAGTCCTTAGATATAAAGCTTTTCTCAGCTCCAGTATCAAACAATACAGTAGCATAATTATCGTTTAAGAGATACGTACCGGTTGCAAGGTTGGGATCCCTCCTGGCCTCCTTGGCCCCAATCACGAAGGCTCGTCCCCTCGCTCCATTGTTCCCGTTGTTGTTCGGTTGGTTGTTGTTCTTTTTCAGGTGCGGGCAATCCTTTTTGAAGTGACCTGGTTTCCCACATTCGAAGCAACCCTTCGGTGCTTCAAGTTGTTGCTGTTGTTGCGGCTGTTGCGGGGTTTTTGTCATTAGTTCACCCCTGCAGTCTTTGGCTGCATGTCCCCCTTTTCCGCAGCGCTGACATTGGAAGCGGCCACATTGACCTGGTGCATGATGGAAGTTGCACTTGTGGCATTTGGGGTGTTTTCCAGCATAACCTCCTTGGTTCTGGGTGGTTGGAATGGGTGGGGCATAAGCTTGGGTTGATCCAAACTTACGTTGCTGTGGTGGTGGTTGGAGAGTGGTTGGTTTGCTCTGGGTGTCATCCCATTTCCGTTTGCCCTTGTCGTTGGTTGTGGTCACAGCACCACGGGGTGGCAAGAGTCCTTGTGCAACTGCCGAATCAGTGAGCTTGTGAGTCAGTCGCACAGCTTGTTGCATGGTGATGGGGTCAGCAGAGAGCACCATGCCCTGAATTTGAGGTGGCAATCCATCGATGTATTTCTCTATATGTTTGAAGGGTGGGTTTGCCATCTCCGGGCACAGGTTTGCCAGCTCATAAGACCTGGCAGTGTAGGCCTCAACCTCAGAACCTATCATTTTGTGGTTCCAGAACTCAGTCTCAAGTTTCTGCACCTCACCACGAGGACAGTACTCACGGTTCAACATTTGCTTAAAGTTATCCCAAGGCAGAGCGTTGGCTGCATCAAGCCCTAGGTTCTGGACGTTGGCATTCCACCAAGTGAGGGCAGCTCCCTCGAACGTCCCTGCAGCGAACTTGACCCTGTCCTCATTCCTGCAGTTGCTCATGGCGAAGGCTGATTCCGCCTTCTCAATCCAGCGTAATAGCCCAACGGCTCACTCAGTGCCGCTGAATGAATGGGGTTTGCAATCCAGGAACATTTTGAACGTGCAGAGAGGAGGGTTGGGGTTTGCTCCTGAGATATACAAAGAATAAGGTTGAATTAAGTATCGGCAAACGTGTTGAATTGGAAACAAGTGTTTGTAGTGCAAGGTGAATATGAACAGGTTCATCACCTTGGTTCAGTAGATCTTGGTTACGGGCAGCTTCCCGTGCAGCAAGTACCTCCTCAACTCGTTCGTTGATGAGGGCGTTCAACTCAGCTTGCGTCAGATTGATGTTTCCACGTCCGCCTGCATTTCTACGTCCTCCACGTCTTCCAGCCATGATCTTCATAGCAAGAATAAGTGTTAGTGTTTGTCTAATGACTAATGTAGTGTGTGCAGTAGATATTGTAAAGAAACATGTAGAGCTATCGGCTCTCCCCATCACGGTTAGTCACGTGCTGTGATGAACGTAATGCATAAAGGATGTGGCATGTGTGCAAGCATCATATTACTAAGCACTAAGTGTTGTGTGGAGACTAGTGGTTATAGACTAAGTTTACTAAATGCAAACCTAATTCGCAATAACCGGAGGCTCTGATACCAATCTGTCGCACCCCGAGAAATCCCGTCCCTTCCGGGGCGCGAGCGACGGCAGATTGTCAGGATCGCAGTCTCCGGTCACACAACGTGCGAGACCTATATGTCTGATTTCGTACGTACATCCAGTAATTTGGATAAAACAGTTTAATAATATCAGAGTTGCGGAAGTGAAGTATAAATTAACAAAATAGTTTAATCATTCATAGTTGCGGAAGCGTTAAATCAAAATGGTTTTCAAAGCGATACGTGACAATAGTAGCGGAAGCGATTAAAGCTGATTAACATTACATAACAACCAAATGATAATAAATGTTTGATAAACTAAGACACTTAAATAGATGCATGCGACTCCGGCCTAGCATCCTATTCCTGGTGCGCGTGCCTTAGTTACCTGAGAAAACATGCGAGTAAAAGGTCAACACAATGGTTGGTGAGAGCACAGGTTTGTAATCAGCAGTAAACATCAAAATGTTTAAAGTAAATGTATGCAGGTCTATTTTTCAATACAATGCAATATCAATTGATAGCTAGTCAATATGTTTTATATCATATGCGGGTTCGCAACCGAAGCTAACATGCTGCCTCCCACCATATCCATCCAAGATATGGCAAATGTTGTTTGGTCATTTTGCACTGTTCCGACCTCCAGTCGGGGTGGCCATACGGCTCGCAACAGTGGGGCTTGTCAGGCCCAAATAGTACTATTCAGAATTACCACGCTGAGCGCAATGCGCTATTAACGGTTCGAGGTGTGTTTAATGAGGACTTATCAGTTTGTGGATGAATGTCACACATATGTATATACGATATTAGCATGTACAAAAATAACCAAAAGTGTGTAAGTTGTTCAAAAACAGTTGTATGCAATGTTTTCTCCCCCAAAGGTAGAAAATGTAAAAAGGGGCCGTGAACTCACCTTAGCGAAGTAAACAACGTAAGCGTAAGCTCCTGTGTAGTCAGGTAGTCAGTCACCGGCTACCTATATCGTATACTATACGTGAGTTCGTGTAAGTGATCGTGTTACGTGATCGATAACTCTCGGTCGATCATGTCTGTCCGTGTCGGTCTACATTGACCGTGTTTGACCGTGTGTGTCAACGACCCGTTGGTGAACCTTGTGTTGTTTGTGTTTTGTGAAACATTCGTGTTAGTGCTCGTTGTGTGCAAAACGCGCAAGTCGCGTCTATGGACAACTTACCATTTATAGTAAGTTTCCATTTATAGCAAGTTCACTAGAATATTGATTTTAGAGTTCTAGCATGCCCATTAATCCTACGTGATCATGTTAACACATAACACATCATCATACAAAGTCACATAAGTCATTTACAATATGTTTGCACATAAAAGTTTCCTAAAATGGAAAGTTTCCATTTGTAGTATTCGTGACAACGAAAACCATCTAACTTAGTATCTAATCATCATACTACAACATAATAAGTCATCTAGCATGTTCGAATCACACATCATGTTTACAAATCGATTTTTGTAAAAATAAAGTTACCAAAAATAGTAACTTTGTGGTTTTTGCATCAAATGACCATCTTAATATTTCTAAACCAATTTTCATGTCACCAATCATCATAATAATCAATCTAACATCATTTAAACATGCAAAAATGGTCCATAACATCATCTAGCAATACTTTGACCCGAAAAGTTACTAAATATAGTAACTATGTCAAAATGACCATAAACATTATCAAAATCACATTCTAAGTGTTCAAATCATCATCTTAACATCCTAATAGCAATTCCTCATACATGCATGTTCATCAATCTCACTAAATCATCATCTCGTAACTCAAAAGTTACTAAAAATAGAAATAATCATAAATAAACCATTTTAACATCATCTATTCATGAAATCATCATCCAATGTTATCAAGAAACATATCTATATACTCAAAATCATTCTAACCATCATGGATCATACATGCATGGCATTATAATGTCATAAATCATCATTTCAAGCATATAGGTTCATACTCATCACTTTAGATCATCATAAAACTCAATCTAAACATCATAGATCATCAAGAAATACATTTATATCATCAAACCCAGATTCAAACCACAAGAAATTCGTGCATTGTGATGGGTGGGTGCTTGCATGTGTGATTTAACACTTGTATGTGTGTGTAGTGATGTGTCAATGAGTGTTTTAGTCACAAGAACTACCTCAAAGGCTCAAGATGGTTGAGATGATGACAAGAGCAGCCTCCAACGCTCCTGGAACTTCGAATAGTGCAGGTTCGAGATGATGGTGGTGGTTTCAAGCTCTAAGTATGGCCTCCAAGCTTCAATCCTCTTCAACTTTGAGCTTCAAGGACCTTCAATGGCCTCCCAAGCTTCAAAGCTTCAACAATGGAGGTTTTCTGGTGAAATGATGAAGAAACAGAGGTAGGAACTCGAGATAGAGGTGTTGTGACCGAGAGAATAGGATTAGAATGATTAAAGTGAGATAGGTTGAGTGTAAATCTTATTTTTGCGATCTGTGCATGTCAGGCGTAACGCCTGGCGTGGCTTACCAAGGCCAGGCGTACCGCGCGGATGGAAAATGTGTCCGGCTGATTTCTTAGTCCCGCGCGCATCGCCAGGTCTGGGTGCTTCGGGTCAGGCGTACCGCCTGGCCCAAAAGTTAGGCCCACTAAGCCTATTTTGTTGTTCTGGGCTCGTTCTTGCCCGTTTCTCGACTGTAGAACATCGTTCGAGTGTCGTTTGGACTCTAATCGTCAATTATTAGCCATAACTGACTTGTGAAGTGTTTCAGTGCTTAGTTGTTGTGAAGTTCACTGACGTTCGTGAGACTCGTGTGTGTTTCGGTAATTCCTCGAATTATCGATGATTGTTTGTGTTCGTGTCTAACGAAGTGTTTGCATGCTTGATTAATCCTAATCAACGTGTGATGCACAATTCAATAATTCCCCGAATTATTGTTTTGCGTTAGCGTTGTGTTTGCCACACTTGGTTTCCAAAACCAATGTGCAATGTACGATTCGATAGCTCCCCGGACTATCGTTTCGTAGTAGTTTGTGTTCAACTCATCTAATTAAACATAATTAAATGAAATGCAACAAGTATGAATGTGAAATGTAAAGAATGCAAGTGTCGCAATTTACCTGAAATTGCCGGGTGTCACATCATGTTTGAGGACAATTGTAAAGGACAAATGACATTGGGAAGAAATTGATTACTTATACATGATTGAATGACAAATACTTGTGATGACTTGTTATGAATTCTGTAACATCACTGTACTTCAGGTCGTCCGTACATCCGTACGATTGTACTGTTACGACCTGATATAATAATTATTAATGAAAATGAATTATTGGATGCATTATTTAATGATTATCACTGTTATTGGTGTAATTGATGTATTTAATTCATGATGAACATGATTTTTGTTGTAATTAATTTGGTTGATTATATGACTATGTGATGATTTAATTAGATGCCCACGAGTTTATGAACAATCTACACATCCCTCGTGGCATCCCAGCGTTTCCGCCATCGGTCGGGGTGTTACAAATTCTTAGGTTTAGCATGCTTCTAGAATACATGTAAGAACATAGACTTAGGCTTATTACCATTTGGACTTAGTATTGTATCTCTTTACTTATATATACATATTATAACTTGTATGAGTACTCACCAACTATGCAAATAGTTGACAAATTGTATTTTACATATGTGACAGGTAATTGAAGATGGGAAGACATAAGCTAGGCTTAGAGGACTTAGTTTAATAATTTAAAATAATTTATGTTATGTTGAAATTTGATTATGTAATGTTGGATTTGATTTCTATGTTTGAATGTTGAATGGTTGAGTGAATATTTTAATATGGATGTTTAAATATTCAAACTTCAATAGTAGTCCATGAGCTTTTGAACAATCAAACTCACGCCCCAATGTATTCCACCATTTGTTGGGGTGTGACAAAAGGGTCATGTCATAATCTTCCCACTTATCACTGAAAAAGCAGCAGAGGAAAAGAAACTGGAAGACATACCTGTTTATATGACTTTCCCGAGGTATTCCCCGAGGAACTATCAAGACTTCCACCTCCAAGACAAGTGGAAATTCGGATAGACCTTGCACCAGGAGAGGTACCTATAGCTCGAGCACCCAACCGACTTCCACCTCCAAGACAAGTGGAAATTCGCATAGACATACATGTCCAACCAACTACAGGAGTTGCTGGTCAAGGGTTTCCTTAGACCAAGCTTCTCACTGTGGGGATCTCTTGTCTTGTATGTCAAGAAGAAGGATGGCACACTTTGCGTGTGCATCGACTATCCTGATTTAAATAAAGTGATGATTAAGAATCGTTATCCCCTGCCTCGCATCGATGATTTGTTCGATCAGATGCAAGGATCAAGCACTACTCCAAGATTGTCACACCCCGGGGCGCGATATCAGGAATGATAATCATGATGATCAGATTGTTTACATTGCACATGATATATAATGAGAAAATGCTAAATGAAAATAGAATTACAAGGTTAAATTACATCAGTCTTGTTCATAATTTAACAACGTAAATCTACTATCAACATCATAATTCTTCTATCTTATACCTACACAAGATATACAAAATAGTCTGCATAATGATGTTCAAAGTTTGCAAGTCCAAAAAACTAGGTCCTCTAAATAACATCCTAGTCCAAAAGCATAACTTCTTATTTAGACATGTTCGTCACCTGAGAAGTCATGCAAAAAGATCAAGTCAACACATGGTTGGTGAGTTCATGTAGTTTTGTTTGAAAATGTATTTGAATAAACATGTTTGAATGACAACCTTAACCTCATTAACAACCACCTATACTATCCAGTCAAATATACTTATATATAGGGCATGCGTAGGGGAACAAGCCCCGGCCGACATCCCACCACATATCGAACCGCATAATATATTGTTGTTAATGATAATTAAGCGTTCCATTCTATACATTGAATCCCATACTTGAACTGTTTGAAAATGATTACCTTTGAACACCCGAAATGACAACCTTAACCTCACTGACAACCACCTATACTATCCAGTCAAATATGCTTATATAGGGCATACGTAGGGGAACAAGCCCCAACCGACATCCCACCACATATCGAAGCACATAATATATTGTTGTTAATGAAAATTAAGCATTTCATTCCATACCTTTGATTCACAACGTTTGAATAATCTGAAAATTTGTTAACATTGATCACCCGAAATGACAACCTTAACCTCACTAACAACCACCCATACTATCCAGTTTGTATCGTCTCACACGTGGCCCATATCAGGCATGACCCAAATGAGTCTACCTGTATGTGTCGGGACTTTCATGATGTGCCCATATCAGCTTGACCTTCAGGTCTACTTTACAAGTCTGGACTTTAGGATATCCTTTAACTTATGATCACCACTGTTCATTTGAATTCGTTTGATTGTTTGATTTATGGCAATATAGCGTGACTATAAAACACTACTATTTATGACGGGACTTTCCTTCTGTTAACACATGGTCTCGATCTGCATACAACAGACATCCACCTTAAATTGGTCGTTAATGATTTCATTAGTTCTTTGATTCACACACGGATATGATTTCCTTGATTTTGATCCTTAGACTTCCATGGCTGCATCACTGAGTTTTGATTACTTGAATTTGATCCTTAGTTTTCTTGTACACACACTAAATAATTGTTTTACTCATAAAGAGTAGTTAATTTATTCATTAAGTACATCTGTATATAGTTTACCTAGACAGGAGTCTAGGATACATTTAAGTATATAAATCATACAAGAAGTAAAAGCATTTACGTAAAATATATTTTTTTGAAAAAGGTTTACGCATGCTTCTCAGCCCTGCGTTTGAAAACAAAACTGTTTAGAAAAGGGGCAATGAACTCACCTGTGTTGCTCTGTATTGATTTACACAAATATGCGACCTCGTTACTTGTAGACTATGTTTCTTCAGTACCTGAGTTGTTATAAGAATATTTGAATACTATAAGTATCTATAATATACGTATATAGGGTTTTGGTCTTGGTGTGCAACTATGTGTCCTATGTTACGAGTGTGTTTCTATGTCTCTCTAGTTATTCTAAATGTGTTACCCGTTTATAAACCTGTATTCCGTGAATAATCCCTATTAAACCCTAGTTATGTAAGGTTTATGATAATTACATTTCAAAGTCTTTAAGCAAAACATCTTAATTAAACTCGTTTTAATTTGAATTCTTAAATTATAAATCATTTCATTTATTTCAAAAATATTTTAAATAAGAATCTTATAAATTATTTTAAAAAAATATAATTAAACATGTTAGAATTAGGTTAATCTCCTTCGATTAACTCCAAGTCCATTATTAGATCTTTGTTTCTCGAAATATTTTGATCAACCCTTGTGTACAACTTAGCTTAGAAAGTCCAATTTGAACTATCTAACTTAGTCGTACGTTGTATAGATTTTTCTAAGTATTGAGTGTTAACCATGTGATTAACACATATGTACTTAGATTGAGTTCTTGATTCTTGTCACCCATGATTGATGTTAATGTAATTTGAGAACTTTGATGTTGAAACCTTAGCCTTTGACTAATATGAAATCCCCTTGATTGTTTATAAACAAATTTTAAAACATTTGGGTTGACATCTTAACTAGCCACCCTTAGTGAATATTTATTTCCAGCATCCTCGTTTATATTTTCTTTTACCAAAAATCCAACGGTTCTAAACCCATTTGATAGTTACCATTCATGCTTATACTTAATACTAGTTGTAGAGGGTTTGGTGTTGGAATCCATGCAATAAGTGATACCCAAAACCCATGTACAAACTACAAACCCTAATAAAATCTCATGCATGCAATCTCATCCCACCATCATGCATGACTAGCCATATGAGCCCAATTCGAAAATAACCCGGGGCTGTCATTAGGCTAGATCATGTGGTCCAAATATAGTAACCATGTGAACGTACTAGCAAACTGAAAGTGGGTGTTCCTGCATGATGATGGTTCGGCCAAAGGGCAGTCATGCGAATGAGAGAAGCTTGGCCGAATGTAGTGGTTCACTCGAATGGGCTCCTGGCCGAATAAAGGGAGGCATGCGAATGAAAACCACATGACCGAATGAGGGATGGCCGAATGAGGCTTGGGCCTAATCAGGGCTTGTGCGAATGATGCTTGGACCGAATGAGAGGGTTCCTTCGGCCTTGAGGCCATTCGGCCTAGGAGGCGGCTCATGCGGCCTTATGGCTGTTTCCTTCGACCGGTTGGCCATTCGGCCAGCCTGATGATAAGGCCATTCGGCCGTTCGAAACTTAGCTGGTGCAGCCCCCTATTTTCGAGCCTCATGACCACACCATGCATCTCCCAAGTTCCTACAACCTCCTAAGTGTTTTTGGTGTGGTTTCCCTAAGGTTTAGAAGGTCTTGAACCAGTTTAAAGGGTGGTTCGAACATGGGGTTTTTAAAACCCTAAAAATCGGACTTTGAACTCATTTTTACCTCAAATCAGATGATCTTGGGTTCTAAATCCTTGTACTTTCGTGATCTACAAGTTGTTGTGGTCGTTTTGACACTAAAATGGCTCGATTTGGTGGTGAAACGAAGGATTTAGGGTTTTGAAATCTAGAGAGAGAAAGTAGAGAGAGAGTGACGATTTGGGATGGTGATGGCTGGTAGATGGGAGTGAAAATGGTTATTAAATGCCATTTAATGCTTTCAAAATACCCGGGTGTGTTCGGTTTCGCTCGGTTTCGCGTAAAGGCGTCGGTTTCCTTTCGTTTTCGTAACGAAACATCGCGGTTTTAAAAGTAGAATTTGTAAATTTATTTTTGATGGTAATTCCTAGCAAATTAACTAAATATCTTCCGTATATTTTAAATTTCTGAAAATATTTAATTTACTGTTTAAATCGAATAGTACAGTCGTTGAGCGTATTCGTTCGAATCGTCACCCGTACGAATACGACGATAACTACACTTTTCAATATGGTTTTCTAATTATTGAACATCATTCAAAAAGTTAAACTTTTAGATATATTCGTTAAGATCGTCACCTATACGAGTAAGCAGTCCATTTAGCATTCACGTAATAACATCCGTTGTTGTTTTGTTTTGTACAACCTTTCACACGTTTATACATAATAAATCCTAACTAACAATCACGTGATGGTTCTGTGTCGTCAGACAAATGTCTGACTGTTGAACCATAATTCTGAGTTATGTTTCTGATATGAATACGTACTAGTTTCGAGTCAAGCATCAAATGATAACAGTATATAGATAACACATGAAATTTGTACCTGATTTACTGTGCATGTCATTGTGTAAATCACTGTTCCGGTTACGATTCCGGCACTGATGTTACAATCTCCCCTTGTTAGAGAAATTTCGTCCCGAAATTTAAGAATCGTTATCAGGTACGACTTCCTCTGCAACCAATTGGGGATACTTGGACTTCATGTGATCTTCGCGTTCCCAAGTAAACTCGGGTCCACGCTTTGAATTCCATCAATCCTTGACAATTGGAATACGGAGGCCTTAGTTGTTTAACTTTGCGATCCATAATCTCTAAAGGTTCTTCAAAAAAATGTAATTGCTCGTCCACTTGGATTGCATCGATTGGTATGACGAGTGATTTGTTGGCAAGGCATTTCTTTAAGTTTGAAACGTGAAACACGTCATGCACACCACTGATCTGGTAATCTCAGTCTATACGCTACAGGACCAATACGTTCAATGATCTCGAACGGTCCCACGTATCGTGGTGCTAATTTGCCTTTCTTTCCGAAATGGACTACACCTTTCCATGGGGATACCTTTAACATAACACGGTCTCCCACTTGAAATTCCAACGGCTTGCACCGTTTGTCGGCATAGCTCTTTTTTCTGCTTCTAGTTGCTTGTAACCTTTGTTAAATCTGGGCAATCTTATCGGTAGTTTCCTGAATAAGCTCTGGCCCAATTATACGATTATCTCCAACTTCAGTCCAACTGATCGGGGATCGACATTTGCATCCATATAGAGTCTCGAACGGTGCACATCCGATACTTCTATGGTAACTGTTGCTATAGGAGAATTCGATCAGTGATAAATGAGAGTCCCAGTTTCCACCGAAATCCAAAACACATGTTCTCAGCATGTCCTCTAGGGTTTGTATCGTACGTTCTCTTTGACCGTCCGTTGGAGGATGGAAAGCTGTACTCAGATTTAAGCGCATACCTAGAGACTTCTGCAATGATTTCCAGAACCTTGAAGTTAGTCTGCTGTCTCGATCTGAATAATAGACACTGGTACGCCATGACGTACCACTATCTCGTTGATGTACAATCTCGCGAGTCTATCCATCATGAAGTTTTCACGCATCGGCAAGAAGTGAGCAGATATGGTTAAGCAATCTATGATAACCCAAATAGTATCATGACCACTAGAAGTGTGGAGTAGCTTGGTAATGAAATCCATATCTATTTGTTCCCACTTCTAGAGCGGAATTTCAGGCTGTTCCAGTAAACCTGATGGCTTCTGGTGTTCCGCCTTTACTTTCGCACACGTAGGCATCAGCCGACATAATCGGCTATGTCTTTCTTCATTCTCGGCCACCAGTAAAATCCCCGCATGTCTTGGTATATTTTATTGGCGCCTGGATGCACTGAATATCAGGTTTTGTGTGCTATCTCAAGAATAAGGTCTCTCAGTTCATCTACCATAGGAATCCGCACGTTTCTCCTGGTAGTTGATACTCCATCTAGTTTCGTCTCAAGCTGTCATTCTGCTCCACAATCTGACACACTCTATGAAGTTTCATATGTGGCTCTCGCGACTCTAGGTCTTTATCGTCCGATCTAATCTTCAGGTCACGCATGGTGAATTGTAGGTTATAATAGTATAACCGTTTACATACTACACCGCCTGTTAAATCTGTTCTCAGATTTGAAGGTGTGCTTTATTCGTTGAGGAGAACTACCTACGATATGGTAACTCTGTTATGATAAGGGTCATGATTTATCTTTTAGGTAAACCCTAGCACATCGCCGACGTGATGTATATTTACCCTATTTCTACCTGAACGTCATATGACTTATGGAAGCTCATTGTAAAAGTTGTTCCACTTGTTACTGCTCATCGCCTTCCTTACATATGTATTTGTTTTACCTCATCCGTCTAAAGGTATTAGTAAATCTGCTAACCCTGTTTGAATGATATTTGGCTATCACTCTCATGATATTACCCCGAAGTTGATTTCGACGTGATTGTATCATGGGAATTCTATTAACCCTACAGGGTGACATAATTCGATTAGTTCAAATACAAAAACTCCAATTAATGCCACTGTTTTAACTCTTAGTCATTTCCCTGTCAAGGGTGCCTAGAGTTATGATCCTAGTTGCAACCTCGAACTTCTTTGTCCGAGACTTTGGTTCTGATCCTAAGTCTATTCTTTCTTACATCCTAGAACCGGAGTTCTCTAAATTAAGTAGCTCAAGTTCTATGAGGTCTAGATGGGGAGTAACAGCCTACTCGCAAGATTTGGCATTTCCCATTGTTCCAAATGTATTCGTCTATATGAACATCTCATGCCGATAATACTACAGTCGGATTTGTACTCTGAAACTCTATCAGATGTGTAAGGTGAAATTCTCGATAGATTCTTGAGAATCACACACGCAGCTTGTCAGGTAGTCAAGGCTAAGTTACTTAAGAATAACTTAGTCTAAATTGATTAAAGGATTTCCTAATTCTTTCCCTGATTTGATTTCTCACTTTAGATTCCTATAGGTTTTAGTGTTCTATTTCTATGAGGTTTCCTCCCTAAAAACCGTAGTTAAACTGTAATTAGGGATCATCCTAACTTTATTAATTTACCTGGCACTTAATCGACCTACGGTTTCCTTAACTTACTATTCCTATTATCTAATTGGCACCGAGTTGGTTTACAGTTACCTTAGATTTGTCGTTTCTAAAATCACAACAGGATATGTATTTCTAATTAATAGAACAATGAATAATTTAACGTAACAGGATGACATATGCAAACCTGTGGGGTCATCCCCCTCCAAACGTGCCTCAGATGTTGGTAAGGTAAACAGTTCCTCGGGAGGCGCAAGATCTGATGAAGATACCTTCATACGGCAGCCCCGTGCAATGTGTTCGGATGTTCTGCACACATAGCAATCCTTGTTGTGTTGAGGAATAGGATATGTAGTGGTACCAGGATTCTGATTGTGAGATGGGGGATTACTACAATCACGACCCCAGTGTCCCTTCCTCCCGCAGTTCAGGCAGTGTTTGCACCGTTTCGTGGCATGGTGAAGACCGCACGTGGCACATACATGAAACTTGCCAATATACTGTTTACTTATTAATTCCATCGGATATCTGCACTGACGAGCCCAATGGTCCATCTTACCACAACGGTTGTATTGTCTACATGGAATCTCAGCACGGTGATGATATCAGTAGTTAGTGCAAAGAGGGGTTCCTCCAGCATAGTGCTCTTGAACCTCTGGCTTCGAAGTAACGACCACTTGGCGAAGTGGAACGACCTCGGTGTAGATTACAGGGCCACTTGGTTTCTTAGCACGACATCGTTTACGCTTCTTGCTCGTCCTTCCTTGCACCAGTCCTTAAGTTCACATGACTGTCCTCGGGTAGCGTCTGGAATTCTCATCACTGTCTATGACCTGAATGATGAGGTCGGAAGTAACGAAAACTAACTGGTCACTAATCACGATAGCGAGTGCAACAGTTGCCGGGTCCACCTCATGAGGAGGAGATGGAGGCACTAGTTGTCTTTTTTGGCGACATTCTGTTTACAACAGAAAGGCCTTGGATAATAATCATGATTGAATGTAAAAAGGCATATGCACATAAGTTCCTAACCTTAGTTTCTCTACACGAAGGGTCCCTAGGTTATAGTCTAGGCCAAACCATTTTAGTAAACGACCTATATTTCTCTATAACCATGGCTTTGATACCAATCTGTCACACCCCGAGCCGGCGGGCCGGATCGTGTGTCCCTTCCGGCGGAAAGGCCTCGGGGCTCGATATCAGGAAAGATAATCATCATGATTAGATTGTTTACATGGCAAATGATATAAAATGAGAAAATGCTAAATGTAAATAGAATTACAAAGCTAAATTACATCAGTCTTGTTCATAATTTAACAATGTAAATCTACTATCAACATCATAATTCTTCTATCTTGTACCTGCACAAGATATACAAAATAGTATGCATAATGATGTTCAAAGTATGCAAGTCCAAAAATACTAGGTCCTCTAAATAGCATCTAGGTCCTCTAAATAGCATCTTAGTCCAAAAGCATAACTTCTTATTTAGACCTGTTCGTCACCTGAGAAGTCATGCAAAAAGATCAAGTCAACACATGGTTGGTGAGTTCATGTAGTTTTGTTTGAAAATGTATTTTAATAAACCTGTTCGAATGACAACCTTAAGCTCATTAACAACCACCCATACTATCCAGTCAAATATGCTTATATATAGGGCATACGTAGGGGAACAAGCCCCAGCCGACATCCCACCACATATCGAACCACATAATATATTGTTGTTAATGATAATTAAGCATTTCATTCTATACATTGAATCCCATACTTGAACTGTTTGAAAATGATTACCTTTGAACACCCGAAATGACAACTTTAATCTCACTAACAACCACCTATACTATCTAGTCAAATATGTTTATATATAGGGCATACGTAGGGGAACAAGCCCCAGCCGACATCCCACCACATATCGAAGCACATAATATATTGTTGTTAATGATAATTAAGCATTTCATTCCATACCTTTGATTCACAACGTTTGAATAATCTGAAAATTTGTTAACATTGATCACCCGAAATGACAACCTTAACCTCACTAACAACCACCCATACCATCCAGTCAAATATGCTTATATATAGGGCATACGTAGGGGAACAAGCCCCAGCCGACATCCCACCACATATCGAACCACATAATATATTGTTGTTAATGATAATTAAGCGTTCCATTTCACACCATCGACATAATAGTTTTTGAGTTCCACAAATTGAAATTCTACTGATTTCTTGAGTTCATCACGTATTCATGATCAACCATATCATTTGTAGGAACATGATATTAAATGCTTAATTAACTGAATAATTAATCATTTAAATACAACTAAGACATGATGATTGGGACTTATTTGACTCAATCAATTAGTCTTAGTTGTTGGTGGTGTCCAGTTTGTATCGTCTCACACGTGGCCCATATCAGGCATGACCCAAATGAGTCTACCTGTATGTGTCGGGACTTTCATGATTTCCCCATATCAGCTTGACCTTCAGGTCTACTGTACATGTCGGGACTTTAGGATATCCTTTAATTTATGATCACCACTGTTCGTTTGAATTCGTTTGATTGTTTGATTTATGCCCATGTAGCGTGACTATAAAAGTCTACTATTTATGAAGGGACTTTCCGTATGTTAACACGTGGTCTTGATCTGCATACAACTGACATCCACCTTAAATTGGTCGTTAATGATTTCATTAGTTCTTTGATTCACACACGGATATGATTTCCTTGATTTTGATCCTTAGACTTCCATGGCTGCATCACTGAGTTTTGATTACTTGAATTTGATCCTTAGTTTTCTTGTACACACACTAAATATAGATTCTTTGGATTTGATCTTTAGTTTTTGTTTTCTTGATCATACACTTAATTTAGATTCTTTGAATTAGAAATTTGATAGAATAATTGTTTGATTTAGAATTATTGTTTTACTCATAAAGAGTAGTTAATTAATTCATTAAGTACATCTGTATATAGTTTACCTAGACAGGAGTCTAGGATACATTTAAGTATATAAAACATACAAGAAGTAAATGCATTTACGTAAAACATATTTTTTTGAAAAAGGTTTACGCATGCTTCTAAGCCCCACATTTGAAAACAAAACTGTTTAGAAAAGGGGCAATGAACTCACCTGTGTTGCTCTGTATTGATTTACACAATTATGCGCGCTCATTACTTGTAGACTATGTTACTTCAGTACCTGAGTTGTTTTAAGAATATTCGAATACTATGAGTATCTATAATGGACGTATCTAGGGTTTTGGTATCGGTGTGCAACTATCTGTCCTATGTACTAGTGTGTTTCTATGTCTCTCTAGTTATTCTAAATGTGTTACCCGTTTTTAAACCCGTATTCCATGAATAATCTTTATTAAACCCTAGTTATGTAAGGTTTATGTTAATCACATTTCAAAGTCTTTAAGTAAAACATCTTAACAAAACACATTTTAATTTAAATTCTTAAATTAGAAATCATATCATTTATTTCAAAAATATTTTAAATAAGAATCTTATAAATTATTTTAAGAAAATATAATTAAACATTTTAGACTTAGGTTAATCTCCTTCGATTAACTCCAAGTCCATTATTAGATCTTTGGATTTAACAAAAATCCAAAGGTTCTAAACCCATTTGATAGTTACCATTCATGCTTGTACTTAATATTAGTTGTAGAGAGGTTGGTGTTGGAATCCATGCAATAAGTGATACACAAAACCCATGTATAAACTACAAACCCTAATAAAATCTCATACATGCAATCTCATCCCACCCTCATGCATGACTAGCCATATGAGCCCAATTCGAAAATAACCCAGGGCTGTCATTAGGCTAGATCATGTGGTCCAAATATAGTAACCATGCGAACGTACTAGCCAACCGAAAGTGTGTGTTCCTGCATGATGATGGTTCGGCCGAAGGGCAGTCATGCGAAAGAGAGAAGCTTTGCCGAATGTAGTGGTTCCCCCGAATGGGCTCCTGGCTAAATAAAGGGAGGCATGCGAATGAAAACCACAAGACCGAATGAGGGATGGCCAAATGAGGCTTGTGCCGAATCAGGGCTTGTGCGAATGATGCTTTGACCGAATGAGAGGGTTCCTTCGGCCTTGAGGCCATTCGGCCTAGGAGGCGGCACATGCGGCCTTATGGCTGTTTCCTTCAGCGAGTTGGCCATTCGGCCAGCCTGATGATATGACCGTACCATGCATCTCCCAAGTTCCTACTACCTCCTAAGTGTTTTTGGTGTGGTTTTCGTAAGGTTTAGAAGGCCTAGAACCGGTTTAAAGGGTGGTTCGAACATGGGGTTTTGAAAATCCTAAAAATCAGACTTTGTACTCATTTTTACCTCAAATCAGATGATATTGGGCTCTAAATCCTTGTATTATCATGATCTACAAGTTGTTGTGGTCGTTTTGACACTAAGATGGCTCGATTTGGTGGTGAAATGAAGGATTTAAGGTTTTGAAATCTAGAGAAAGATTAGAGAGAGAGAGAGAGTGATGATTTGGGATGGTGATGGCTGGTAGGTGGGAGTGAAAATGGTCATTAAATTCCATTTAATGCTTTCAAAATACCTGGGTGTGTTATGTCTCGTTCGGTTTCGCGTAAAGGCGTCGGTTTCCATTCGTTTTCGTAACGAAACATCACGGTCTTAAAAGTAGAATTTGTAAATTTATTTTAGATGGTAATTCATAGTAAATTAACTAAATATCTTCCGTTTATTTTAAATTTCTGAAAATATTTAATTTACTGTTTAATTCGAATCGTACAGTCATCGAGCGTATTCGTTTGAATCGTCACCCGTACGAATACGAAGATAACTACACTTTTCAATATGGTTTTCTAACTATTGAACATTATTCATAATGTTAAACTTTCATATATATTCGTACAGATCGTCACCTATACGAATAATCCGTCCATTTAGCATTGACGTAACGACATCCGTTGCTGTTTTGTTTTGTACAACCTTACATACGTTTATACATAATAAATCCTAACTAACAATCACGTGATGGTTCTGTGTCGTCAGAAAAATGTCTGACTATTGAACCATAATTCTGAGTTATGTTTCTGATATGAATGCGTACTAGTTTCGAGTCAAGCATCAAATGATAACAGTATATAGATAACACATGAAATTTGTACCTAATTTACTGTGCATGTTACTGTGTAAATCACTGTTCCAGTTACGTTTCTGGCACTGATGTTACAAAGATCGACCTGCATTCTGGATATCACCAGTTGAGAATCCAAGAGAAGACATTCCTAAAACGCATTTTCGTACTCGTTATGGCCGTTAAGAGTTTTTATTCATGACATTTGGTCTAACCAACACACCCGCCATACCTTGACAAGTTCATCATAATCTTCATTCATGATATATTTAGCTATTCTAAAACCTATAAATAAAAATAGGAGCATCTACGAATGGCACTGGAACTCTTGCAAAAAGAAAAACTATATGTCAAACTCTCCAAATGTGACTTTTGGATTCGAGAAGTCCAATTTTTGGGACAAGTGATTAATGAACAATGAATACATGTGAATAAATCCAAGGTTGAGGACATCAAGAAGTGGGAATCACCAAAGATCTCAACTGAGGTGCAACAATTCCTAGGTTTGGATGGATACTATCTTCGTTTCATAGAGGGATTTTCCAAAATCGCTCAACCACTCATAACTCTAACTCATAAAGACAAGAAATACCACTATAGTAATAAACATAAAGCTGCATTCCAGCTACTTAATCAAAAACTTTGCGGTGCCCCTATTTTATCGCTGCCAGAGGGAACAGATGACTTCGTGGGGTATTGTGATTCCTAGGTACAAGGACTTGGTAGGTGGTTGCATACGCCTCCCGACAACTGAAGGTTCATGAAAATAATTACACAACTACAACTTAGAATTGGGACCGTGGTGTTTGCACTCAAGATTTGTAGACACTACCTATATGGAACCAAATGCGCCATATACACCGATCAATATAGCCTCCAACATATATCCGAGCAGAAGGCATGCGACAACGTTACTGCCTCTAACTTTTGAATGACTATGAGTGTGCTATCAAGTACCACCCGGGTAAGGCTAACGTGGCAGCTGTCGCCCTAAGTCGGAAGAACACCTCGAAACCCAAATGAGTTCGATCTCTATGACTCACAGTCCATCCAAACCTCCCTGAGTGAATACGTAATGCCCAAGCCGAAGCTTTGAAGGAGGAGAATCTAGTGACCGAATCCTTAAGGGGAATGGAAAAACAGTTAGAGGTTAAAACTGACGGATTACGCTACTTCATGGAACACGTATGGTATCTACACCACGGGTACTTACGAGACCTTGTGATGGACAAGGCGCCTAAGTGTCGATACACCATTCAACCTGGATCTGACAAGATGTTTCATGATTTCAAGGTACTTTATTGGTGTCCAAACATGAAAGCAGGCATTGGCACCTACGTGAGTAAGTGCCTGACTTGCACCAAAGTCAAAATTGAACACCAAAAATCATCAGGCTCCTAAGTGCTGATACACCATTCAACCTGGATTTGACAAGATGTTTCATGATTTCAAGGTACTTTATTGGTGGCCAAACATGAAAGCAGGCATTGGCACCTACGTGAGTAAATGCCTGACTTTTGCCAAAGTCAAAATTTAACACCAAAAATCATCAGGTTTACAACAACCAGAAATCCCCATGTGGAAATGAGAACCAATTTTCATGGACTTCATTACCATGTTACCCCACACCCCTAGTGGATGTAACACCATTTGGGTAATTGTCAATCGTTTAACCAAATCAACACATTTCCTAACAATCAAAGAAAATGATAGTTAGGAGAAACTAGCCCAAATATATATTAAAGAGGTATTCTCATGACATAGAGCACCAATCTCCATCATATCTGATAGAGACGCTTCATTGACTTCAAATTTATGGAAGTCTCTATAGAAAATGCTTGGTACATGGTTGGATATGAGCACAACATACCACCCACAAACCGATGGACAGACCGAACACACCATTCAAACATCCGAGGACTTGCTGCGAGTGTGTGCTATAGATTTGGGGAACAGCTAGGAAACTCATTTACCATTGGTAGAATTTTCTTACAACAACAGCTATCATACAAGCATTTAGGCTACATATTTTGAGGCGCTCTAGAGTCGGAAGTGCCGATCACTTATTTGCCAGGCATAAGTGGGCGACAATCAGTTTAATGGCCCGAAACTTGTGCTCAAAACAATGGAGAAGATTGTAAAAATAAAAAACATGGCAGCAACTCGCGATCGTCAAAAGAGCTATGCAAACAAACTCCGCAAACATTTTGAATTTCAGATCGGAGATGAAGTCTTTCTAAAAGTTTCACCTTGGAAAGGTTTCTTTCATTTTGGGAAATGAGGCAAGCTAAACCCATGGTATAATGGACCATTTGAAATCCTAAGAAGTATCAGTCCACTGTCATACCAACTAAATTTAACAAATGAACTCAATGGAGTTCATAACGTATTTCATCTCTATAAATTGAAGAAGTGCTTGCTTGATGGGCACAATCCCATCTGATGAAATTCATGTGTATGAAAAACTACGATTTGTGAAAGAACTGGTAGATCATGGATCGTGTAATCAAACAACTCAAACGGTGTTAGATTTCTATTGTTACGGTCCGATGGAACTCAAAGCGTGGACTGGAGTTCACGGGAACGTGAGAATCAAATGATGCGTAAATTCCCACACCTGTTCAAACAAGCATCAATCACAGAGAACAACAGATAAATTTCAAGACGAATTTCTTGCAACAAGGGGATGATGTGACAACTTGGAAAATTTTGTTTCCAAACACTACCGACATCAATAAAATTTCGGGACGAAATTTCTTACAACAAAGGGATGATGTGACACCTGGAAATTTCAGGTAAATAGCAACACCTACAAACTATTTCATATTTCTTGTATTTCACTTGATTAGTATTAATCGAGTGTGTTAAACATTCCACGAGCCGAGCACAAACATTTACGAATTGGTAATTATATAAATTACCAAATCCCACACAAGTCTTGTTCCATGAACGTTGGTGAAGTAACAAATAACTAACGCAAACAAATGATTATGTCTGTATGTGACTACGTGTTAAAACAAACATACACTTAGCAAAAACAACACGATAAACACTTAGCGAAAACGACATGAATCGAACACAAGAGAAACACAATAAACGAAATTGAAAATATGGAAACTCTACCCTTCACGGTACGACACCCAGCCCAGCGAAACACGTCACGGGATGCCACGTGCTTGGCGGGACAATTTGAACTCAACCGAAAGTCGTCGCGGTACGTGACGACGGATAGAATTCCCTTGGTGATACACGACGAACCCTGGAACCAGGACTCATCTATTTTGTCCACCGTGATACGCTAGGAATCCCGGAACCCTCCTTGGTGGTACACGACGAGTCCCAGACATCTAAACATATATAAATGGCACCCATCTCCTGCAACTAATTTCCATTACCTGTCTCTTGAACTCCCTACTCACCTTCTCAACCAAAACCATTGCAGACCAACTCCCAATTGCTGGTAACACTCCCTCCATCTCTTTCTTGCATTTCTTGGTGATTTAGAGTATCTTGAGCTTGGGGAAGGGTCTAGAAAACTTGTAGCAGTCATCAATCTAGCTGGGAACTCATTATCAGCCACCATCAAAGCTTTGTAGCTTCCATTTTAGTCGAACCTAACCATCCCAAGTTTTGTGAAGTAGTTTTACATGATTGTTTGTACATAAAATGCACTTGCATGCATGTATACACACATGCAACTCCAAAACAAGCAGATGCACTAATTTTCTGTGATTTGTAACTCATTATCGATGTAATATTTACTGGTTTGGAACTTAGAATGAAGTAGATTGAGTTTTGAATACATTTTGTAAAGGTTAATGCTTGTTACTAAATATTGAAACTTTATACATGCAAAGGGTTGCTATGTGATACTCTAGATATGCTAGATGATATTAAATGATGATCTATATCTACTAGCAAATATATTAATATGTTTGGAAAGCTGGATTTGAGAAAATATAAACTATATTTGTACATTACTATTTATAGTAACTTTAATTACTTGAAAGAATCATCAGTATGGATTAAGCATGATTTATTATTTGATAATGTTGGGATACGCTTAGGAATGTTGTAGAAACACATTTAGAACATTGGTTTTATTAAAAATAAATTTTGGTTACACCTTACTAAATAAGGAAACTTTGATTTGGTAAATGCAACGTACTGGGATTTATGCATGAATGACAATTTTGATTCTAGAATACGTGTTTCATATGTTTTAGGAACATGTTAGAGGTTATAGTTTGATTAAATGGGATTTCATGGTTAAACTTTCCAAAAATTTAAACTTTCTAAAGCGTTTAATTATTTTGATTGTCATACATAATTTACATGAACGCTGTTATGATAGAACCATAGGAAGTATGATAATGTTCTACTTATGTGTTATGGTCGATATTGTACAAAATCAAACAATAATAGCAAATGTGTCACCAATTGGTCGTTGGGTCAACACGAGTCAACATGTGACAACACGCGATTCAGGTTTATATTAAAACCTTAAACATTACAAGATTTATTTTGAAATGATTCAATCAAATATTAGAAACATACAACTTAGAGAAATATGTCATTTAGTTAAGAGAAATGATTTAGCTTGTAAATATATATCCCGTAAGAATAAAGAAAGGTAACCTATATTTTGTATACAACTTTAATTAACAAGTTAAGTGAAATGAGAAAGTATTACCATTACAAAGAAATACAAAATCCATATAAATGAAACATGAACAACTATTAATTTACAAAGATCAAATCAAATTTTATCCATATACATACATACATACATATATATATATAATTATGTACCGTTGTAACACAACAAAAACAAAATAACATAAATAAATAAATATATATATATATATATGTGTGTGTGTATATATATATATATATTCGGGATTCATGCATGTATGCATGCATACCCGTATACATACACACACATATATATGCTCTTCTTTCCCTCTACGCCAAAATCTTCTTCACCAATCTTCCCCTCTCTTTTTCTTCCACCTTGACTGGCCTCCCCCTCTCTCCTCTTCCCTTTATTCGACCACACAACCACATACACCCACATACTCATATTTGAATCTTCACAACACAAGAAATTCTCCTCTTCTCCTCTCCCAAAACCGACGGGTCCGGCCCCTCTTTCTCTCAAGAGCTCGCGGCCAAAAGGTCTGAACAGGCACTATCCCGAATCCAAGACTTAGTTTAACACTAAGGTATGTAAGATGATCTCCAAAGTTCTTAGAAACGTATTCTAACTACTCTTTTCTCACAATAACCCACAAAAGCCCCTAAACACTCATTCTAAACTATTTTGAACCGTAAAAATGGGAGTTCATGTTGTCATATTATGAAAAACACACATGCATGTGCATGCATGGGTGAAAACTTGACATTTCTTAAACAAAAATTAAGGTTTTGACTACAAAATGTAGCCATGTCCTAATAAACACTATGGACAGCCTCCAACTTCATTTCTAACCATCACAAATTGTAAAAAAGGATGCCAAGTGCAGCCATGTTCCAAAAACCTACATGCACCCTTCATGCATGTACTTGAAATGGAAGTTTTATGAACTAAAAGTATGATATTGTTGTTTGAACTTAACCATAACTTAACATATGCTAAAGAATCGGTTATTGAACCCAATATACACCCAAAAAATGATGTGGATGAGTTCTTGGAGTAACAATATATATGCAAAACTTTGCATGTATAAATCATGAACTTGGAAAACTATAACTTCCATTTTGATGTCTTTAATGAACTCTAAATCTATTCTACGCCTTGATATGTTTTTAACAGCCCTAAATTCGCTCTTAGATCATTCTTGACAAAAGCACAACAAAAGGGTATTAGTAATAGAAAAACATTTACACATGCATGCATATTAGTAATAGAAAAATGAAACTTTAAAATGGTTTTATGTTAACCACGATTCTCAGCAGGTTACTTTGGCTTATACACCTGGAAATAATATGGAAATAAAATGGTCTTGATTATAGAAAAGTTGCATGATGGATTATTAATTAAAAACCTTAGTTATTATACCTAAAAGGTCATAAAATGGAAAAGAAAACGTATACATCCAACCTGGATAGTTTATTGACCAAAACAAGTACGTAATAATACAAATATATCACAAAAAATTAGGGGTATTTCTTGATACACCCAAAATAAGATATAAATATTACTAAATCTATGAAATAATGGATAAATTTGGCAAATATAGAACTTAAATGTTAAAAATATGAAATAAAATTTTATTAGACAGTAAACATTTTATAAGAACTAAGAAAAATAAGAAAACTAAAAAGTAAAGGATTTATATATATTTTTGTAAATTAATAAGTTAAAACAATATAAAAATATAAAGTAAATAAATAGAAGGTCAAGATAACAAAACATATTTGTATCAAATTAGCATTATGTTAGGAAATGTGCAGTAAAAATTTAGTAATTTTTAGAGACCATTAAATATTTATTATAATATTTATTGCTTTAAACAAATCAAAAACATTTAAAAATAGTAAACAAGCTCTAAAAATTCTAAAAATTTTACGAAAAGTATAAAATATGTAGAAATGATTATACAAAAATGTTTGGAATTTTTAAAAGTCAGAATAAATAAAAATGAACATTTGAAGATTTATGGTATATAAAAACATCTTGTAAACAAAGAAATTGATAATGAAAATAATAAGGAATGGATAAATAATAATTTACCGATACCCTTTACTAATAAAAATAAATAAGAAATTATATTAAAAATTTAATATAAATTTATAAGGTACTTAAATCCATTTAAAATATAAAAACTTAGTAACAAGGAAATACTTTTATAACATGAACAACTTGTACAAATCATGGTCATACAAGACCACTAATGTATATACCTATATACATAGAAATAAATAAAAGATCAATTATAAACATATAAATTATGATAAATAATCAATTTCTTATAAAACTACTACCATAAAACCCAAACAATGGAAACAGTGGTTACAATCTCAAACTAACTATACCATAAAACAATATGACACATTAATATACTTATGACATGAGTATTTACTAAAATTCTAAAAATGAATTAGGCAGTTGAACCAATCAAGGGCAATAATAAACCATCCATTAGTCAGTAAAACCAAACACATCACAAGCTCATGTGAGTTCATGTGATCCCTTTTCTTTTACTATTTTTGGGAAACTGAAAGCATGCCCCAAAATGTTTATAAAATTTATACTTATGTGATAATGAACATCGGTTCAAATTTAATTGCTTCCCCTTGAAATGAAACATCATATACAACCATTAACTCCAAGAGTTGAGCCGGTGAGTGTATGAGTAGTAGTACTTAGGGAATCCCCCACGCACAGTGGCCGAAAGGGTAACCCTATAGAAATAGGTTTGAAACCCCACTGAGGTATATGTCAACCGTTGTGGCATATATTCATCATGATACATTAAACCGAGGACATGAACGAGTCTTGGAATGGGAAGTAGATTATAGTGACCATGTCATGGGCTAGCAGTGTATGAGGTAGACGCCTGGTCATGGCACAGGGTTGGTTTTATTGGTTTGGATTATCACATGCTATTTATTATTGTGTAAATGCTATTGAATTATCTTGTCTTATTATTAAACTCATGTTCTCACCAACTTTATAATTGACGTATTTTAGCATGACTTTCAGGTTGAATGTTAGAGATAGAAGCCTGGAAAATCTCTAGAGAAGTAGCTTAGCATCAAATAGAAATTATCAAAGACAATTTATGCTTGTTTATTAATATTACATTTGGCCTTGCGTGGCACTAAGACTTTGGATGTATGTTTAAGATTTTAACGCTTTAAATCCTTGGGTTATGGTATGTTTATGCTATGCTTCCGCCTTGCTAGTTTAAAATATATAATCAATAGTCGTGTCCCGATTCCTTGAGCCGGGGTGCGACACAACACAATTAAAACACGAATACTCTGTTGAACACACAAACACTTGGATCAGACCAAGCTTTCTATATACAAAACGAAGAATAATTGTTAAATAATTATTCTAGCAATAATTATAATATATATATGTATATATAGGGGGATGTTCAAAGGAGAACTATTGCAACTTGAGAACTAAAGGAATCATTCTTAGCCACAAGTTTAAAGGGTATGATAGTAATTTCCCCTACTTTGAAGGAAAATTACTTTTATGCCCCTAAAAACATGTTGTTCAAAATTAGTTCCTTTGGTTCCTTCATATTTAGTGGTTCTTAAGGGAATAAGTCCCTATATATATCAAATAAATTGTTTAAAATCCAAAATCATTAAGATTTATAAACAAGAATAATTTCTTAAACATATTCATTAATATTCTACATAATTTTTAGTATGGATTCTTAAAATGAATAATATCTGTAACAACCTAAAAATTTTGTAACCTTTTTAATAAACGTGTGAAATTTAGGGAACCGTTTATGTCCAAAATTTATATAAACATTCGCAATGTAATTACGATCAAAAGGATATAAGCGATAAAAAATATCTGATAATGTATGGACACGTTATAAAGCCTATTAATAACGTGCAAAATTTCTGTGACCGTTTGGGTTCGAAATTTTTATGAACAATTCTGAAGTAATTGCGATCAAATTAATATAAGCGGGATAGTTATACGATAAAGTATGAACACGATATAAGCTCGTGAATATTAAAAATATGTGAACAAAGTAGTAGGGGGTTTTAAAAATAAGTGTTCAAAGTTTAAGGGGCCTAAGTGCAAATTTTAAATAAATTCATTGATTTTTTTGTTGTAAGTCGGCAAACTTCCCAGATATATATTAAATTGTAAATCAGAAGCTTGAACGAAGGCTGTTAACATTTCTAGATCAACGTCCGAGTTTTACGAGCAGAGAAGAGAATCAAGTAGAATAGATCGATCGTTAAGGTATGTGTTTATGATTCTCATCTCGTATTAGTTTAGTCTTGATTGATTAAAGAGACCAACACCATGTTTAGATAAAGTTTTGGTTTTGTATGATGAACATGAACCTGATTTGGTTGGAGCCCAATTACATCTAGATAATGATCAAGTTTTCTTCAGTTTTATGAGGATATAATATGTATGTGCTTCCAGTTTCCTTAAACCCATGTTATTATACAGTAAGTTTAGCAACGCCCTAAGAAGAATTAATTAAATAAGAGAATACGCTTATTTAAGCTGAGCAAATAAGTAATCTTTAAGCATAACAAGATTGTAGAGATAAAAATGGTCAAAATGAGTGTAAGCGAAATTTTGAAACAAGGCTCCGAATGAAAGTTACGACATACCAAAGTTTCGAGCGGTAATCGTAAATTTGAGCACATTCATGATAAGGTTATAATCATGATAATATATTCATATTAATAGGATATCATTCTAAAGTGAGAAAGTAAGGAAAGGAAGAAAAGCTAGCAAATTGAGCTTTACTAAGCTCGGGTGAGTTCTTTGTAGCCCTATTTTAAATGTTATATCATTTTGGGCTGTTATGCATGTTATAAAGTTATTTTATTAAAATGATTGTTTTACCTGAATACGGTCAGATAAAACAATATGTTAAAGTAAAGAATGTTTTCAGGTAAAGAATGTTTTAAGTCTCGACTGCGGTTGATAAAGAAATGATTTTTAAAAGTATAGACCGAGGTCGAGTAGGAAATGTGGTTTTGAAGTCCCGGCTGCGGTTGGGCAGAATTTGAGCACTGCGGTGCGGTAAAGTGTTTATGTTTATGATGGTTTAAATGATTTAAACCATGTTATATATGAATGATGTATGTAAAGAAGTCTTGTACCGGTATGAGCTGTCAACTTCGGTTGATAGTTAAAGAGTCTTGTGGAAACACAAGCCTGTCGACTTTGTGTCGCTAGTTGAGGAAATCTTATGCATGCATGAGTTGTCAACTTCGGGTTGATAGTCATAGAGTCTTGTGCTACACAAGCCTGTTGACTTCGGGTTAGCAGTTGAGGCTATATTTATGGATAATATGATTGATGTTATGATGATGTGTATGAAATATATTTACATTATGATGACATGTATCTTATGTATTTGAATCACGTTATGTGATAATATGAATGAATAACGATTTTCTAAAAAAAAATCTCACTTATAACTCACCAGCATAAAGCTGACTTGTTTTACATGCATATCAGGATGAATAGTTTGAGAAAGATAACAGGATGGCTCGTGGCATAGTTGAGGACTACCCTGGCATAGACTGGCTATATTATAGAACCGTTAAAGGTGTGGGTTATGTGCTAACATTTGTTTAATATGTGTACATTATTTTATGTCATCATATTAAATTCCGCTGCTATAGTAATGTAATTATGGTTTAAGGACTATGGGTTTGATGTTTTGCCAACCGAGGGGACTCCCGGGACTCGGGGCCTCTCAATACCACACATGAATATTGAACCTTATTTTAAACAAACGAATTTGTAAAATAAACAGATGAATGGAATGGGAAATTCAAATGCTGCGAATTATTCAAATTCAAATAGGAATATTTATTCATACAAAAAATAATTAAATATTCCAACTTAATACCATTCAAACAAAGACATAATCTTTTAGGGCTTCCATAGTATGTCTTAGATTTAGAAATCCAAAATCTCGAACCCTAAGCAATAATACTAAGACTATTATGCCTTTGAACTTTAGGTGAAGTACTATTTTTTATTCCATTCTTTATCAATTAACATTTGGACTAGCTAAGCAATCCAATGTGAGTTTCAATCAAAGTTCCTTTTTTACATTTTGTAATTTTGGGATGTTACATATGTCTTTATTCAATCAAAGTTATTCTAGAGTCAAGACCAAATAGATGCAAACTATTAGTCTAAGTTGTTTGACTTATGTGTTATGGTATGCCTACTTGTTCATGTGTTTTGCTTATTCTTATTAGTCATATATATCTAGTAACTAGTAGCCCTTGCAGTATTACTTAGGTTACTTGATATATATTGCAAAGATGAAAGAGTTGATAATCAATGTACTAGTAGCCTTCGCACAATGACTTTGTTTATTGAATAAAGCAAAGTTGAAAGTGTCGATATTCAATTGTTGTAACTAGTAGCCTTTCATTAATGACTTATGACATTAAGTTAGTTAAGTTGAAAGAGCCAAAGAATTCATGTTGAACTTGTAGTATACTTACTTTATGTCATATCATTTAGACTTTGTTTGGATAGAAGTTTTTCAAATATATTCTTCAATATATATTAAACGTATGAGTAATTCACTAACTTTTCATATCGTTGATCCAAATTTATTTTACATATGTAACATATTAAGATAAAGACATGGAGAAGACATTGGAATAGGATCTGTAGACCTAGTTAATTCTTTAAAACAATGCTTAGAATTTCATTTGTATGGCAGATGGCAATGTCAGTATTCAGAGCCAAGAAGTTCAACAAGAAGTATGGACGAAATAGTTTTGGGAACAACCCTGCAAAGAAGCTGGGATTCGATAAATCAAAGCTCTGGTGACTAGCCCAAACATTTTGTAAGGGAGTGCAAGCTACCCAAAACTAGGAAGGAAGCTGAAGAAGAAAGCTGATGCGTCCATTGGAGCTGGAACATCAAAGGCATTGGTCACTCAGGAATCAGACTCCTATGATTGGAGAGATCAAGTACATGAGCTGGTAATGACTCTGAGTCATGCATTCATGGCAAAACTGGATGAAAAGCAATATGAGGTAATTGAACACTTATGCTCATCTGTTTGCATTGACAAATTTTCTAAGTACATGACATATAATAAGGCATTGATCAAAGAAACCAAACTTAAATACTTTAACTCAGAGTTTCTTAAAATTAAAGAAATTTTTAAAAGAAAACTTGAGGCTAAGAGATGTGGCATTTTAAAATTAAAGGAAGTTTTGATTGATAAAGAATCTAACTATCGAGATGCCAAGCGCAAGATAAATGCGATTACCTTAGATTTGAATCAAGTTAAAACTGAATTGTCAAAAACTAAAATCATAGTTGAAATGTATGATTTCTCGAGTAATTTGGTTGCCGGAATGATCAATGCTTAGGTTTGGGGAAAAAGGGTAACTGGACCTGGTTATAGTGAGTTGAACCTCCTTTTAACCATAATTACTCAAGCATGCCAGGAATCATTGACAGTGTTGATGACTTGATTTCAAAATCAGACCTTGGGCATGAATTCTCTGCTTGTTCTAACGAATCAGTTACTCTCACAATTGATCTTGATTTAACAAAACCACACAGCCACCAGCCCAAACCACACAACCACCGGACCACACTACCCAGCCAGTTCCACAGACCAACCTTCCACCATATCAAACACTCCATCCACTCCCACTCTCCAAACACCACCATCACCACCTCCACAAAAACCAACCTCACCTCCTCAATCACCCTTAGCTATCCACTTTTCAAAACCACCTTCACGAGAGGCCCCGATCCCGGGCACCTCATAGAGTTGGTCATTATCATAAACACATAGCTCTTAAACAAAAAACTTTCATAAAAGTGCAGCGGAATTTAAACCTAAACATAAATACAAGAAATTTCCTGTATTAAAACAATTCATATTGCCATAGCCACCGGATCTCAATCACCATGCCCCGAGCTCCATGCATCCTTTTTCCTTAGCTTTACCCTAACATACATGCTAAAATGTCAGCTTTTACTGGTGATTTCTAGTTTTATAATATATCATAATTTTTTTGGTGAGTTAAACATTATTTACATGAAAACATCATTCCGTTTATATAAACCATGTCACATAACCATCATAATCATCATAAGCATCATCATCATGCAACCGATGTCATTAACATAAGCAGTGGGCTTATGTCGGCACAAGGCTCCATACCCTATCATAGTCAGGTAACCCTCATACCCTGTTATAGTTAGGTTGACTTTCATACCCTGTTATAGTCAGGTTGACTTTCATATCCTGTTATAGTCAAGTTGACTTTCATTCTTACGCAGTACAAGTACTGAGGCATCATTCATACATAGGATCATAACAAGTATGTGAACATCGTCCGTTCATCATAACATGATAAACTAGCACCATATCATCATTCATTATAACATCATGGCATCATAAACAAGTCATACTAGCATCATGTCATCGTTACATCATAGTCTTATCCTAATGGGATAGGATTCATCATAACATATTATGGTAGTATCATTTCATCGCATCATCATAGCGTCCTAGCATCATATACATTTCATGCTAGCATCATATCATCACATCATGGCATCCTAAACTGGTCATGCTAGCATCTTATCGTCATATCATCATATTTTTATCCTAGCATTCTAGGATTTCATTATAACATAACACCTTATAACTATCATCATATTTATCATCATAGCATGGCATCATACAGTTATCATCATATCATATCATATCATCATGCTTTTCATTAACATAACCCATTATCATGCATTCATCATACTTAGTGTATTCTCATGCATAAATCATCATACATATCATCAAGCATTCATCATCATAGCACATTCACATAACATCATAAACACAGTAACAACATGTATGTCAGTCCGAAACATAGTTTCACATAACATGTGAAAGTAAGGCATCTAGAACTCACCTGCCAGTAACGTAGCTCCTTATCTTCTTAGCCGAACTCCCTTAACTAAGACTCAAGAACCTACGTCATCGCATAGTCTCATTACATTTCATTCCCAGACTATAATTTATTCTAAGTCCTCATAGTTCATTTAACCAGCTCCCAGTATCCGAAAACCATTATGTTTCCGAAACTGGCTAAGTATTCAAACCCTCAGGTACACAAAATTATAGGGTTCACGAAGTGTTTAAGTGCTCGAAACTCATAGTGTTCTTGAAATACCCAAAGTACTCGAAACCTTAGAGATCACGATACTTAGTTCTCAAAACCAAGTTCACGAAACATAGTTCACTAAACCTTAGAATTTGTTACTAGGTAAGTATGGATTCCCGGACACTTGAAATTAATTCAAAGAATATAAGCCCAAAGTACAAGGGCCAAACCGTAACTTTGAAATTAATTCAAAGAATACACATGGATGCACATTCTTTGTTGTTGACGTTATGTCTTCTGGAATTGCAATAATGGCTTCATTTCAATCGACGTATAATACCTTAGAATTTATTTTCATCATTAAATCAAAGACTTGTAGTTTTCTTGCTTCCATCTCTTCGCTAAATCACAACTTTCTGCTATTCTCGAGTGCTAGCCATTTACATATTCATAACTCTCGGCTAATATCCTTTCACGGTGACTTGTTCGGGCTTAAGGGAGCGATGACTACGACCAGGAAGGAACATCGTCGAACTAGCTAACCGTTCCCAACGTTATGAACAAATTCCCGTTACCTGATGCAAGTCACGAATCAGTGAAGCTCCGAACACTCGCGTAAGGTGCGTAATATCACTCGTGTTCTACTTTAAGTTTATGTTTACGTGGTCTTAGTTGCAAATCATGATCCATGAGTGTGTTAATGCCGTTAATCTGCGGGTAGTTGCAAATCATGATCCATGAGTGGATTATGTGGTGTGTACATAGGTTTGTGGCTAGGGCGTGTGCTCAAGATGAGGGTGTTGTTGTTAGTATAGACGAAGGTCAGATCTAATACTTGACCGAGAATCTAAGCATGTATGTAAGGCTGCATAAGCTATAGATATGTGTGTCAGTTTAATGGTGTTTGAGAGTATGTAATCGACAGTGTCAAAGAAAAGGTTATAATATTTGTGTATGTGTATCTTGTACGTGTGTGGATGACCATGCATGATATTTTGTAGATACGTGTCCAGGACCATATGAAGTAAAGTTGGTTCCTCAGGGCTGGATTGGGTGTCTGTGGGAAGTGAAACAAGGATGTGAGTGTGGGTGCAATACATGTAATCTGATGTGAAGGGTGTTGGATTAATCTTGATGTGTCGGGTTATGGGTCAAGTTATGGGTCTTTGTATTTTAAGCATGTGTTTAAATTAGGGTAAGTTTTCTATTTGAAATAGTAGTAGTGGTGTAATGGTCATGTGGTTAGTGGGAAGAAAAAAAAACGTGGGTTGTATTCCTCACGTTGCATGTTGTTTATTTAAGAGTCTTGAATGAATGAAAGAAAGAACAACAAAGGTTTTCAAGTAGAAATTATAATCTTGACTATGTACGTAAATTAAGTTTGAGTGAGGGTTTCTAAGTGAGAATAAGGGCTTGATCACCAACAATTGGTATCTAGAGCAAGGTTAACGGGGGCTGTTTTGAGAGTCGGTTCGGGAACGGTAGCCCTTGGCTGCGGGGCTGAAGAAACAAGCAGAATGTAGCAGTAGCAGGACTTGATTTTAAGATCGTAGCAGTAAGAAAGAAGACCGAAAGAAGCTGATTCCGATCAGCAAAGAGGAAGACCGAAGAGACCGGCCGGAGCATATTCCGGCGAAGTCTGATCGATTGGTGTGATCAAGTGAAGACCGGCTGTTGTTACAACAGCAGATACCGAAGAAAAGGACCAACGTCGAAGAACCGGCGTGAAGAAGACCGCTGCCGGAAGTGAACTCCGGTGGGAGAAAGGAAAGAAGACCGAGTCACCGGAAAATGACTGTACCGGTGCAAGAAAGAAAGACCGGCGACAAGAGACCGAAGCCATGATAGACCGAATGGCTTGAAAGAAAGACCGTATCGCCCGCCGATGACGAGAAGGAGAAGACCGATAGGCTGCAAGAAAGAGACCGGCGGCTTGAAGAAAGTTTAGATCGAAGACCGAAAGGGGTGACCGGAGACAGAATGATCACCTAAGCAAGTTTGAACCTGTGTGGTTCGTATAGCAAGAGCAAGAAGATTCGAAGAAAGCAAACAAGAGATGTTCGAATCAAGCAAGAATACCAAGAAGCAAGTTTAGCAAGAAAACCTATTCTGGTTTAGCAAGAAAAGCAAGAACGGAAGCAAGTGGCAAGAAGAACCGAAATCAAGATTAAGGGGGTGAATGTTGGATTCATCTTGATGTGTCGGGTTATGGGTCAAGTTATTGGTCTTTGTATTTTAAGCATGTGTTTAAATTAGGGTAAGTTTTCTATTTGAAATAGTAGTAGTGGTGTAATGGTCATGTGGTTAGTGGGAAGAAAAAAAAACGTGGGTTGTATTCCTCACGTTGCATGGTGTTTATTTAAGAGTCTTGAATGAATGAAAGAAAGAACAACAAAGATTTTCAAGTAGAAATTATAATCTTAACTGTGTACGTAAATTAAGTTTGAGTGAGGGTTTCTAAGTGAGAATAAGGGCTTGATCACCAACAAAGGGGCTACCCTAACCCTGATCAGTTTCTGAAACATGCAATTAGAACACTTTTAAAACATAAATTATAATGTGATATAGGTTGTTGAGCTTTCACCAAATTCGTCAGAATTATTGAGACACGAGCATTAGAATAAGGTGAGCTATACGAGCCTTCTATAAAGTGTTTTAACATATTTTTGGGTTGTTAAGCATACTAGTTTAAACAAAGATTTTAAACAAAGTATGGGAGTTCTTGTGCCCCATTTTAAATATTTTATTTAAATGTTTTAATAAATTTTAGGGCTGCTATGCATACAAATTTAATTGTTATGAACCACCTATCGGTTGATGTTATTATATTATGGCAATATTCGATGTTATATGATGATATATGGTAATATATGATGGTATGATGGCTTGCGAGATATGATGTTGCTCTAGTGCATATGACTAGGAAAGTACGAATGTTGCTCTAGTACTTGTTACTAGGAAAGTATAATGTTGCTCTAGTATTTGTTACTAGGTAAGCACGGATTCCCAGACACTTGTGCCAGTGGATATGGAGTCTTATACCGGTGTAAGCTTTTGGATTAAAGTCAACAGTTGCATGAATGAGATGAACCTGTTATGCTGAACGTGATGAAATGTGTTATATATGATGATTGAAAAGTAGTTTATCTAAACAAACTATTTAAAGGATTTTATGTAAAAATAAAACCAGAACTCACCAGTGTAAGCTGACTTCTTTTCGTATGCAAGTCAGGTTAAACAAGATGAGATATTAGCAAGATGGCTCGTGGTGGACGTTAAAGATTTATCATATCATAGAACTGGCAATTATATTTAAGTTAAAGAACATGTATGAATTGTTATGTTTGATTTTATTTGGAACAATTGGGTTGAAATATGACATGATATTTTCCGCTGCAATGAAATAACAATTTAGTTTAAGAGCTATGTTTTTGAGGTATAACCCAACTGAGAGACTCCTGGGTTTGGGGCCTTTCAACATTGGTCATTAGCTACTCAGATGCTAATTCACTGTATAGATAGTTGTAACTCTAGTAGGAAATCTTGTCTCCTGGAGTGCCAAGCAACAACCCACTACGACTCGGTCTAGCACTGAGTTTGAATTTGTGTAATGGCTAATGCATATGCTGAGCTTATCTAGATCACTCATCTGCTTCAGAAACTACATGCATTACCTCCTGATCGACACACACGTTTATGTGACATTTGTATACATTATTTCTTTCGCAAAATACGATTCACATGTAAGGGCTAAACATATTTACTTGACTATCACTTCATCTGTTAATTGATTACTTCTAGAAAGATCTACACACGTTTTGTTCCTACCAAGCTACAATTTGCAGATATCTTCGCCAAAAGTCTTCTTCGCACCCAATTTGAAGTCTGTCGTCATATGCTCGATCTTGGTCCACCTCTAATCTGCTTGAGGGGGATGTTAGTAAATAATAATACTATGTATATGTATTAGCCTAGAATATATATATATATATATATATATATATTATCTTCTTTATATATGTGGTTATACCGATTGTTTAAGGTATGCATCTTACTAGCATCTCACTTCCCTATTATCATCTTTAATTTATTTGTTTAAATAAACTTTGTTCATTCATCACCTAATCTCACTAATGCACATTTTTTTATCCACACATCAAACCATTCACACAAATTAATCTATACAAACTCATTCCTAACATTCTAAAAACCTCAATCATAAAAAATTATTAGTATAAATTACACCCATTCTCTTGTAATTACATGCAGTGTTGTTTCATGGTTCACACATATCGAAAATCCCCAAGATATCAATATACTAGACATTTTATAAGACACTTTTTATGACATGCATTCTTGTTAAGCCCTTCTTAAGTGAAAACTAGATTGTGCCCACAATTATAAGGACATATTTTGTTGTCTAAATAAATATTTTCATAATTAATAATCTTTTTGATGTTTACAGTTAAAGTATACATGTCATCCAAATCATGATATCATATTAAGACATTTGTCACCAACATGTATGTTTCGGATAAAAATTAACAAATATAATTTTTAGCAAAAACCGAATTAGTTTAGTGGGGTTTTGTGTTTTACAATCAAGAAACAGTTTATGAGTAAAATTCAACAAAAATATCCCTGAGGATCCCTAGGGATATTTGAGAATATGAGACAGAAAAACAGCCAAACACACGAGAATTATACGAGGAAAAGCCCTTAATCCCTTAGGATTGCCGGCATAAAAACCTCGGGAGGTGACAATTGTCACTCTGCCTTGTTCTTATTAATATAATAAAACAAAATTACAAACAAAGAGCACAATTGATCGATTGCTAAGTGTTGCGAGACTTTGAATATCACAAATGTGAGCAAGAAATAAGCAGAAGTAAGCTAAGTGTATATAGTGTGTGTTCCTAGATCGACTATTGCCTCAATTTATAACTTAAAATTATACAACGGTAGTTTATTTCTGTTCACATTATCCGCTCCTTTTCCAGGTCATGCGCCACTCATCTCACATAACCGTTGATGGCTTCTTCATGTACTCCATGTTTTTCTCTTTATTTCGGCAAAATAAGGATAGTAGTTTTTATCAACCTCTTGACTTAATTCAAACTTTAGCAGCAATGTCGAATAAATAAATAATAATAATTAACATAAAATCATTATTTATTTATTAAGTCATCAGTTCATAGAAATTTATATATGCAAATATTCCTACTTATCCCGAAATATTTTGTATCCTGAATTATTCTTAATTATGAGACTAAATTTTACAGGCACAACAATTGCCCCTAAATTCTTATTACAGTTTGAATTTGTATTAAGAATTTAAAAGTAACCGTTCATTTTGGCTCTTTATTCAAAATTTGAATTTTAAATTATGATTTGGACGTTGATATGACAGTTACTGATTGTGGCGGTTTCCTACATATTTTCAGTCGTTTATGCAGGATATAATGATCATTCCGCTTTCTTTAGATGCCATCATCTTCAACTGGTTCTTGCGGTAAGTTCTTCTCCTTTCAATTTTTAAGTTTTCTTCTCAAAAAATGTCTTGATCATCTTCTTCCTCCGACTTCAATTCTGATGACTTCACAGATCAGAATATTTTGACCTTCAATCGTCAAAATAGAAGCGTATTCAACAATGATCGTATTGAGTTGTTACGCCTTTCAAAAACTTTTCCAGATGAAACCATCTTCCATAGTTTTTCTGAAAAATTGAAAGCCGATCATGTGTCTCCTTCTTGGGTATGTTTTTCAGAGTACCCCTTCACCTTAGGTCTGAAATTTCCTTTTCCTGATCTCATTTTGATTTCTTATGGGATGGCATCTTTTGTATACTCTTGATCAATTAACCAGCATTTTGGTTTAGAGATAGGCGTTCTCGAAATTGCTTTGATGTACCAACTCAGAACCCATGGTTCATCTTGTTTTGTTCTTCAAAGGAGGAGTGGGGCTCCTATTCTTGTTCCTGGTATTACCTTGAATGAGGATGAATGGAGAAATAGGTTCTTTTTCGTAAAAAGAAGGTCTATCCCTAATGGGGAACTTCTTCCTCTCAAATGGGTGGAAAATGGTAGGATTCTTAGGGCTTTTTAAGTTAAATTTTATTTATTATTCTACTGTTTTACTTATTTTGTTTTTGTCCTGTACAGCTCCCAAGTTTGAATCAATTGTGGTGGAAGATGAAGAGAGTAAGAACAAGTTCGTTCTTTGTTGCTGATTGACGAACGGTGCAAAAAGTTCGTTGCCAACCTCGAAGCCGTTACTTCAATGACTTCATGTATATTCTATGATATCTCAACATATCCTGAATTATTTTCATTTATTCCTGAATATTTCTGATCTTGTTTCCTTTTCGCAGAATCAACCTTTGATCTTGAAGACCTGAACGCTTTCTTTGCCGTGACGAAAGAGAAAACAAGCCCTGTTGCCCCCAAATATCGTGCTATGACCACCGTCGACCTGGAAGAGCCCTCTGACCTATCTATGGGTGATCTTTTGAATAAGGTAAGGTTTTCAAATTTTTTCAGTTGATATATACCTACATATTTCTAATGATTCTCATTGTGCAGGCCTCGGTCAAATATGCTTCTAAAAAGAAGAAGTTTGACAAACAGATCGTAGACCTTGAGGATCAAAGGAAGATCACCTCTGCTAAAATCGACCACTATGAAAAAGAGGTTGCCATGGTCAAGAAGCATATGAAAGAGATGGAGGCCTCCTACAAGCTTCAATTCAAAGAACATATCGAGGGGCCAAAAAATATGCTGCCATTGCCGTGTTGAGGGCCAAGATCCAAATGGCTAATCAGGCCAAGACCGAAGGTACGGATTCGTGGGCCAGGGATCTTTGAGAATGGGGAAAGATACTGGCTGGTTTGGCTATGGATAAGGTAGAGGCTTCTATGGAGGTGATCAAGGCCGGTGATGCAGGGGAGACGAGCAAATCTGGCGAGGCGACAGGTGCAGGGGTTGGTGTTGGTGAGCAGGAGGTTACAATGGACGATGATGACAATGGTGCCAAGATCTGAGCCCATTTTTTAATGTTTGTGGTTCTTCTTTTTAATCATGATGTAACTCTTGAACAATAGTATTTTAGGAAAGTCCCCAAGTATAGGGGCAGACAATATAAAAAATCAAGGTGGAGGGACCATGGTTTCATGGCGAAGCCTTGATTTTTTCTTTGTGCTTAACTTTGTTAACATATTAGGTGAAGGGACCATGGTTTCATGGTGAAACCTGATATGTTAATTTCTAACTGCTTTTGGGTTTATGATATAACAGCTAGTATTTTGGATAATATCTTGGTGTTCTGTATAGTTGCTTATTTTTAGAAAATATTTTCAGATATCCTTTAATATTTAGAATTATCCTGAATATCTTGCACCTCACTAATTTTAATGAATACTACAGTTTTGTATAGTTTGACTTGGTATGTAACTCTTTTTATGTCAGTTATTTAATTTTAGGAAGTGATATAATACTTATGTATAAATTTTTTCAAGTATAATTAGGAATAATTGAGAATAATCTATCATATCCTTAAATTATTCTAAATTGAATTCAACCAGAATATCATATGGAAGATCTTAAAATTTTAATCAATCTTGAATATATTATTTATTTGAAAGTCTTTAAAACACTTTTTAGATATTTCGTAACTCATTTTTAAAGAATAAGCTCTTTTAAAACTTTCACAAAGATTAGCTTTTATCTATGTATACAATTTTTATACACATACCTTAAATATTCTTATTGTTTTTATCAGAATATTTTTCTTGAGTTTAGTCTACATGCGATATATTTAGTGTAACATCAGTGCCGGAACCGTTACCGTAACAGTTATCAACACAGTAATATGAACAGTGACTCAGGTACAAATTTCAGATGTTATTCATATATCATTATCATTTCATGTTATCATAGAACAGTTTCAAAATCATTTCAGAAACGTAACTCAGAACCATGGTTCAACAGTCAGATATTTATTTGATGATACAGAACCATCATGTGATGTTAGTTAGGATTCTATTATCTATAAACGTATGTGAGGCTTAAGAAAACAAAACAATAACGGATGTCGTTACGTGAATGCTAAATCGGCGGATTATTCGTATAGGTGACGATCTGTACGAATATATCTGAAGGTTTAACGTTCTGAATGAGGTCCAATAATTAGAAAACCAAATCGAAAAGTGTAGTTATTGTCGTATTCGTACGGGTGAAGATTCGAACATATACGCGCAACGACTGTACGATTTGATTTAAACTGTACATTTAATATTTTCAGAAAATTTAAATAAACGGAAGATATTTAGTTAATTTACTAGGAATTACCACCTAAAATAAATTTATAAACTTTACTTTTAAAACCGTTATGTTTCGTACGAAAACGAAATGAAACTGACGTTTTTACACGAAACCGAGCGAAACTGAACGGACCCAAACATAACTGGGTATTTTGAAGCCATTTAATGTCATTATCATAACCACCAACCAGCCATCACCTGCCCAAATTCGTGCTCTCTCTACTTTCTCTCTCTAGAAGCCATAACCATATATTCTTCATTTCTCAACCAAATCAAGCAATCTTGGTGTCAAAACGATCACTACCACTCGTAGATCACGAAAGTACAACCGATGTTAGCTTGGAACCATCTGTTTCGAGGTAGATTTGAGTTTGAAATTTGGTTTTTAGGGTTTTCAAAACCCTATGTTCGATCCACCATTCTAGCCGGTTCTAGGCTTCAAAACCTTAGGAAAACCACACCAAAATCACCTTAGTAAGTATTGGAATCACACTAGAAAGCAAGACCTAGTGTTTAGCTCGAAATGGTGGCTTCACCTTGCTGTTGTTCGAGCTGGCCGAAGGAGGCGCACCAGATAGGTCGAAAGGCCAACCAGCCGAATGAAGCAGCCACAGGCTACATGAGCCAACAGTTGGGCCAAATGGCTTCCTAGCCAAAGGGACCTCCCTCATTCGGTTTAAGCATCCACTCATTCGTCCAGAGCTTGTTCGGATAGCACTTCATTCGCTCACCACCCTCATTCGGCCTAAGTCCCTTCGTTCGGGCACCTCCTCAGCCGCATGGCTAGTCTAGTTCGGCCCAAGCCTTGTTCGGTCGGCCAAGTGGCTCATTCGATCGGCCAACCTCTTAGCAAGTCGGTTATTATCATTAGCATAAACTTTATCCTGCCGAATGATTGGGTTAGGGTTACGTGATCATAATTACGGGATTGTGAGTGCATGGTGTGCATGTGTTGGTTAAGTGGATACATGCATGATTATATTCTAAAACCTTCTAAATGACAATAGAATGTAACCAAGAAGTATTGGATACAAGTTGGGTTAAACATATGGTATTTAATGATAATCAAGGAGTAAAACTTCAACATCAAAGTTTCCAACTACATAAATCTTAATCAGGGGGATAATGAATCAAGGACACGAATTAAGTTTAGGTGTTACTCGCGTAGTCAACACCTAACACTCAGGATTTTCATGAAACCACATAACTACATTAGGTGGTTCATTTGAACGACCTAGGATGGGTTATCCAAAGAGTTGATCAAAGAATCATGGGACAATCAAGAACTAGTAATGGGCCCAAGGTTAATCAAATAAGATTAACCTAAGCCCATCATGTTTAATTATATTTCTCATAAATTAATTAATGTTTAATAAAAGGAATTGACATATAAATATTCTTTAAATTTAAAATAAATGATTTCTAACTTAAGAGTTTAATTTAAAATGAATTAATTTAAAAATGTTTTAATTAAAGTCTTGTGATGAAATTAACATAAACCTTATCTAGCTAAGGTTTAGTAGTGAATATTTATGGGATACGGGTTTATTAATGGGTAATATGTTTATACTAGTTAGAGGGAATCCTAGAAACACATTAGTAACATAGGACACTTGCACACCAAGACCAAAACCCTAGATACGACTATTATAAATACTTATAGTATTCGAATCCTCTTAAAACAACTCAGGGATTGAAGAAACATAGTCGAAAAGCAACGAGCGTGCATTATCTATTGTGATATCATTCTTAGCAACACAGGTGAGTTCATTGCCCCTTTTCTAAACATTTTTGTTTTCAAATGCGGGGCTGAGAAGCATGCGTAAACCTTTAAATTTAAATATGTTTTACGTAAATGCTTTTTACTTATTGTATGTTTTATATACATGTTTCAGTGTGTGTTCAATAAAATTAAGGATCAAATTCAAGAATCTAAAATCAATGTTGTAGCCATGGAATTCTAAGGATCAGAATCAAGGGAATCCTATCCGTGTGTGAATCAAAGAACTAAGGAAATCATTAAGATCTAATGAAATCATTAACGATCAAATTAAAGTGGATGTCAGTTGTATGCAGATCGAGACCACGTGTTAACACACGGAAAGTCCCGTCATAAATAGTAGACTTTTATAGTTAAGCTATATGGGCATAAATCAAACGAACAAACGAATTCAAGAGAACAAAGACGATCAAAATCAAAGGATATCTTAAAGTCATGACATGTACAGTAGGCCTGAGGGTCAAGCTGATAAGGGCACATCATGAAAATCCCGACACATACAGGTAGACTCATTTGGGTCATGCCTGATATGGGCCACGTGTGAGACGGTACAACTTGGACACCACCAACAACTAAGTCTAATTTATTGAGTCAAATAAGGCCCAATCATCATGTCTTAGTTGTATTTAAATGATTAATTATTCATTTAATATTATGTTTCTACAAGTGCTATGGGTAATCATGAATACGTGATGAACTTAAGAAATCAGTGGTATTTCAATTTGTGGAAATCAGAATCTAATATGATGAGGGATGGAATGAAACGCTTAATTATCATTAACAACAATATGTTATGCGGTTCGGTACGTGGTGGGACGGTGGATGAGGCTTGTTCCCCTACATATGCCCTATATATAAGCATACTTGATTGGATAACACAGGTGGTTATTGATGAGGTTAAGGTTGTCATTCGGGGGATCAAGGTAAATAGATTTCATGGTAATCAAACTTTGTGGATCAATAGTGTGGGATGAAATGCTTAATTATCACCAGGAACAATATATCATGTGGTGGGATGGTGGCTGGGGCTTGTTCCCCTACATATGCCCTATATATAAGCATATTGAACTGGATGGTATAGGTGGTTAATGGTGAGGTTAAGGTTGTCATTCGAATGGTTATTCAAATTCATCTTTAATTAAAACGACATGAACTCACCAACCATGTGTTGACTTGATCTTTTTGCATGACTTCTCAGGTGATGAACATGTCTGAGTAGAAGTTAATGCTTTTGGACTAGGATACCAGTTAGAGGACCTAGCATTTTGGACCTGCATATTTATGGAACATCATTTTACAAATTATTTTGTATATCTTGTGCAGATACAAGATACAAGATTTATGATGTTGATAGTAGATTTACATTGTTAAATTATGAACAAAATTGATGTAATTTAAGTTTGTAATTTTATTTTCATTTAGCAGTTTCTCATTATATATCATGTGCATTGTAAACAATCTAATCATCCCGATTATCATTCCCGATATCACACGCTGGGACCATTCCACCCGACGGGACACACGATCCGGCCCGCCGGCTCGGGGTGTGACATTTAGGAATCATTAAGAATAGTTCAAGCTAGTCTTATCCTAATTCGATTAAGGTATTAACTACTTAATGATTATATATAACTTAGGCATATGTTTAAATGTATCATTTGTCTAAAGTTATGTTAACACGTGAAGTAACTGGTAACTTAGTTTAACATATTTCTAAATAGAAATGTGCATAAGACATATAATATATTCCTAAATAAGAATAAGTGTAAAGCATATTATCAAGCATGAGAACATATTTCATAGAAGATGCAGCGGTATATTAAAATAGTTAAGAAACAAATACCAATTTCTAGAGATAGTAGGTTTAGTTTGAAGTCTTCTTTGTCCCTGTCAAAACATCAAAAGAATTTCATATCTGAATATCTCCAAGTATGTTGCGATATTCCTAAGTATCCTTGAAAGTCGGTCCTGCATAAATAGAAAAACAAGAAAACTTGGGACAAGCCCAAGATACTGGCGACAAGGCCAATTAAACTGGCGACTAAGGCCGAAAATACTGGCGACTATGGCCGAAATACTGGCGACTAAGGCCGGAATACTAATGACAAGGCCGAAATACTGGCGACAAGGCCGAAAGATACTGGCGACTAAGGCCGGAATGCTGGCGACTAAAGCCGGGATACTGGCGACTAGGCCGGAATTTTGGCGACTAAGGCCCGGTTGTATAGCATATGAATGCTATATTTCGGAGGATCCCTGGTAATAGCCTTTGAAAATGAAATTGTCAATCACCCATGCGTGTACTGGTCCCAAAATCTCCAACTATACCAGGATATTTCGGAGGATCCTTAGTTATAGCCGTCCATAATGAAATTGTCAGCCACTCATGCGTGTACTGGTCCCATTATCTCGGACTATAACAGGATAAACTTGCGCAACTGGAGAGGGTATGAACCCTAAGTCTTCATGAGAGACAAAAGTCTCCTGAGTTTTGATTTCAGGTCAAAACTTTGCAACCAGACACTAAGTATCTGCAGGGGTCTTCTACCTAGTTTTGATTTCAGGTCAAAACTTTCGCAACCAGACATATAGTCTATGTGTGGTCTTGATCAATAACTGATTTCAGGTCAGAACTTGGGTTAAGACATAAAGTCTCATCTCTTCTCCTGCTATAGCTACAAAACACTAAGATTTTTGTGTAGCTGGGAATCAGGATTCCTGATGCCCCTCAGATGCTTAAGTTAGTAGCATGATAATTAGGAATATACAAGAATACATGGGAATATAAAATAATAAATAGAAATATTTGAAAATACGAGTATAGAATATAACTTAATAATATTTTGTAGTTTGATGTAATAAGTTTCATATAGAGTATAACTTAAGATGAATGGCATTCCAAGATCTCGGGTGAGGTTATCCTTCCATGTTGGTTAACTTATATGCCCCTTTTCCAACTTCGGATTCAATCTTATAAGGTCCTTCCCATTTTGGAGCTAGTTTTCCATCAGCTGGATTGGTAGTATTCTGAAATGCCTTTCTTAAAACCAAATCTTCAACTTGGAATCTACGTATTCTAATATTCTTATTATAGGATTTGGCTATCTTTTGCTAATATGTTGCCATCCTGTTGATGCACTTAATGTCCCTAGTTCAATTTTGTACTAATCATCATGTAAAGATTAAAGTTATATTAATGGAAGTTGTCTTTATACATTGTTCTTAATGTTTAATATTGATTATCTGATTGTTTGAATTGATTAATTAATATTTGAGTATGAGTATGACTCATTCGGGCGAATGACTCTAACGAATGAAGTCATTCGCCGAATGAGAATAGCGACTGACTATACTCAGCGAATGAGCCATTCGTCGAATGACTCATTCGACTGACTTGTCTATTCGACGTAGTCATTCGCCGAATGAGTTGTTTCGGCCACTCATTCGGCCGAATGACTACAGTCTATATATACATGTTCAAATCATTTCAAACAAAACTTTGCCGAGTCCTCATTCTTCCCAGTGCACTCTAGTGTCAAACCCTTGAAGTTTTGAGCGATTCTTCACGTCGAACTTCGATTCTCAACCCGTGGTGATCAATTCTCACTCGCACGTTGATTCTACACACTCGATTCACCACGGTTGCTGTTGATTTCGATTGGAAAACCCTGGAATAGGATTCTGCACTATTCCAGAGGCTGTCAAGTAGATTTCCCTTGGAATTGGATTGTTTCCGAGCTCCTTCGAGGTCTTACAAAGTGGTATCAGAGCTTTAGCTCTTGATTCTGCTTGATTTTCAATCCAAATCATCATATCTTTGTTTGTTCGTTCGAGATCTGCAAAACCCTAAGTTTCTTGTCCTTCAAGTCACTATTTCATTGAAAATCAGTGGGTTTGTGTGGTTGTTTTGTCAAATCATTTATCCCAATTTGTTCATTATCATCTCATGATGCTCTGTACCAAATTTGGTACTTAGATCTGGTCAAAATCTCAAGTTATCGCGTTTTTGATTGCTGAAAAGCCCAGATATGCCGAATGAACATGGCGGCCGAATAGGTTTGGCCGAATCAGCCTCATTCGCCGGATAGCTACATTCGAAAGTCTCATTCGCCGAATAGCTCCATTCGATCAAGTCATTCGGCGAATAGCCCTCATTCGATCAGTCATTTGGCGAATAGCTTCATTAGGTCAAGTCATTCGGAGATTAGCACTCATTCGAACTCTCATTCGGCGAATAGCCTCATTTGACCCTTTCATTCGCTGAATAGGTTCATTCTCTCTGTTCATTCGTCAAACAGTCATACTCAGTCTCTCATTCGCCACAATTAACTCATTCGGACCCCGACATTCGTCCCTTTGGTTTTCATTCGGCAATGAGTTTGCAAATTTTTCTAAGTGTTGAATCCTGTTGTTCCTGATCAAATGGAAGACTTAGCATTAATGGCGAACCATAATCATCGTATTCAGACTTTGCTAATGACTGAGACTGAGACTGGGAATTCTAATAAAGCTCCAAAGTTGTTATCCTTAGACGATTATCCACACTGGAAGTATCGGTTTGAGATCCACATCAATGGGGTGGATACAAACTTATGGATGATGATTGAGGGAGGTTATCTGAGGCCTCTGAATGAAGATGGAACTCCTATGCTAGTCACACGGATGACTGAGCCTCAGAGGAAGCTTTATGATTATGAGAAGAAAGCTTATGCTATTCTATCTCAACCCATTGCTACTGATATCTTCCATCAGTTCAGACAATTTACTTCTTCTAAGTATTTGTGGGATGCTTTGCAGCAACGGTATGAAGGCAATGATGCTTTGAAGAACATCAAGTCTAAGGCATTAAGAAAGGAATTTAACAGCTTTATGTATGTTGGAAATGAATCTTTGGATGATTTGATTGCCAGATTCTATCATCTACTGAGTGAGTTGTTCAATCATGAAGTCAAGACCACTACTCAGGAAAAGATTTAATGTTTAGCAGATGCTCTTCCTCCAAAATGGGAATCATTTTTGATGGTACTTAAGCAAAATGAGATGATGTCACACATGGATATCAATGATTTTATTCAGAAGTTGAAGGAGCAAGAAATGGAAAACAAGTGGAAAGCTAAGAGGGTTGCTCAAGTTCAGGATCCTTCATTGTACTACTCTACACCTACTGTAGAGAAAGCCTCTTCACATGCTCCACTGAAGACTGCTTTTGTTTCTCAGACTACTGAAGCTCCATCTTCCAATCAAATTCTTTTCAGTCAGTCATCATCCTCTTCAAGTTCTCAGAAAGAACATCATCAACCAGTCACAAGTCTAAAGACAGAGAATTTTGATAAAGTTACAGTTGAGATTGCTAAAGAGCATATGGGTCTTTTGTCTACTTTGGTCAGTTCTTATGATGGACTGGTAGCAGGATAGATTGGCAATCCTTATCTGACAAATGATGACTATTCTCAGATAGATCCAGATGACATGGAAAGGATTGACATTATGTGGGCTTTGGCAAGTGCAGTGAGGAGAGCCAAGGAGTTTGTGAAAAGGACTGCAAAGACATTAACTTGAACAAAGAATCTAAGTTTGGATTTGATATGGCCTCTGTCACTTGTTACAATTGTGGAGAAAAGGGTCACTTTGCTAGACAATGCAAACATCCAAAGAAAGCTGGAAACAAAAATCATTTTCATCATCATAAATCTTCTGCAGCAAATACAGAAAGAAGACTTGTTCCTATTGATTCTCCTGCTCAGACTAGCTCTTCAAATGCAGGCAAAGCTTTGATGGTACATCAGGATGAAGGTGAAAATTGGGATTTCAGATTCAATTCTAAACAAGGGGGACAAGATAAAGCATGTGTTGCTAAGATTCAGAAGACAGATGATCTACATGAAGAGAGTACTGCCAAAGGAGCACAGCTTAAGACAGAAGAAACACCTGGATCAGAGTTTGAAAGCTTGACTGATTCTGACACTCAATCTGAGTCTGATGCTGATGTTGAAGAATCTCCTACTCAGTTTGCCTTGATGGTAAACTCATCTGCTACTCCTGCTGCAACTTCTCAGTCTGATCAGGTATCTGATGATTGTTCATCTTCTGTTTCTAATTGTTTTAATTGTGTTGACCTTAAAAGCAAGGTTCTTTCCTATCAGAATCACAATGCTGCTTTGATCAGTGATCTCAACCAATGTATTGATGCTAACAAAGTTTTAAAAGCTAATGAAAAGGATTTTCAAGCTAAAATTGAACTTTTAAATAGACAACTTCATGAGGCTGAGATTGCTGTTCTTAACAAGCAAGATGCTATAACTTCTTATCTCAATACCATTAATGAGGTAAAGAAGAAGTTATCAATGGTTGAGTGTGATTATGAGACCCTAGGACAAAAGCTCAAGAGCTATGAGAGTGCATCTTATATCATTGAGCACATGATCAGCAAAGAAGCTGATCATAAGGGTAAGGGAACTATGAGTTATCAAAGATGTCCTCCACCAATCTTAAACAGCTTTGTCAATTCACCAAATGACAAAGACGTTAAAGATTTTCAAGTTATAACTCCTTTAGTAATTGATCCGATTGGGATGATTACTGATGAAGGTTCCTCTTTGTCAAAAGAATCTTCGGTGGATGTACTTGTAGAGGATTGGGTTTCAGATTCTGAGGATGAATCTGATGATTCACCTGATTGTGTTACTACTCAGAATCCACTCACTGTTATCAAAAAGGGTGACCCAATCTCATCTTCAAAAATATATCAAGCCTTAGGTTTTGTGAAAGCTTCAAAAGAAAATGAAGCTTGTGTGTTGACCAAGTTTGACAATCTTGTTCCAAATGGGAAAAACGGTTTGGGTTTTAATTCGAACACGCCTAAAACAAATGTTTTCAAACCAAAAAGGCAATCTTTTTCTGAATTAAAACATTTTCATAAAAAGGGAGAACCGGTTTGCTTTGAATGTGGTGCACCTGGGCACTTTGTTAGATCTTGCCCACAGTTGATCAGACCATAGGTTGCACCACCCAGAAAACAAAATCAGAATTTTGTTAAACCTGTCAGATCTGAGTCCAAGACATTTCTGACAAAACCCAAACAACCAAATCAGGTTAAATCTGTGGATAAGGGTAAAGGGAAACTAATGAACTTGAATGTTCTCAAGACTGTTAATGTTGATCAATCTAAATCATCATCCATTCATCTGAAAAACTCTTTCAGTAAAAATACAGTCTGGAAAATAAAGTCTGAGACTTCAATTCCACCCACTTCAGACAAGGCTGTTTCAAATGGTAAATGGATCGATGTTATGATCCGAGACTCATTGCGTCAACCCAAGACTGTAAAGGCTTGGGTTCCCAAATTAAACTAATTGTCTTATTTTTGTGCAGAATGCCCCAACAGCTGCTTTAAACAGTTCTTGGATTGTCGATAGTGGGGCTTCAAGGCACATGACTGGAAATATCTCTTTGCTCTCCAACGTTCAATCTGTTCATGGTGGTTATGTAGCTTTTGCTGGTGACAAAGGTGGTTTTATCACAGGAGAGGGAATCTTATCAAATGGGCAAGTTTCATTTGACAAAGTCAGATATGTCAAGCAATTGGTGAATAATCTGCTTTCTGTATCACAGATCTGTGATAAAAACTACAAAGTTCTTTTCGATGACTCCAAATGCTACATTCTAAAGCAAGGTATAGTTATCCCTGATGAATGGATTTTGATGTCAGCCCCCAGAAAGCAAGACTTGTACGTACTCAATATGGCCACAGCTTCAACTACATCCTCTACAGCTTCATGTTTTATGTCAAAGGCAACAGAAAAAGATTCAATACTTTGGCATAAGAGGATGGGTCATTTGAGTCTGCGTAAGATGAATCACCTGGTTTACAACAATCTGGTTGAAGGGGTTAGTCTAAAGAATTTCAAGCTGTCTGATGTCTGTGTTTCTTGCAAAAAGGGCAAGCAAGTTAAGCAGTCTCACAAACCGAAGAAGTATCATTCAATCACTGTTCCACTTGAGCTGCTCCATATGGATCTTTTTGGTCCTGTTAACCGCAAGAGTATTGCTGGGGATCAGTACTGTCTTGTCATCACTGATGAATATTCCCGATACTCTTGGGTTTTCTTTCTAAAGGAGAAGTCTGAAACGTTTGACTGCATTCAAGTGTTGGTTACCAAACTTTAATCTCTCTATAAGCTCAAGATTCGCATACTCAGAACCGACAATGGGACAGAGTTCAAAAATCACAACATGGAGAACTTTTGTAATGAACGAGGTATTGTTCAACAATTTAGTGCTCCATATGTTCCCCAAATGAACGGTGTTGCTGAGCGAAAGAACAGAACTTTGATTGAGGTTGCTAGGACTATGCTTGCAGATTCGTCTCTTCCAGTTCAATTCTGGAATGAAGCTGTAGCTAATGCTTGTTACACTCTAAATCGAGTGTTGATAGTAAAGAGACATGGAAAAACTTGCTTCGAATTGCTCCATAACAGAAAGCCAAATCTTAAGTATCTTGAACCATTTGGTGCACCATGCACTATGCTTAAGAAACATGAGCAAGACAAGTTTAATGAAAAGGTGGAAGAAGGGTATTTTCTTGGGTACAGCACTCCAAATAAAAGAGTTTATAACAGATCCACTCAAAATGTAGAGGAGTGGTACCATGTTGATGTTCAGAAGTATTCCATGCCCCCACCTGGGAAGGGTCCTGATTGGATGTTCAACTATTCTGATCTGTTTGACTCCTTCAACATGTCTCCTATGTACACTGATGAAGATGTTGCTGTACAGATGTTGTATGATGCACAAAATGCACCTGAAGAACCAATGCAACCTTCGTCTGTTTCAACTCCTACAACACAGATAAATGATGACAGCTCAGACACAGACGACAACTCAGTTCCTCTAGCTGCCCCTGAACCAGCTGTTGACAATCTTGTGCCAGGACTTGAGGATCTGAATCTGAATAATCTTGATCCACATGTTGAAGTTCCCGCTCATCCTGTAGGCAGAATTAATCGGATTCATCCTCAAGAAAATATTATTGGAAGTCCTTTGGATGGGGTCAAGACAAGAAATCAGCTTTCTTCAGGAGGACTTGCAGACATTCTTGACTTTGCAGATGTAAACTTTTGTGCCCATTCATGTTTTATCTCCCAAGTTGAGCCACGTACTGTTACTGAAGCTCTCAAAGAAGAATCGTGGGTAGATGCAATGCAAGAAGAACTCCTTCAGTTCAAAAAGTTAGGTGTGTGGCAATTGGTTGACAAACCAAAAGGTGTGAAAGTAATAGGAACCAGATGGGTTCTTCGTTGCAAGAAGGATGATCATGGTATCATTGTGCGAAACAAAGCACGTCTGGTTGTTCAAGGATTCAGACAAGTTTAAAGTTTATCAGATGGATGTAAAGAGTGCATTTCTTCATGGTGTGATAAATGAAACAGTGTATGTTAGTCAACCTCCCGGGTTTGAGGATCCATTGCATAGAGACCATGTCTACAAGCTAGACAAGGCCTTATATGGATTGCATCAAGCGCCGCGAGCATGGTATGAGACACTGTCTACTCACCTTCTGAACAACGGGTTCAGAAGAGGTGTCATTGACTGTACACTGTTCATTCGAGAAAAGGATGGTGACTTACTCTTGTGCAAGTATATGTGGACGACATCATCTTCGGTTCAACAAATGATGGTCTGTGCAAAGAGTTTGAAAAGGTTATGAAAGAGAAGTTTGAGATGAGCTCAATGGGAGAGATGAAATTTTTTCTGGGATTACAAGTGGATCAGTCTGAGGCAGGAATCTTCATTCATCAAACCAAATATGTTGGGGACATACTGATCCGGTTCAGTATGTCTGATGCAAAGCCTGCTGGTACCCCATTGGCTGTCAATCACGGGATTACACCAGATGAAAAGGGGGAGTTAATTGATGCTACTTTGTACCGAGGAATGATTGGGTCTCTTATGTATCTTACTGCTTCTCGGCCAGACATCATGTTTGCCACATGCTTGTGTGCACGGTATCAATCAAAACCAAGAGTGTCTCATCTGATTGCTGTCAAAAGGATTATGCGTTATCTGAAGGGTACTCCTGATCTTGGTTTATGGTACCCTAATGATGATAATTTTGAACTTACTGCATACAGTGACTCTGATTATGGTGGCTGCAAAAGAGACTTCAAGTCAACATCTGCGGGATGTCAGTTCTTTGGAACCCGTTTAGTTACCTGGCAGTGCAAGAAGCAGAAGTCGGTGTCTACTTCAACATGTGAAGCTGAATACATAGCTGCTGCTAGTTGTTGTTCTCAGATCATCTGGATTCAACAGCAACTTAGGGACTATGGGTTACATTTTTCTAACACTCCTATATATGTTGATAATACTGCTGCCATAGCTGTCACTAAAAATCCTGTTCAGCACTCAAAAACAAAACACATCGACATTAAATATCACTTCAAACGTGATTGTTTTGAAAAGAAATTAATCGATGTTGTTAAGATTCACACCGATCACTAGAAAGCCGATCTTTTTACAAAAGCTTTTGATAAACCCAGATTTTTATATCTGTTATCGGCTAATGGTGTTTTCCAAAAGGATGAAGTCCTACCTTCATCTGAATCTAACAAATGATCATCGCCTTTCTTAGGTAGTTTTTGTTTTGTCTATTTCTTTTATTTCAGTTTTCTTGTCTAGTTTCTTTTCTTAATCAAAAACTCAAAAAGATTTTCTGTTTTAGGTTTTTAGGGGGAGATAGTTGTATATTGAAAAACCAAAAACATTTAAAAATTGAAAAACCAAAAACATTTGAAAATTGAAAAACCAAAAACATTTGAAAATTGAAAACCCAAAAACATTTAAAAATTCAAAAATCCAAAAACAATTGAAAAAGTTAAAATTGAGATGGTCTTTCTTTGAAAAAGTGACACATTAATCTATCGTGATATAGAAGCTGAATTGAATGTGTAAGCTGAACACACAAGAAAATTATGATATGGTGTTCTGATAGGCCAACTCTACAGATGAATAAACAGCTTGTGATAACTTAGAAAGTCTGATTTGTGGAATCAGTTTTATAAAACCACTTAGGTGAGAAACAATTTTTGACACAAATCAAGCATACACCGGTCATCATGGAATCAAATGAGGCTTCAATTGAAGAAAAACAAACACAAGCTGGTATTAAGCTTAAAGAAAAAGAAAAACAAGCTGGTATTAAGCTTGAAGAAAAATAAAAACAAGCTCGTATTAAGCTTGAAGAAAAATAAATGCAAGCTGGTATTAAGCTTGAGAAATACTTGAACAAATTAAGTTCGATTCCATACACGTGCCATATTGCTGGGACGAACCTAGCTGAAGCTGTCCATTGGATAGAACAAGAAAAATACAAAAAGATAATAAATTTGAAATCTTATTGAATTTATGATGACTGGTATTAAGTTATGCAGAAATGAGTTATAAACTGATTTTGATCTTTAATGGTTAAATGAAATGGGGAACTCAATCAGAAAACATGAGTAATCATAAAGTTTGTTTAGTAGTTATGTATTGTATGGTTTAAGATTGGACAAATATATCAGTAATCGTATCATAAGATAATTGTGTCTAAGGTGAAACATTCAATGAAGCTGATATGATGTGATTAGATGTATGTGCTATTTTATCAATAGACTTCTCACAAAAACATGTGTTTCTTTGTTTTTAGTTACTAATTGTACAGTCGTAATTCTGATTCAGAAAAGTACAAAAAGATTTTATATTTTTGATTTAAGTTTAGATGATTATCTGTAGGTTCAGACGTCTGTCTCATCTGAATCCTGAACAAACCAGACATATCTTCATAAACGGCATCTGTTTAACTGATTAAAATGTTAAATTTTGAAATTGGTTGTGTTTTGTGTTGAGTATGTCTCATTCGACCGAATGAAACTCATTCGGCGAATGACTGTTGATCGAAAGAAGAGATTCGCCAAGTCATTCGGCGAATGACTTAAGATTTAACTTTCATTTGGCGAATGACTCATGACAGAATAAGACTCATTCGGCGAATGAGTTTAGGGCGAAACAGCTCAATCGCTGGTCTCATTCGGCGAATGAGTAACCCTATATAAGCATTCAATCGGCGAACTACCCTCATTCGCCAAAATTATCTTTCGCCCCTACTGTGTGTTTTCATTCGCCCGAAAAGCCTTCTTTCTTCGGCCGTTCTTTTTCTCGTGATTCCTACTCACCCAGTCACTGATAATCTTGTTTATTATCATCTCAGGTACCTTGGGATCGAATATCATCAATTTCTGACCGTGAAATCATCAAAAACCGAACACATTTTAGGGTTTTAGGGTTTTTATAATCGCCTTTGCAATAATCAGTCGAAATGGACTTAAAACACCAAATGATCTTTGTTAAATGTGTTAATCGGTCCTTTCTGAGGTTGCATATGTGATTTTTGTCAACTGATTTGAAGATTTTAAAAAGAGGGGTTTGAAATTCAAAAAACAGCCGAATGACGCCATTCGGCGAATGTCTCATTCGGCGAATGAAGGTCATTCGGCGAATGAAACTCATTCGACGAATGACTTCATTCGAAGTATAGCTCATTCGGCGAATGAAACTCATTCGGAGAATGAAGATCATTCGGCGAATAGCCTCATTCGACCAATGTGTTCATTCGTCCAAATCAATTTCATTCGGCATATTAGATTAATTTGAATCTGTTTTCTGATTTTTAATCTGTTCTTTGTATTTTCAACTATGGAATAGTTCTAACATGTTTTTAGTCAATGTTCAGAATGGCTGGATACAAATCCGTGACGAAGAATAACATCTGTGCATACTTGGAGCTGAACACACCCAACGCCCGTCATTTCACTGAGATCATCACTTTTCTGAGGCGTTCGAGGATTTTCACAGCCATCTCTACTTTGCATGTGCCATACATTTCACATCAGCAGGATTTTTGGGCATCTGCTGATATTGACTGGGAAGCTGAGCCTACAGTCATTCGAGGCAAAATTCGAGGACAGGACGTGGTCATTTCTGCTGAACACATCCGAAAAGTTTGTGGTTTTCAAGATGCACCTGATCAGCCTTATCTTCTGGATCGTTACTTAGTTCGAGGCTGCTTCATGAGATGCAAGTATGAGGGAGATCTTGGAGCTGGAATTCTGAACAAGGCATATATGTCTCCTCAGTTTAAGTACTTAGCACATGTACTTATACATTGCCTTGGGTCAAGGAGAGGAGGATTCGATGACATGAGAGAGACCATTCAGTGTGCCTTTGTTGCACTAGTGCTGAACCTGCCATTCAACTTCTCAGAAATGGTCTTCTCACATATGAAGGAGAATGTGACTCTGAAAGGGGATAAGAAGTTCTTGATGTATCCTCGTTTCTTGCAGCAGTTGATTGATGCACAGTTGCCAGATTTGCCAAATATTGATGCAGATATTCTCAGGTTGGAGCACATGAATGACATCACTCTAAACAGAGTGATGTCATACAGAGGCAAAGACAGGAAGCCTGCTACTAGATCCTTATTTGGTCATCTCTCTAGGCCAGATTATATTGCTCCTGCTGTTCGGAGATGGAGACATGATGATTATGATTCAGATATGGAGGACATTTTTGTTCCTGGTGATGATGGTGATCATGGTGATGCTGGTTCTGGTGAAGGTGGTGATGGTGCAAATGCTAGTGTTGTTGTGAGCATTGTTGCTGGTGATGTTGTTACTGCTATGGATGTTAGCAGGGTAGATGTTGGTGGTGTGAGTGCAGGTGGTGTGAGTGCTGGTGTTAGCACTTCTGCAGCAGATGAAGAGGTTGACATTGACTCATTGATGGAGTTGGATTTTTTGACGACTACAACCTCCACAGTGTCTATTCCTCTTGATACTATAGTCATTACATCTGCAGCAGAGGAAGATGAGTCAGAGGACTCAAGTGAAGATGATGATGAAGCCGGTGCTGATGAGGTTGGTAGTCCTGATTCTGAAGATACACCTGATGAGGAGTTTGAGACCATTTGGGATGGAGGAAGAATGACAAAGAGAAAGAGGAAGAGGAGTGAAGCAGAGACGGAGGAGATCACTGATCCATCTTTCATTCCAGATTTTGACATTTCTCCACCTCCTCGGTCCTCTGCTCCTGCCACTACCGTTGCTATTCAGTCTACATCCTCTAGGGCTGGGAGAGGAAAGAGATCTAGGTTTTCTTTCCAGAGGAGGTCAGAACTGACGACAGCTGCTACAACCACTGTTACATCAGTAGCATCTGTCTTAATTTCTTCACTGACTTGGTCTAGGGCGATTCATGTTCGTGCTATCACTGCCCCTCTGACCACCTCTAGGACTCAGGCTCCCATATTCTCTACTGCTTCTGCTGGTCCCTCCATCTCACGGGCTGACATGTCTATACCTACTGTTTAAGTTGTTGATCATCTGAGTACACTGAACATTATGGTACTTAGACTGATGGAGAGGAATATGGAGCAGGAAAGGAAGAGTAGAGAGCAGGATCTGGTTATTGCTCAACTTACTCAGAGGATAGCAGATCAGGATGCACTTTTGCTTTAAGCTGCGGATCAGAGAGCAGACCTCAGAGCCAGATCAGCCCAGCAAGAAGAACAGTTGCTGAAGTACATTGACGAGCATAACCAGTTGGCACTTAGTGCCACTGGTTTCAGTGTTCGTATTCTTGCTCTGGAAGCTGAGAACGCCCGACTTGCTGAACTGGTTGAAGGTTCCAAGGAGGGCACACCCAGAATTGAGGGTTCTGCAGAAATTTCCGATGAATCAGACAAAGATGAACATAATGAAGAAGAAGAAGAAGAGTCTGAGGAGGAAAAGGTTGACTACGAGGATTCTGAGAAAGATGATGAATCTGATGATGATGACAAGGACGGATCAGGAAGTGGGTCTTCTGGTTCATCAAGTACTGATGATGATGACGATGATGATCAATCCCCTTCTACATCTGAGATCCGATCCAAGAAAGCCAATGACAAGAAGAAGGCTCCTGCTCCATCTTCTCCCATGAAGACTGCTGAACCTGAAGCTACCGAGGAAGTCGAAGTTGTGCCATTGAGACGTCAATTAGATAAGACTTTGACTATGATCTTAGACGCTCAAGGCATCATACAGCACTTGGTTACCTACGACAAAGAGGAGGGAGAAATCATACATTGCTTGTCTAAAGAACAGATTGCAGAACTGTTCAGGCTTAACCCAGATGAGGTTGTTGCTGATGATTCCTCTGTACCGGTGTTTGATGAACCATCTCTAGAACCTTTTGATGACATTGATGAGGTTATTCTGGAGGACATAACTGAGGAGGAGTGTCCAAAGTACACATCAGCTGAGGAAGAGCTCCCAACATTTACTGATCAGTTTGATCAAGAAACTGAAGATCTACTGATCCGATACTTAGAAGAACAGGTTGAGGTTAGCAAAGCCGAAGCTGATGATCAAAAGAAAAGGAAAGAGGAATGGCAGGCCTACTAGGAGGTCCTGAAAAGGGAAAGCACAATGAAGATGCCAAACTCACACAAGAAAGTCTACATGACCAAAGGCTACAAAGCTAGAGGTCAAAATTCTGAGCTGGGCATACTTTCATGACTTAGGGTGCTATGCGGTGAAGAGAGAGAGAGGAATAGATTATTTCAAGCATCCCCATGACTTCAAGACGTTGCCAGGCTTTGAAGTTAATCAGTTAGCACGTTTGAAGATGTTATACAGTGAAGATTCCGGGATGTCTGCTTGGTTCTCTCGGCAAATCCACTATGAGTACAGAAAGAGATGGGTGAACTTTCAGCCTCAACAGCCTGAACGTTATTATCTGCCAGAGATTGATGGAGACACCCGAAAGCATAAAGTTATCCTGAAGTGGCTTCCTCCGAAAGTCTTGAAGAAGATTCCTTTGAGGAAGATGCGTCAAGATTTTATGGAAGGCTTCCGATGGTGGTATTATGATGGACGTACTAGAGAAGCTGTGATCGTTCTATGCAAAGATAAGAAGTGGGAGACAGCACGGATTTTTGAGCCAATGTGGTTAACCAATTTGTCCCACAAAGATGTCCAAGCATTGTTTCGTCATCAAATTTTCTTTGATGTACAAGACATGGTACAAGCACTACAGTTTATGAGAGTGATCCGTCTCTGCAGTATATTCAAGATTCATGCTGGAGCAGACTGGAAAGCTATCTCTGAGAAATACTTCAAGAAAGACACTTCCAAGAGCTGAACAAGGTCCAAGGGGGAGTTTGTTGATGCACTTAATGTCCCTAGTTCAATTTTGTACTAATCATCATGTAAAGATTAAAGTTATATTAATGGAAGTTGTCTTTATACATTGTTCTTAATGTTTAATATTGATTATCTGATTGTTTGAATTGATTAATTAATATTTGAGTATGAGTATGACTCATTCGGGCGAATGACTCTAACGAATGAAGTCATTCGCCGAATGAGAATAGCGACTGACTATACTCAGCGAATGAGCCATTCGCCGAATGACTCATTCGACTGACTTGTCTATTCGACGTAGTCATTCGCCGAATGAGTTGTTTCGGCCACTCATTCGGCCGAATGACTACAGTCTATATATACATGTTCAAATCATTTCAAACAAAACTTTGCCGAGTCCTCATTCTTCCCAGTGCACTCTAGTGTCAAACCCTTGAAGTTTTGAGCGATTCTTCACGTCGAACTTCGATTCTCAACCCGTGGTGATCAATTCTCACTCGCACGTTGATTCTACACACTCGATTCACCACGGTTGCTGTTGATTTCGATTGGAAAACCCTGGAATAGGATTCTGCACTATTCCAGAGGCTGTCAAGTAGATTTCCCTTGGAATTGGATTGTTTCCGAGCTCCTTCGAGGTCTTACAAAGTGGTATCAGAGCTTTAGCTCTTGATTCTGCTTGATTTTCAATCCAAATCATCATATCTTTGTTTGTTCGTTCGAGATCTGCAAAACCCTAAGTTTCTTGTCCTTCAAGTCACTATTTCATTGAAAATCAGTGGGTTTGTGTGGTTGTTTTGTCAAATCATTTATCCCAATTTGTTCATTATCATCTCATGATGCTCTGTACCAAATTTGGTACTTAGATCTGGTCAAAATCTCAAGTTATCGCGTTTTTGATTGCTGAAAAGCCCAGATATGCCGAATGAACATGGCGGCCGAATAGGTTTGGCCGAATCAGCCTCATTCGCCGGATAGCTACATTCGAAAGTCTCATTCGCCGAATAGCTCCATTCGATCAAGTCATTCGGCGAATAGCCCTCATTCGATCAGTCATTTGGCGAATAGCTTCATTAGGTCAAGTCATTCGGAGATTAGCACTCATTCGAACTCTCATTCGGCGAATAGCCTCATTTGACCCTTTCATTCGCTGAATAGGTTCATTCTCTCTGTTCATTCGTCAAACAGTCATACTCAGTCTCTCATTCGCCACAATTAACTCATTCGGACCCCGACATTCGTCCCTTTGGTTTTCATTCGGCAATGAGTTTGCAAATTTTTCTAAGTGTTGAATCCTGTTGTTCCTGATCAAATGGAAGACTTAGCATTAATGACGAACCATAATCATCGTATTCAGACTTTGCTAATGACTGAGACTGAGACTGGGAATTCTAATAAAGCTCCAAAGTTGTTATCCTTAGACGATTATCCACACTGGAAGTATCGGTTTGAGATCCACATCAATGGGGTGGATACAAACTTATGGATGATGATTGAGGGAGGTTATCTGAGGCCTCTGAATGAAGATGGAACTCCTATGCTAGTCACACGGATGACTGAGCCTCAGAGGAAGCTTTATGATTATGAGAAGAAAGCTTATGCTATTCTATCTCAACCCATTGCTACTGATATCTTCCATCAGTTCAGACAATTTACTTCTTCTAAGTATTTGTGGGATGCTTTGCAGCAACGGTATGAAGGCAATGATGCTTTGAAGAACATCAAGTCTAAGGCATTAAGAAAGGAATTTAACAGCTTTATGTATGTTGGAAATGAATCTTTGGATGATTTGATTGCCAGATTCTATCATCTACTGAGTGAGTTGTTCAATCATGAAGTCAAGACCACTACTCAGGAAAAGATTTAATGTTTAGCAGATGCTCTTCCTCCAAAATGGGAATCATTTTTGATGGTACTTAAGCAAAATGAGATGATGTCACACATGGATATCAATGATTTTATTCAGAAGTTGAAGGAGCAAGAAATGGAAAACAAGTGGAAAGCTAAGAGGGTTGCTCAAGTTCAGGATCCTTCATTGTACTACTCTACACCTACTGTAGAGAAAGCCTCTTCACATGCTCCACTGAAGACTGCTTTTGTTTCTCAGACTACTGAAGCTCCATCTTCCAATCAAATTCTTTTCAGTCAGTCATCATCCTCTTCAAGTTCTCAGAAAGAACATCATCAACCAGTCACAAGTCTAAAGACAGAGAATTTTGATAAAGTTACAGTTGAGATTGCTAAAGAGCATATGGGTCTTTTGTCTACTTTGGTCAGTTCTTATGATGGACTGGTAGCAGGATAGATTGGCAATCCTTATCTGACAAATGATGACTATTCTCAGATAGATCCAGATGACATGGAAAGGATTGACATTATGTGGGCTTTGGCAAGTGCAGTGAGGAGAGCCAAGGAGTTTGTGAAAAGGACTGCAAAGACATTAACTTGAACAAAGAATCTAAGTTTGGATTTGATATGGCCTCTGTCACTTGTTACAATTGTGGAGAAAAGGGTCACTTTGCTAGACAATGCAAACATCCAAAGAAAGCTGGAAACAAAAATCATTTTCATCATCATAAATCTTCTGCAGCAAATACAGAAAGAAGACTTGTTCCTATTGATTCTCCTGCTCAGACTAGCTCTTCAAATGCAGGCAAAGCTTTGATGGTACATCAGGATGAAGGTGAAAATTGGGATTTCAGATTCAATTCTAAACAAGGGGGACAAGATAAAGCATGTGTTGCTAAGATTCAGAAGACAGATGATCTACATGAAGAGAGTACTGCCAAAGGAGCACAGCTTAAGACAGAAGAAACACCTGGATCAGAGTTTGAAAGCTTGACTAATTCTGACACTCAATCTGAGTCTGATGCTGATGTTGAAGAATCTCCTACTCAGTTTGCCTTGATGGTAAACTCATCTGCTACTCCTGCTGCAACTTCTCAGTCTGATCAGGTATCTGATGATTGTTCATCTTCTGTTTCTAATTGTTTTAATTGTGTTGACCTTAAAAGCAAGGTTCTTTCCTATCAGAATCACAATGCTGCTTTGATCAGTGATCTCAACCAATGTATTGATGCTAACAAAGTTTTAAAAGCTAATGAAAAGGATTTTCAAGCTAAAATTGAACTTTTAAATAGACAACTTCATGAGGCTGAGATTGCTGTTCTTAACAAGCAAGATGCTATAACTTCTTATCTCAATACCATTAATGAGGTAAAGAAGAAGTTATCAATGTTTGAGTGTGATTATGAGACCCTAGGACAAAAGCTCAAGAGCTATGAGAGTGCATCTTATATCATTGAGCACATGATCAGCAAAGAAGCTGATCATAAGGGTAAGGGAACTATGAGTTATCAAAGATGTCCTCCACCAATCTTAAACAGCTTTGTCAATTCACCAAATGACAAAGACGTTAAAGATTTTCAAGTTATAACTCCTTTAGTAATTGATCCGATTGGGATGATTACTGATGAAGGTTCCTCTTTGTCAAAAGAATCTTTGGTGGATGGACTTGTAGAGGATTGGGTTTCAGATTCTGAGGATGAATCTGATGATTCACCTGATTGTGTTACTACTCAGAATCCACTCACTGTTATCAAAAAGGGTGACCCAATCTCATCTTCAAAAATATATCAAGCCTTAGGTTTTGTGAAAGCTTCAAAAGAAAATGAAGCTTGTGTGTTGACCAAGTTTGACAATCTTGTTCCAAATGGGAAAAACGGTTTGGGTTTTAATTCGAACACGCCTAAAACAAATGTTTTCAAACCAAAAAGGCAATCTTTTTCTGAATTAAAATATTTTCATAAAAAGGGAGAACCGGTTTGCTTTGAATGTGGTGCACCTGGGCACTTTGTTAGATCTTGCCCACAGTTGATCAGACCATAGGTTGCACCACCCAGAAAACAAAATCAGAATTTTGTTAAACCTGTCAGATCTGAGTCCAAGACATTTCTGACAAAACCCAAACAACCAAATCAGGTTAAATCTGTGGATAAGGGTAAAGGGAAACCAATGAACTTGAATGTTCTCAAGACTGTTAATGTTGATCAATCTAAATCATCATCCATTCATCTGAAAAACTCTTTCAGTAAAAATACAGTCTGGAAAATAAAGTCTGAGACTTCAATTCCACCCACTTCAGACAAGGCTGTTTCAAATGGTAAATGGATCGATGTTATGATCCGAGACTCATTGGGTCAACCCAAGACTGTAAAGGCTTGGGTTCCCAAATTAAACTAATTGTCTTATTTTTGTGCAGAATGCCCCAACAGCTGCTTTAAACAGTTCTTGGATTGTCGATAGTGGGGCTTCAAGGCACATGACTGGAAATATCTCTTTGCTCTCCAACGTTCAATCTGTTCATGGTGGTTATGTAGCTTTTGCTGGTGACAAAGGTGGTTTTATCACAGGAGAGGGAATCTTATCAAATGGGCAAGTTTCATTTGACAAAGTCAGATATGTCAAGCAATTGGTGAATAATCTGCTTTCTGTATCACAGATCTGTGATAAAAACTACAAAGTTCTTTTCGATGACTCCAAATGCTACATTCTAAAGCAAGGTATAGTTATCCCTGATGAATGGATTTTGATGTCTGCCCCCAGAAAGCAAGACTTGTACGTACTCAATATGGCCACAGCTTCAACTACATCCTCTACAGCTTCATGTTTTATGTCAAAGGCAACAGAAAAAGATTCAATACTTTGGCATAAGAGGATGGGTCATTTGAGTCTGCGTAAGATGAATCACCTGGTTTACAACAATCTGGTTGAAGGGGTTAGTCTGAAGAATTTCAAGCTGTCTGATGTCTGTGTTTCTTGCAAAAAGGGCAAGCAAGTTAAGCAGTCTCACAAACCGAAGAAGTATCATTCAATCACTGTTCCACTTGAGCTGCTCCATATGGATCTTTTTGGTCCTGTTAACCGCAAGAGTATTGCTGGGGATCAGTACTGTCTTGTCATCACTGATGAATATTCCGATACTCTTGGGTTTTCTTTCTAAAGGAGAAGTCTGAAACGTTTGACTGCATTCAAGTGTTGGTTACCAAACTTTAATCTCTCTATAAGCTCAAGATTCGCATACTCAGAACCGACAATGGGACAGAGTTCAAAAATCACAACATGGAGAACTTTTGTAATGAACGAGGTATTGTTCAACAATTTAGTGCTCCATATGTTCCCCAAATGAACGGTGTTGCTGAGCGAAAGAACAGAACTTTGATTGAGGTTGCTAGGACTATGCTTGCAGATTCGTCTCTTCCAGTTCAATTCTGGAATGAAGCTGTAGCTAATGCTTGTTACACTCTAAATCGAGTGTTGATAGTAAAGAGACATGGAAAAACTTGCTTCGAATTGCTCCATAACAGAAAGCCAAATCTTAAGTATCTTGAACCATTTGGTGCACCATGCACTATGCTTAAGAAACATGAGCAAGACAAGTTTAATGAAAAGGTGGAAGAAGGGTATTTTCTTGAGTACAGCACTCCAAATAAAAGAGTTTATAACAGATCCACTCAAAATGTAGAGGAGTGGTACCATGTTGATGTTCAGAAGTATTCCATGCCCCCACCTGGGAAGGGTCCTGATTGGATGTTCAACTATTCTGATCTGTTTGACTCCTTCAACATGTCTCCTATGTACACTGATGAAGATGTTGCTGTACAGATGTTGTATGATGCACAAAATGCACCTGAAGAACCAATGCAACCTTCGTCTGTTTCAACTCCTACAACACAGATAAATGATGACAGCTCAGACACAGACGACAACTCAGTTCCTCTAGCTGCCCCTGAACCAGCTGTTGACAATCTTGTGCCAGGACTTGAGGATCTGAATCTGAATAATCTTGATCCACATGTTGAAGTTCCCGCTCATCCTGTAGGCAGAATTAATCGGATTCATCCTCAAGAAAATATTATTGGAAGTCCTTTGGATGGGGTCAAGACAAGAAATCAGCTTTCTTCAGGAGGACTTGCAGACATTCTTGACTTTGCAGATGTAAACTTTTGTGCCCATTCATGTTTTATCTCCCAAGTTGAGCCACGTACTGTTACTGAAGCTCTCAAAGAAGAATCGTGGGTAGATGCAATGCAAGAAGAACTCCTTCAGTTCAAAAAGTTAGGTGTGTGGCAATTGGTTGACAAACCAAAAGGTGTGAAAGTAATAGGAACCAGATGGGTTCTTCGTTGCAAGAAGGATGATCATGGTATCATTGTGCGAAACAAAGCACGTCTGGTTGTTCAAGGATTCAGACAAGTTTAAAGTTTATCAGATGGATGTAAAGAGTGCATTTCTTCATGGTGTGATAAATGAAACAGTGTATGTTAGTCAACCTCCCGGGTTTGAGGATCCATTGCATAGAGACCATGTCTACAAGCTAGACAAGGCCTTATATGGATTGCATCAAGCGCCGCGAGCATGGTATGAGACACTGTCTACTCACCTTCTGAACAACGGGTTCAGAAGAGGTGTCATTGACTGTACACTGTTCATTCGAGAAAAGGATGGTGACTTACTCTTGTGCAAGTATATGTGGACGACATCATCTTCGGTTCAACAAATGATGGTCTGTGCAAAGAGTTTGAAAAGGTTATGAAAGAGAAGTTTGAGATGAGCTCAATGGGAGAGATGAAATTTTTTCTGGGATTACAAGTGGATCAGTCTGAGGCAGGAATCTTCATTCATCAAACCAAATATGTTGGGGACATACTGATCCGGTTCAGTATGTCTGATGCAAAGCCTGCTGGTACCCCATTGGCTGTCAATCACGGGATTACACCAGATGAAAAGGGGGAGTTAATTGATGCTACTTTGTACCGAGGAATGATTGGGTCTCTTATGTATCTTACTGCTTCTCGGCCAGACATCATGTTTGCCACATGCTTGTGTGCACGGTATCAATCAAAACCAAGAGTGTCTCATCTGATTGCTGTCAAAAGGATTATGCGTTATCTGAAGGGTACTCCTGATCTTGGTTTATGGTACCCTAATGATGATAATTTTGAACTTACTGCATACAGTGACTCTGATTATGGTGGCTGCAAAAGAGACTTCAAGTCAACATCTGCGGGATGTCAGTTCTTTGGAACCCGTTTAGTTACCTGGCAGTGCAAGAAGCAGAAGTCGGTGTCTACTTCAACATGTGAAGCTGAATACATAGCTGCTGCTAGTTGTTGTTCTCAGATCATCTGGATTCAACAGCAACTTAGGGACTATGGGTTACATTTTTCTAACACTCCTATATATGTTGATAATACTGCTGCCATAGCTGTCACTAAAAATCCTGTTCAGCACTCAAAAACAAAACACATCGACATTAAATATCACTTCAAACGTGATTGTTTTGAAAAGAAATTAATCGATGTTGTTAAGATTCACACCGATCACTAGAAAGCCGATCTTTTTACAAAAGCTTTTGATAAACCCAGATTTTTATATCTGTTATCGGCTAATGGTGTTTTCCAAAAGGATGAAGTCCTACCTTCATCTGAATCTAACAAATGATCATCGCCTTTCTTAGGTAGTTTTTGTTTTGTCTATTTCTTTTATTTCAGTTTTCTTGTCTAGTTTCTTTTCTTAATCAAAAACTCAAAAAGATTTTCTGTTTTAGGTTTTTAGGGGGAGATAGTTGTATATTGAAAAACCAAAAACATTTAAAAATTGAAAAACCAAAAACATTTGAAAATTGAAAAACCAAAAACATTTGAAAATTGAAAACCCAAAAACATTTAAAAATTCAAAAATCCAAAAACAATTGAAAAAGTTAAAATTGAGATGGTCTTTCTTTGAAAAAGTGACACATTAATCTATCGTGATATAGAAGCTGAATTGAATGTGTAAGCTGAACACACAAGAAAATTATGATATGGTGTTCTGATAGGCCAACTCTACAGATGAATAAACAGCTTGTGATAACTTAGAAAGTCTGATTTGTGGAATCAGTTTTATAAAACCACTTAGGTGAGAAACAATTTTTGACACAAATCAAGCATACACCGGTCATCATGGAATCAAATGAGGCTTCAATTGAAGAAAAACAAACACAAGCTGGTATTAAGCTTAAAGAAAAAGAAAAACAAGCTGGTATTAAGCTTGAAGAAAAATAAAAACAAGCTCGTATTAAGCTTGAAGAAAAATAAATGCAAGCTGGTATTAAGCTTGAGAAATACTTGAACAAATTAAGTTCGATTCCATACACGTGCCATATTGCTGGGACGAACCTAGCTGAAGCTGTCCATTGGATAGAACAAGAAAAATACAAAAAGATAATAAATTTGAAATCTTATTGAATTTATGATGACTGGTATTAAGTTATGCAGAAATGAGTTATAAACTGATTTTGATCTTTAATGGTTAAATGAAATGGGGAACTCAATCAGAAAACATGAGTAATCATAAAGTTTGTTTAGTAGTTATGTATTGTATGGTTTAAGATTGGACAAATATATCAGTAATCGTATCATAAGATAATTGTGTCTAAGGTGAAACATTCAATGAAGCTGATATGATGTGATTAGATGTATGTGCTATTTTATCAATAGACTTCTCACAAAAACATGTGTTTCTTTGTTTTTAGTTACTAATTGTACAGTCGTAATTCTGATTCAGAAAAGTACAAAAAGATTTTATATTTTTGATTTAAGTTTAGATGATTATCTGTAGGTTCAGACGTCTGTCTCATCTGAATCCTGAACAAACCAGACATATCTTCATAAACGGCATCTGTTTAACTGATTAAAATGTTAAATTTTGAAATTGGTTGTGTTTTGTGTTGAGTATGTCTCATTCGACCGAATGAAACTCATTCGGCGAATGACTGTTGATCGAAAGAAGAGATTCGCCAAGTCATTCGGCGAATGACTTAAGATTTAACTTTCATTTGGCGAATGACTCATGACAGAATAAGACTCATTCGGCGAATGAGTTTAGGGCGAAACAGCTCAATCGCTGGTCTCATTCGGCGAATGAGTAACCCTATATAAGCATTCAATCGGCGAACTACCCTCATTCGCCAAAATTATCTTTCGCCCTACTGTGTGTTTTCATTCGCCCGAAAAGCCTTCTTTCTTCGGCCGTTCTTTTTCTCGTGATTCCTACTCACCCAGTCACTGATAATCTTGTTTATTATCATCTCAGGTACCTTGGGATCGAATATCATCAATTTCTGACCGTGAAATCATCAAAAACCGAACACATTTTAGGGTTTTAGGGTTTTTATAATCGCCTTTGCAATAATCAGTCGAAATGGACTTAAAACACCAAATGATCTTTGTTAAATGTGTTAATCGGTCCTTTCTGAGGTTGCATATGTGATTTTTGTCAACTGATTTGAAGATTTTAAAAAGAGGGGTTTGAAATTCAAAAAACAGCCGAATGACGCCATTCGGCGAATGTCTCATTCGGCGAATGAAGGTCATTCGGCGAATGAAACTCATTCGACGAATGACTTCATTCGAAGTATAGCTCATTCGGCGAATGAAACTCATTCGGAGAATGAAGATCATTCGGCGAATAGCCTCATTCGACCAATGTGTTCATTCGTCCAAATCAATTTCATTCGGCATATTAGATTAATTTGAATCTGTTTTCTGATTTTTAATCTGTTCTTTGTATTTTCAACTATGGAATAGTTCTAACATGTTTTTAGTCAATGTTCAGAATGGCTGGATACAAATCCGTGACGAAGAATAACATCTGTGCATACTTGGAGCTGAACACACCCAACGCCCGTCATTTCACTGAGATCATCACTTTTCTGAGGCGTTCGAGGATTTTCACAGCCATCTCTACTTTGCATGTGCCATACATTTCACATCAGCAGGATTTTTGGGCATCTGCTGATATTGACTGGGAAGCTGAGCCTACAGTCATTCGAGGCAAAATTCGAGGACAGGACGTGGTCATTTCTGCTGAACACATCCGAAAAGTTTGTGGTTTTCAAGATGCACCTGATCAGCCTTATCTTCTGGATCGTTACTTAGTTCGAGGCTGCTTCATGAGATGCAAGTATGAGGGAGATCTTGGAGCTGGAATTCTGAACAAGGCATATATGTCTCCTCAGTTTAAGTACTTAGCACATGTACTTATACATTGCCTTGGGTCAAGGAGAGGAGGATTCGATGACATGAGAGAGACCATTCAGTGTGCCTTTGTTGCACTAGTGCTGAACCTGCCATTCAACTTCTCAGAAATGGTCTTCTCACATATGAAGGAGAATGTGACTCTGAAAGGGGATAAGAAGTTCTTGATGTATCCTCGTTTCTTGCAGCAGTTGATTGATGCACAGTTGCCAGATTTGCCAAATATTGATGCAGATATTCTCAGGTTGGAGCACATGAATGACATCACTCTAAACAGAGTGATGTCATACAGAGGCAAAGACAGGAAGCCTGCTACTAGATCCTTATTTGGTCATCTCTCTAGGCCAGATTATATTGCTCCTGCTGTTCGGAGATGGAGACATGATGATTATGATTCAGATATGGAGGACATTTTGTTCCTGGTGATGATGGTGATCATGGTGATGCTGGTTCTGGTGAAGGTGGTGATGGTGCAAATGCTAGTGTTGTTGTGAGCATTGTTGCTGGTGATGTTGTTACTGCTATGGATGTTAGCAGGGTAGATGTTGGTGGTGTGAGTGCAGGTGGTGTGAGTGCTGGTGTTAGCACTTCTGCAGCAGATGAAGAGGTTGACATTGACTCATTGATGGAGTTGGATTTTTTGACGACTACAACCTCCACAGTGTCTATTCCTCTTGATACTATAGTCATTACATCTGCAGCAGAGGAAGATGAGTCAGAGGACTCAAGTGAAGATGATGATGAAGCCGGTGCTGATGAGGTTGGTAGTCCTGATTCTGAAGATACACCTGATGAGGAGTTTGAGACCATTTGGGATGGAGGAAGAATGACAAAGAGAAAGAGGAAGAGGAGTGAAGCAGAGACGGAGGAGATCACTGATCCATCTTTCATTCCAGATTTTGACATTTCTCCACCTCCTCGGTCCTCTGCTCCTGCCACTACCGTTGCTATTCAGTCTACATCCTCTAGGGCTGGGAGAGGAAAGAGATCTAGGTTTTCTTTCCAGAGGAGGTCAGAACTGACGACAGCTGCTACAACCACTGTTACATCAGTAGCATCTGTCTTAATTTCTTCACTGACTTGGTCTAGGGCGATTCATGTTCGTGCTATCACTGCCCCTCTGACCACCTCTAGGACTCAGGCTCCCATATTCTCTACTGCTTCTGCTGGTCCCTCCATCTCACGGGCTGACATGTCTATACCTACTGTTTAAGTTGTTGATCATCTGAGTACACTGAACATTATGGTACTTAGACTGATGGAGAGGAATATGGAGCAGGAAAGGAAGAGTAGAGAGCAGGATCTGGTTATTGCTCAACTTACTCAGAGGATAGCAGATCAGGATGCACTTTTGCTTTAAGCTGCGGATCAGAGAGCAGACCTCAGAGCCAGATCAGCCCAGCAAGAAGAACAGTTGCTGAAGTACATTGACGAGCATAACCAGTTGGCACTTAGTGCCACTGGTTTCAGTGTTCGTATTCTTGCTCTGGAAGCTGAGAACGCCCGACTTGCTGAACTGGTTGAAGGTTCCAAGGAGGGCACACCCAGAATTGAGGGTTCTGCAGAAATTTCCGATGAATCAGACAAAGATGAACATAATGAAGAAGAAGAAGAAGAGTCTGAGGAGGAAAAGGTTGACTACGAGGATTCTGAGAAAGATGATGAATCTGATGATGATGACAAGGACGGATCAGGAAGTGGGTCTTCTGGTTCATCAAGTACTGATGATGATGACGATGATGATCAATCCCCTTCTACATCTGAGATCCGATCCAAGAAAGCCAATGACAAGAAGAAGGCTCCTGCTCCATCTTCTCCCATGAAGACTGCTGAACCTGAAGCTACCGAGGAAGTCGAAGTTGTGCCATTGAGACGTCAATTAGATAAGACTTTGACTATGATCTTAGACGCTCAAGGCATCATACAGCACTTGGTTACCTACGACAAAGAGGAGGGAGAAATCATACATTGCTTGTCTAAAGAACAGATTGCAGAACTGTTCAGGCTTAACCCAGATGAGGTTGTTGCTGATGATTCCTCTGTACCGGTGTTTGATGAACCATCTCTAGAACCTTTTGATGACATTGATGAGGTTATTCTGGAGGACATAACTGAGGAGGAGTGTCCAAAGTACACATCAGCTGAGGAAGAGCTCCCAACATTTACTGATCAGTTTGATCAAGAAACTGAAGATCTACTGATCCGATACTTAGAAGAACAGGTTGAGGTTAGCAAAGCCGAAGCTGATGATCAAAAGAAAAGGAAAGAGGAATGGCAGGCCTACTAGGAGGTCCTGAAAAGGGAAAGCACAATGAAGATGCCAAACTCACACAAGAAAGTCTACATGACCAAAGGCTACAAAGCTAGAGGTCAAAATTCTGAGCTGGGCATACTTTCATGACTTAGGGTGCTATGCGGTGAAGAGAGAGAGAGGAATAGATTATTTCAAGCATCCCCATGACTTCAAGACGTTGCCAGGCTTTGAAGTTAATCAGTTAGCACGTTTGAAGATGTTATACAGTGAAGATTCCGGGATGTCTGCTTGGTTCTCTCGGCAAATCCACTATGAGTACAGAAAGAGATGGGTGAACTTTCAGCCTCAACAGCCTGAACGTTATTATCTGCCAGAGATTGATGGAGACACCCGAAAGCATAAAGTTATCCTGAAGTGGCTTCCTCCGAAAGTCTTGAAGAAGATTCCTTTGAGGAAGATGCGTCAAGATTTTATGGAAGGCTTCCGATGGTGGTATTATGACGGACGTACTAGAGAAGCTGTGATCGTTCTATGCAAAGATAAGAAGTGGGAGACAGCACGGATTTTTGAGCCAATGTGGTTAACCAATTTGTCCCACAAAGATGTCCAAGCATTGTTTCGTCATCAAATTTTCTTTGATGTACAAGACATGGTACAAGCACTACAGTTTATGAGAGTGATCCGTCTCTGCAGTATATTCAAGATTCATGCTGGAGCAGACTGGAAAGCTATCTCTGAGAAATACTTCAAGAAAGACACTTCCAAGAGCTGAACAAGGTCCAAGGGGGAGTTTGTTGATGCACTTAATGTCCCTAGTTCAATTTTGTACTAATCATCATGTAAAGATTAAAGTTATATTAATGGAAGTTGTCTTTATACATTGTTCTTAATGTTTAATATTGATTATCTGATTGTTTGAATTGATTAATTAATATTTGAGTATGAGTATGACTCATTCGGGCGAATGACTCTAACGAATGAAGTCATTCGCCGAATGAGAATAGCGACTGACTATACTCAGCGAATGAGCCATTCGCCGAATGACTCATTCGACTGACTTGTCTATTCGACGTAGTCATTCGCCGAATGAGTTGTTTCGGCCACTCATTCGGCCGAATGACTACAGTCTATATATACATGTTCAAATCATTTCAAACAAAACTTTGCCGAGTCCTCATTCTTCCCAGTGCACTCTAGTGTCAAACCCTTGAAGTTTTGAGCGATTCTTCACGTCGAACTTCGATTCTCAACCCGTGGTGATCAATTCTCACTCGCACGTTGATTCTACACACTCGATTCACCACGGTTGCTGTTGATTTCGATTGGAAAACCCTGGAATAGGATTCTGCACTATTCCAGAGGCTGTCAAGTAGATTTCCCTTGGAATTGGATTGTTTCCGAGCTCCTTCGAGGTCTTACAAAGTGGTATCAGAGCTTTAGCTCTTGATTCTGCTTGATTTTCAATCCAAATCATCATATCTTTGTTTGTTCGTTCGAGATCTGCAAAACCCTAAGTTTCTTGTCCTTCAAGTCACTATTTCATTGAAAATCAGTGGGTTTGTGTGGTTGTTTTGTCAAATCATTTATCCCAATTTGTTCATTATCATCTCATGATGCTCTGTACCAAATTTGGTACTTAGATCTGGTCAAAATCTCAAGTTATCGCGTTTTTGATTGCTGAAAAGCCCAGATATGCCGAATGAACATGGCGGCCGAATAGGTTTGGCCGAATCAGCCTCATTCGCCGGATAGCTACATTCGAAAGTCTCATTCGCCGAATAGCTCCATTCGATCAAGTCATTCGGCGAATAGCCCTCATTCGATCAGTCATTTGGCGAATAGCTTCATTAGGTCAAGTCATTCGGAGATTAGCACTCATTCGAACTCTCATTCGGCGAATAGCCTCATTTGACCCTTTCATTCGCTGAATAGGTTCATTCTCTCTGTATATACATGTTCAAATCATTTCAAACAAAACTTTGCCGAGTCCTCATTCTTCCCAGTGCACTTTAGTGTCAAACCCTTGAAGTTTTGAGCGATTCTTCACGTCGAACTTCGATTCTCAACCCGTGGTGATCAATTCTCACTCGCACGTTGATTCTACACACTCGATTCACCACGGTTGCTGTTGATTTCGATTGGAAAACCCTGGAATAGGATTCTGCACTATTCCAGAGGCTGTCAAGTAGATTTCCCTTGGAATTGGATTGTTTCCGAGCTCCTTCGAGGTCTTACAAAGTGGTATCAGAGCTTTAGCTCTTGATTCTGCTTGATTTTCAATCCAAATCATCATATCTTTGTTTGTTCGTTCGAGATCTGCAAAACCCTAAGTTTCTTGTCCTTCAAGTCACTATTTCATTGAAAATCAGTGGGTTTGTGTGGTTGTTTTGTCAAATCATTTATCCCAATTTGTTCATTATCATCTCATGATGCTCTGTACCAAATTTGGTACTTAGATCTGGTCAAAATCTCAAGTTATCGCGTTTTTGATTGCTGAAAAGCCCAGATATGCCGAATGAACATGGCGGCCGAATAGGTTTGGCCGAATCAGCCTCATTCGCCGGATAGCTACATTCGAAAGTCTCATTCGCCGAATAGCTCCATTCGATCAAGTCATTCGGCGAATAGCCCTCATTCGATCAGTCATTTGGCGAATAGCTTCATTAGGTCAAGTCATTCGGAGATTAGCACTCATTCGAACTCTCATTCGGCGAATAGCCTCATTTGACCCTTTCATTCGCTGAATAGGTTCATTCTCTCTGTATATACATGTTCAAATCATTTCAAACAAAACTTTGCCGAGTCCTCATTCTTCCCAGTGCACTCTAGTGTCAAACCCTTGAAGTTTTGAGCGATTCTTCACGTCCAACTTCGATTCTCTACCCGTGGTGATCAATTCTCACTCGCACGTTGATTCTACACACTCGATTCACCACGGTTGTTGTTGATTTCGATTGGAAAACCCTGGAATAGGATTCTGCACTATTCCAGAGGCTGTCAAGCAGATTTCTCTTGGAATCGGATTGTTTCCGAGCTCCTTCGAGGTCCTACACATCCTTATCCTTGCAATATCCCTAAGTTCATCAATAGTATCTAGATCATCAGATAGTATCTCCTTGTTGGATTCTAGATTTTGTAAACTTGACCTTGCAGTAGGAATGACCATTTTAGTTGGGAGAACAACTTTAGAACCATACACTAAAGAGAATGGTGTTTGACCAGTTGCATTCTTTGTGGTCGTTCTACCAGCCCATAGGACAAATGGAAGTTCTTTAGCCCAATTTCCTTTCTTAGATCCCAACTTCTTTTTAAGGTTGTTGATGATAATTTTGTTTCTTGATTCTGCTTGACCATTAGCTTGAGGATGGACAGGTGTAGAGGTTATCATTTTTTATGCCCCAGCTTTCACAAAAGTTTGTAGTCCTTTTGTCTATAAACTGAGATCCATTATCACAAGTGATTTCCATAGGTATCCCAAATCTAGTCAGGATATTTCTCTTTATGACTGAGATTACTTCTTTTTCTTTAACTTGCACAAAGGCTTCAGCCTCAATCCATTTTGAAAAGTAATATGTCATAGAAAGCATGAACACCTTTCCTCCGGGTGCTTTAGGTAACTTTCCTACTATATCCATTCCCCATTTCATGAATGGTCATGATGAGACTATTGGATATAAAGGTTCAGCTGGTTAATGAAGAATATTACTATGTCTTTGACAAGCATCACACTTCTGGGAATAAGGCATTGCATCTCTTCTCATGGTTGGCCAAAAGTATCATGTTGTTAGGATCTTTGAGAATAACGCTCTACCCCCAGTGTGATTTCTACAATCTCCTTCGTGGATATCTTTCATTACTTCCAAACTTTTGGGTTTCTCCAAACACCTTAAGTATGGGCCTGCTACCGATTTTCTATATAAGATATCCCATATGATTGTGTATCTAGATACTTTTGCTTTAAAAGCTCTAGGATTTGTTTCTTCATCAGGTATTTTTCCTGTTTGAAGGTAGTTCTTAATAGGGATAGTCCAGGATCTTTCATGTGCTTCTGAATGATGAACCTCAGTACTTTCAGGTTCAATATTTTGATCTTGTCATGCATATCTATCGTTGGTCTTAAAATATGTAGGATAGGAATATTGATATCCTCAGGGATCCTTAGGGATGATGCCAAGTTTGCTAATGCGTTTGCTTCAGCATTCTCTTCCCTTGGCACTTGAGTGATATCAAAGTTGTAAAAATACCCTTCTATATCCTTAACTATCTCTAAGTATTTCGTCAATTTATCTCCCTTAGTTGTGTATTAGCCATTAAATTGATTGATTATCAGTAGGGAATCGACAAATACATGGAGATTTATAATGTTCATATCCCTAGCCAATTGAATTCCTGTTATTAGGGCTTCGAATTCTGTTTCATTATTAGTTGCTTGAAATTCACAACAAATCAATTTGAGTATTATGTCCCCCTGTGGCGATTTTAGTATGATGCCTAGTCCTGTTCATCTCACATTCGCAGATCCATCTGTGAATAAATTCCATTCATCGGTATCTTCATCTAGAAGTTTGATCTCTAAATCTACTTCTGGTTATAGATCACTACTAAAATCAGCCACAAAGTATGCTAATGCTTGTGAATTAATTGTTGTCATTGGTTCATAGATTAACTCATAAGTGCTGAGTTTTACTGACCATTTTGGCATCCTTCCTGATAGCTCAGGTTTTCTCAGAACGGATTTGATAGGATAATTTGTTTTAATGTGTATTCTATGTTGATGCCTTGACCAAAGCCATAATTAGCTTTTCTAAGTGAGAATATCTAGTCTCAGCATCTACTAGGCTTTTACTCACATAGTACACGGGATGTTGTGATCCCTGATGATCCTTAACTAAAACAACATTTATAGTAGTTCGGAATACTACTAAGTACAATGATAATGGTTCACCATCTTCTGGTCTCATGAGCAACGGTGGTAAGGATATGTATTCCTTTAGATCCTGAAGTGCCTTCTCATGTTCTTCATCCCATTGGAACTTCTTATTCTTTTTAAGGATATCATAGAATCCTTTAAATTTTTCAGAAGATCTTGAGATGAGTCTGTTGAGTGCAACTATCCTTCCTGTCAATCTCTGCACTTCTTTTATGTTCTTTGGGGATTTGAGGTTTAGGATAACTTGAATTTGTTCTGGGCTGGCCTTTATTCCTCTTTTAGTGATCATATATCCCAAGAAATTTCCTGATCTTACCCCAAAATGACACTTAGACGGATTAAGCTTCATATTGTAATGGTCCAGGATATCGAAGGAGAAGATCCTTAAGGTGATTCTCAGTTATCTTCTATTTGACGACCATATCATCAATATACATTTCCATACTGTCCCCTAGTTTCTCTTTGAGCATCCTGTTGACAAGTCTTTGGTATGTGGCTCCGGCATTCTTCAAGCCAACTGGCATTGCTGTATAGCAATATATCCCTTTTGGCGTCATGAAGGCTGTATCCTCTTGGTCCGAGGGTTCCATTTGAATTTGTTGAAAGCCTGTCGATGCATCCATGAAAGTTAGTATTTCATGTCCTGCTGTGGCATCTACCATGGAGTCTATATGTGGTCATGGTTGTAAAAATCCCCGACTAGGCCAATTAATCGGCCGATTAATCACTAGTCCCCTAAGGCCGACTAGGCCCGACTATCCGATTAGGCCGATTAGTTGGCCGATTAATCCCGAATAATCCTGATTAATCCCTAGTCCCCACCCCACCGCCCAACTAGCGACTAGCGATTTCTACAACATTGTATGTGGTAATGGAAAGGGGTCTTTAGGACAAGCCTTTTTGAGGTCTTGTAATCCACACAAACTCTCCACTTTCCATTCTTCTTTTGAACCACGACTACATTGACTAGCCACCTTGGAAATTTCACCTCTCTAATCATTTTTGCTTTGAGGAGTTTCTCTACTTCCTCTTGAATGATTAGATTCCTTTCGGGTGCAAACTTCCTTCTTTTTTGGTGGACAGGCTTTATATTTCTATCTATCCCTAACTTATGTGTAATCACATCTAAGGATATTCCTGTTATATCCTCATGTTTCCATGCGAATGTGAAAACTCTTGATTTTAGAAAAGAAATCAGTTTCCTTTCAATATCCTCAAGGATATCAGTTCCTATAAGGACTTTGATCTCAGGATCATCGGGGTTTAAGAGTACTTCCTTCTCCCTATATCCCTGAGTATCCCCAAGGTCGCACTTTGATTGCTATGCAGAAGTGGGCCTGGTTGTTGCCTTCATTGAAGATGAATAACACTCATTGGCTTCTTGGTGATCACTGTTGATCTTCACTACTCCCCATGGTGTTGTCTGCTTGACACACTGATGATAGGTCGAGGGGACATCTTTCATATCATGTATCCAAGGTCTACCTAGTATAATATTATAACAAGATAGGGAATCTATAATACAAAAACGTTGCATAGAGTTTACCCCCTCGATGTATACTAGTAGTTTGATCTCTCCAACAGTGGCTTTAGCTTCACCACTGAATCCAACCAAGATCAAAGATTTGGTAGTTATATCTGATTCAGGGATATTCATCGTTTTGAGTGTTTCCAATTGGATGATGTTGACCGAGCTTCCTCCATCTATAACTATCATGCGTACATGGTGTTTAGCATCATATAATGTAATTACTAACCCATCATGGTGAGGATCCAGGATATTCTCACGGTCTTGTTCTTCAAAGGATACCATTGTCTCAGTGGTAAATGTTGATGTCTTTGTGGGTCTCTTAACATTCTCCATCTTGGCTTCTTTAGCATGTTTTCCTAGCTGCAGAATAAGAAGTGCCACAAATGTCAGAAACACCAGAAATAAGATTTATTACCTTTGCATCCTTAGGTGGGGATGCAGCTCTTTTTGGGAATCTGTTGGGATCCTGTCTTCTTTCTTTCTTTTTCCCTAGTAGTTCCTTGAAATGGCCTTTGCTTAATAGGTAGCTGATTTCCTTTCTTAGTGTAATGCAGTCATTTATTATATGGCCGAAGTCCGCGTGAAAGGCACACCATTTGGATTTGTCCCTTGTTGCAAACTTCTTTTCCTTTTTCGGCCACCTGGCTTTTTCACCTAAGTCCTGCATAGCACACATTAATTCAGGAATATCAACAGAAAAACAATAGTCAGATATCCTGGGTTATTCTTCATCATCTTCATCTTCATGCATAGATTTGATCTTGTGGTTATCAGCCTTTTAGTACGGTTTAGATTTGAATGACTTGCTGGTCGGTTAATCCAATTTTCTTTTGCCTTGATCATTCGAAGGTGTTGTGGTGATCCTCTTCTGGATTTCCTTATCATCCTCCAATCTAATAAACCTTAATGCACGGTTTCGAACTTTGTCCATGTTCCTGCAAGGATTCATAACCAAGTCATCATCAAATGGTGAGTCTCTTTGTAACCCCATCTTAAATGCTTGAACAGCTATAGTGACGTCAAGGTTAGGGATATCCAGGGATTCTTTGCCAAATTTGTTAACATAACTCCTGAGGGATTCGTCGGATCCCTGGGTTACCCTGTAGAGATCACTAGTCAGCCTCTCAAAGGTCCTGCTACAAGAAAATTGACTGTTAAATAGATTAATCAGATGAGCAAATGAAGTAATTGAATAGGGAGGAACATTAAGTAGCCATTTCAGGGCTTCCCCTATCAATGTTGAATCAAATCCCTTCCATAAGCATGCTTCCTTCAAAAGTGGGGGTATAGGGTTAGTCTCTATCCTTTCCCTATATTGTGCCACATGTTCTTCAGGATCTGTGGTTCCATCATACACCATCATGGTTGGAGTTTGGAATATCTTCAGGATCTCAGCATCACATATTGGTGGAGCAAATCTAGAGATCCTGTGGGTTGTCACATGAACTTTAGGAATAGGCTTCACCACTCCAGGAACACTTGAAATCATATCCCTGAGTTAGCCCTGATTCCTGCATAGAACCAAAGTTAGTAGTATCACTGGGAGAATAGTTGAAAGTATTGATAGTAATGGGAGTTAGACAAGAAGTTCCCGGATATTAGTATTATCCGATATCCTTTACACTTGGGATACCGAAGGATCCCCGAGACTAGTCTGCATGGAAATGAAGTCTCTAGAATGATTTCCAGACATCCCTGATATCCCGAAATCTAGGATTCTTGGAGCTAGTGGAGTAGAAGTTTCGGTCTGCTTATTTTTTCAGCCGTCAAAGTTTCAATTTCCTTAAGAAGCCTTTGGTTCATTCTTTGTTGATCCAACATTTTCTGCTGAACCTGCTGAAACATACTCAAAATATCATTGTTAGAAAGAAGTACAGTAGCAGAAGTGGTCATCCTTATTGATGGAGCACTTTCGGCTACAAATATGGTCTTTTTCCCAGAATTATCGGACTTCTTGGAGAAAACAGGAATCGGCATGACACATTAGTAGAAGAAGCAGAAACAAAAGGTAATGAAGAAGATGATCTCGGTTGTGAAGCCATTTTTCACTGTATTTTTTCAGAAAACGCCTTTAAACAAGGTTTTTGTTATAATTAACACAAGTTTGCCCCACGGTGGGCGCCAAATTGTTTCGGGTAAAAATTAACAAGTATAATTTTTAGCAAAACCGAATTAGTTTAGTGGGGTTTTGTGTTTTACCATCAAGAAAACAATTTATGAGTAAAATTCAACAAAAATATCCCTGAAGATCCCTACGGATATTTGAGAATATGAGACAGAAAAATAGCCAAACACACGAGATTTATACGAGGAAAAACCCTTAATCCCTTAGGATTGTCGGCATAAAAACCTCGGGAGGTGACAATTGTCACTCTGCCTTGTTCTTATTAATATAATAAAACAAAATTACAAACAAAGAGCACAATTGATCGATTGCTAAGTGTTGCGAGACTTTGAATATTACAAATGTGAGCAAGAAATAAGCAGAATTAAGCTAAGTGTATGTTTCGGGTAAAAATTAACAAGTATAACTTTTAGCAAAACCGAATTAGTTTAGTGGGGAATTGTGTTTTATAATCAACAAAACAGTTTGTAACTAAGTTTCAACAATAATATCCCTAAGGATCCCTAGGGATATTTCCACATATAAAATAGAAAAATAGCCAAACACACGAGATTTGTACGAGGAAAAGCCCTTAATCCCTTAGGATTGCCGGCATAAAAACCTCGGGAGGTGACAATCATCACTCTGCATAGTTTATATTAAAACTATAAAATAGAATTACAATACAAGATCACAATCAATCGATCACTAAGTGTTACGAACTCTGGAACTTGAGAACAAGAAATAAGCAGTAGAAAGCTAGGTGAATTGTGTGTGTTCCTAGATCGATAATTGCCTCATTTTATAACACAAAATATTACAATGGTAGTCAAAGTTAGTTCCACAATATCTGGTCCACTACAAATCATGCACCAATGATTCCTTATGAACGTTGCCAACTTCTCCATGTAGTCCAAGATTTTCTCCATATTCCGGTTAAATAGGCATAATTGTTGCTTATAAACCTGTTGACTCATTTCAAATTTTAGTAGTACGTACTGAATAACAAAATAACAATAATCAACCATAAAGTATTATTATTTATTATTCAGGTCATCAAATCATTCATATTCGTAAATATTCCTTATTATTCCAAATTATTCTGTATCCCGAATTATTCTGAATTATAATGCTAAATTTTTACAGGTATAACAATTGCCCCCAAATTCTTATTACCGTTCCAATTGGTAGTAAGAATTTGAAATTAACCGTTTGTTTTGGCTCTTTATTCAAATTTTGAAGTTTAAATGGTGATTTGGACGTTGACATGACAGTTACTGGTTGTAGCGGTTTCCCACATATTCCAGCCGTTTGCGCAGGATATAATTATCACATTGCCTTCATTAGATGCCATCAACTTCGACCGGATCTTGCTGTAAGTTTCTTTCATTCTCTCTTTCAATTTCTAATTTCTCTTTTCTGAAAATGTCTGGATCATCTTCTTCTTATGAATTCAACTCAAATGACTTTACCGATCAAAACATTCTAACCCTGAATCGTCAAAACAGAAATGTTTTCAACGATGATAGAGTTGAATTGTTGCGACTCTCAAAAACATTTCCTGATGAAACTATTTTTCATCAGTTTTCTGAAAATCTCAAAGCTGATCATGTTTCACCCACTTGGATATGCTTTCCAGAGTATCCCTTTACTTTGGGTTTAAAATTTCCTTTTCCCGATCTTATTTTTGATTTTTTCTTAACTACCAAGTTCTGTTTTCCCCAAATTATGCCTATGGGATGGCGCCTTCTTTACACCCATGACCAACTAAACCATCAGTTTGGTTTAGAAATCGGTATCACCGAAATATCCCTGATATACCAACTCAGAACCCACGGGTCATCCCGATTTGTTCTTCAAAGAAGAAGTGTGGCTCCTTTTTTAGTTCCAGTAATCACTCTGAATGAGGATGAATGGAGAAATAGGTTTTTTTTGGGAAAAGAAGCTATATTCCTCATGGGGAAGTTCTTCCTCTCAAATGGGTGGAAACGGGTAGGATTCTTAGGATTTTTCAATGTTAATTAAGGTCTGTTATAGTATAATTTTACTCATTATGTTTTTGTTTTTTATAGCTCCCAAGTTTGAATCAATAGTAGCAGAAGAAGAAGAAAGCAGGAACAAAATTCGTTCCTTATTGCAGATCGACGAACAATATAGAAAGTTTGGCGCTAATCTTGAAGCAGCTACTCCAACTTAGTGTTCTGAGATATCCTTAATTATTATTAACTATCCTTATTTATTTTGCAGAATCAGCTTTCGACCTTGAAGACCTCAATGCCTTCTTCGCTATCAAAAAAGAAAAAACAAGTCATGTTGCCCCCAAGTCACGTGCCATGACTACCCGTTCTTCCAAGACATCCAAGAAACGCAAAGGGGTATATACTGTGGACCTTGAAGAGCCATCTGACCTATCTATTCCTGACCTCCTGAAGAAGGTATATTAATTACTTTGTCTTTTAGTATTATATCCTTACATATTCTCAATGATCCCTATTTTATAGGTTTCTGCTAAGTACGCCTCTAAGAAAGAACAAACTGATAAGCAGATGGAGGACCTTGAGTATCAGAAGAAAATCTTCACTGCCAAAGCCGGACACTATGAGAAGGAACTCGCCAAGGCCAAAAAACAAATGAAAGAGATGGAGGCCTCTCATAAGCTTCAATTCAAGGAACACCTTGAAGGAGCCAAAAAGTCCGCTGCCATTGCTGTGTTGAGGGCCAAGATCCAGTTGGTGAACCAGGCTAAGACTGACGGAGTGGATTCAATGGCCAAGAATATGAAGGAATGTGGCAGGATACTGGCGAACCTGGCAGGCGACAAGGCGGAGGCTTCTGTGGAGGTGAATAAGGCTGGCGAGGTGGGGGAGACGAGTAAAGCTGGTGAAGTTGAAGCGACAGGTGCGGAGGCTGGAGTTGTTGAGCAGGAGGTGATGATGGGTGATGATGACAATGATGCTAAGGTCTGAGCCCATCTTTTTAATGTTTGTGGTTCTTGATGATCTAACTCTCATAAACAATAGTTTTTTAGGAAAGTCCCCTAGTTTAGGGGCAAACAATATAAGAATCAAGGTGGAGGGACCATGAGTTTCATGGCGAAGCTTGATATGTTAATATTTTAACTGATTTTGGTTGTTAATATGACAGTTAATATTTTGGGTTATATATTTCTGCATTTCATATAGTAGTTTATTTTTAGATATCCTGAAGTATTCTGAATGTTATTATTTTGTTATTGAAAGGAATTCCCGAATATCCCCAGATATTCTTAATTAAGTTATACAACTTGTGTCTAATATAGTTTCACTTGATATATTTTATAATACTTAACTTTTTCTAAGTGACTTTTTTTTAGACTATTCACATGTATGTCTTCTCAGGCATATATAGGAATATATGAGAATAATCTGGTATATTCTTAAAATATTATGAATTAGATTCAACCTGAATAAATATTGTATTCAGTATTGGAGATGTCATTTATTTCAAAGTTTTTAATTCCTTAAACATTACTTAATAATTTTTCAAGTATAAACGTTTTCGAGGACATTTAGAATATTTAGTTATTCCTTTATTGAAATATTCTTACTTATTCCTAAATATCCTTGATTTTTTTTTATATGTAATATTTATGTAAAAGATTGATTTCTTTCATATGTTTCATGAATATTATAAGGTTTGATTGGGTACATATTAGTTGAATTAATGACTAAAAGCAACCCGAATCATTGAAAACATTAATATTGTGTCCAGTTATAGTTTACTATTTATGATCATTGTGAAGATATCTTTGAATATTCCTAAATATTCTCAATGATATTTTGGATATTTCATAAATTGTTTAAGGGACTAAATCCTTTTATAATTCTCATAAAGATTTGGTTTTGGCTATAAATAAATCTCTATCAAAGAATTTCAGAATATTTTTTCTCAAATCTAATCTATATGTAATATATTTAGGAATCATTAAGAATAGTTCAAACTAAACTTATCCTTACTCGACTAAGGTTTTTATTACTTGAATGATTATATATAACTTAGACATATATTTTTTAAATGTTATCTAAAGTTATATTAGCATATGAAGTAACTTGTAATTTAGTTTAGCATATCCCTAAATAGAAGTGTTCATAAAATACAACATATTCCTAAGTAGAAATAAGCATAACGCATACTATCAAGCATTAAAATATAATTAGAAATAAAGAATGCAGTATATTAAAAGAGTCGAGAACCAAATACCGATTTTTAGAGATAGTGGATTTAATTCGAAATCTTCTTTGTTCCTGCCAAAACATCAAAAAGATTTCATACCTGAATATCCCCAAGTATTTTGCGATATTCCTAAGTATCCTTGAAGGTTTGTCCTGCATAAACAGAAAAACAAGAAAACTTGGGACAAGCCCAAGATACTGACGACAAGGCCGATTAAACTGGCGACTAAGGCCGAAATTACTGGCGACTATGGCCGGAATACTGGCGACTAAGGCCGGAATAATGGCGACGAGGCCGAAATACTGGCGATGAGGCCGAAAAATACTGGCGACTAAGGCCGGAATGCTGGCGACTAAGGTCGGCATACTGGCGACTAGGCCGGAATTCAGAGGATCCCTGGTAATAGTCTTTGAAAATGAAATTGTCAGCCACTCATCGTGTACCGGTCCCAAAATCTCCAACTATACCGGGATATTTCGGAGTATCCTTAGTTATAGCCCTCGATAATGAAATTGTCAGCCACTCATGCGTGTACTGGTCCCAAAATCTCCAACTATACCATGATATTTCGGAGGATCCTTAGTTATAGCCCTCGATAATGAAATTGTCAGCCACTCATGCGTGTACTGGTCCCATTATCTCAGACTATAACAGGATAAACGTGCGCAACTGGCGAGGGTATGAACCCTAAGTCTTCATGAGAGACAAAGGTCTCTTGAGTTTTGATTTCAGGTCAAAGCTTTGCAGCTAGACATAAAGTCAGTGTGGGGTCTTCTACAGTTTTGATTTCAGGTCAAAACTTTGCAGCTAGACATAAAGACAGTGCGGGGTCTTCATCAAGTTCTGATTTCATGTCATAACTTGGGTGAAGACATAAAGTCTCATCTTTTCTCCTGCTATACCTACAAAACAGTAAGAATTTTGCATAGCTGGGAATCAGGATTCCTGATGCCCCTCATATGCTTGATTAGTAGCATGGTAATTAGGAATATACAAGAATATATAGGAATATATTAGAATATACAGAAATATTTGGAAATATAAGGGCATATTATATTGTGATAATCTTTTACAGTTTGATACAATAAATTTCAAATAAAGTATAGCTTAAGATGAATGGCATTCCAAGATCTTGGAAGAGGTTCTCCTTCCATGTTGGTTAACTTATATGCCCCTTTTCCAGCTTCGGATTCGATCTTATAGGGTCCTTCCCATTTTGGAGCAAGTTTTCCCTTAGCTGGATTGGTATTCTGAAATGCCTTTCTTAAAACCAGATCACCAGCTTAAAATCTTCGTATCCTGATATTCTTGTTATAGGATTTGGCTATCTTTTGTTGATATGTTGCCATCCTTATTCTTGCAATATCCTTAAGTTCATCAATAATATCTAGGTCCTCAGATAGTATTTCCTTGTTGGATTCTAGATTTTGTAAACAGTAGGGACAACCATTTCAGTTGGGAGAACAGCTTCAGAACCATACACTAGAGAGAATGGTGTTTGACCAGTTGCATTCTTTGTGGTTGTTCTATCAACCCATAGAACAAATGGAAGTTCTTCAGCCCACTTTCCTTTCTTGGATCCCAACTTTTTCTTAAGGTTTTTGATAATGATCTTGTTGCTTAATTCTGCCTGACCATTAGCTTGAGGATGAACAGGTGTAGAGGTTATCATTTTTATGCCCCAGCTTTCACGAAAGTTTGTAGTCCTTTTTCCTATAAACTGAGATCCATTGTCACAAGTGATTTCAGCAGGTGTCTCAAATCTAGTTAGGATATTTCTCTTTATGAATGAGATTACTTCTTTTTCTCTAACTTGCACAAAGGCTTCAGCCTCAATCCACTTAGAGAAGTAATCTGTCATGGCAAGCATAAACACCTTTCCTCCGGGTGCCTTGGGTAACTTTCCTACTATATCCATTCCCTATTTCATGAATGACCATGATGAGACTATTGGATGTAGAGGTTCAGCTGGTTGATGAAGTATGTTGCTATGTCTTTGACAAGTATCACAATTTTGGGAATAAGACATTGCATCTCTTCTCATGGTTGGCCAAAAGTATCCTGTTCTCTGGATCTTTGAGAATAATGCTTTACCCCCAGTATGATTTCCACAATTTCCTTCGTGGATATCTTTCATTACTTCCAAACTTTTGGGTTTCTCCAAAAACCTTAAGTATGGGCCTGCTATTGACTTTCTATATAAGATATCTCGTATGATTATGTATCTAGACACTTTTGCTTTAAAAGTTCTAGGATATTTCATGTACTTCTGCATGGTGAACCTCGGTATTCTCGGGTTCACTATCCTGATCTATATCCTGCATATCTATCGCTAGTCATAAAATATGAAGGATAAGAATATTAATATCCTCAGGGATCCTTAGGGATGATGCTAACTTTGCTAGTGCATCTGCTTCGGCGTTCTCTGTCACACCCTCTGCGCTGCGTGCGGAATCCACGGCGCGGTGATGATCGATGGTTGAATCATGCACAAGTATTGAATAAGAACAACCACAATGCATTACTAAGTTTCATAAGTTTAGACAGTTGTTTAGTTACAGACATTCTATCTATCTACCAAAAGAATGACAACTACATACCCAAAAATATTGTTTACAAAATAAGACTCATACAAGACAATTAAACAATCAGGATTATGTGAGTTTCTAATCCATCCTAGCTTTTTTCTTCATCTTGTTCTATCTTAACTATGGTCTCCTTAGTTGTCCTTGTGAAGCTCTAAACCTGATTACCTGAAACACGTGAAAAGTAAATGTCAACAACAAAAGTAGTTGGTGAGAACAATAGGTTTAACATTTGTAAATATGAATCTGCATTGTAAAACATATGTATAAAGCATTGAATGAAAATAACATGGATACTTGCAACCCAAACTAACATCAAGTAAGAATAACATGTGCAAACAGTCTAATGACTAGAAAAGCCGACATATAATGTAACATCAGTGCCGGAACCGTTACCGGAACAGTGATCTCTACAGTACATGAACAGTAAAACAGGTACGAATCATATACATTTCAGTACGTTTCAGATTCATATCATTTATCATTGTCATTTTGTGTTATCATAGAACAAATTCAGAAACATTTAACAGAAACACAGTTCAGAACAATGGTTCTTGAGTCAGATAATTATCTGGCAATACAGAACCATCATGTGATTATTTGTTAGGATTTATTATGTATAAACGTATGTGAGACTTTAAAGAACCAAACACACGAATATCGTTATGTGAATGCTGAATTTACGGGTTGTTCGTATAGGTGACGATCTGTACGAATAAATCTGAAATTTTAACGTTCTGAATGATATTCTATAATTAGAAAACAAGATTGGAAAGTACTGTTATCGTCGTGTTCGTACGGGTGACGATTCGAACGGATACGCGCGACGACTGTACATTTCGATTTAAACAATAAATTAATATTTTAATTTAAATAAATAAGAAGATATTAGTTAATTTATTAGGAATCACAACCTAAAATGATTAAAAGATTTCTAATTTTATAATCGTGTCGTTTAGTCGCGAAAGCTACGCGAACCGGTATTTTACGCGAAACCGAACGAGACCGAACATCCGGATATATTTTAACACATTTAATGAAACATTTATGTCACCACCCACCACCAAGACCCCCATTCTTGCTCACATTTTCGTTCTCACACTCTCTCTCTCTAAAAAGTTTTCTCTCAACTTCTCTCTAGAAGATCTCACTCGTTTCAAGTCGGATTCGATCAAATTTAGTGTCATTACGATCCTTTCATCCTGTAGATCACGGAAGTACAAGCATTTTGAGGTTCTATCCACAAGATCTAAGGTAAATAACCACTTTAAATTCGGTTTTATAATATGTTACAATCCTTAGGGTTTCCATCGATGTTGTAGCCATTTTACACACTAGTAAGCACCTAGATGACTCGAATAATCAACTAGGAATAGGGTAGGATTTGTGTTGTAATCGATTGGCACTAGAACAGGGAAGAAGTTGCAGGTTCGTGGGGCTAGGGAGCTGGTTGATGATGCAGGTTCGCTGGCCGAACCCTACACGAACCCACCAATGCAGCCGAACCTTACATGGCTTCTGCAACGAACCCTGCAAGACCTGGGTGCCGAACCTGCTAACTCTGACCACCACCTGCAACGAACCTGTAAGATCTGGGTCACGAACCCTGCAATGTTGACCAGCCGAACCCTGCTGCTCCCATGCAAACTCACGAGCCCTCATCTAGTTAGAACGAACTCTCTTAGAGGCGAACCTAGGACACACTTGGCCGAACCATACTCATTCAACCGAACCCTTAGGTGAACAAACTCGGGGACTCAAGAACCTTTGTGTGTCGAACCTTTAACTCCCGCACCTTGGAGACCGAACCTCGGGTCATGCGAACTATGGGACGAACCTTAGGACTTGTGGGCTAGCTTGGCCGAACCTTGAAGGTTCGTGGTATGGGTTGATGTAGCCGAACCCTATATGAAACTATAGGTTCGCTGATAGGGGACTTATGGGGTTAGGTTCTTGACAAAATAGAAGGATTATAAGGCATATAAGTACTTGGAATACACCATGTGTGTGCATGGATTCGTGGGTGTGCATGGGCATGATTAGGAGGAATAGAATTCATGCAAACGTATGTTGAATCAAACTAGGTTATTTAGTTGAATCCAAAGAAATTCTAAAGAGAGGCATTGGACGATCAATCCTAACAAAGTGATTAGCAAAACACATTATTCAAAGATGTTAAGTTAGTGGTTATGTCAAATTAGCGCAAAGAACTTGAATTGGAGACCCATGGAAATTCAAAGACCGTCAATTGGGCCTAAGTGAGCCCAATGGGGCTTAATTAAGCCCAACATACATTACGTGTTGATTAAATTTTGATAATGATGTTTTAATATTGAAATGGAAATGTGCGAATGTTTCCAATTAAAATCTTGTTTAATTTGAAATTTTAAATGGCATTGGTTTCCTTTAAGTTTATTTGGTTATAAAAGTAAATTGTAATGTTTGGTTTAAAGACTTATTGTGATTTAAATTGTTGGGATTTGATTTTAAAGAGGCAATATAATTGTCTGGATTTTTAACAGAAAACAAAGGAAACTCTGCCGAAATTTCTAAAAATGTTTGATATTATAATAAGCATGGGATTGGGATCAAAAAAAAGGGTAACTAGGATAGATTAGATCTTAGCTACACTTAGCACTAAGACACTTAGTTGCACACACAACAAGACCCAACTCTAGGCACAACGACTATTTCGCGTACTTATTATATTCGGATTCTTATAAAATAACTCAGGAGCTGAAGAAATCTAAGCTACAAACAAGAGCGCGTTTGTGTTATAACATTTACATAGCAGCACAGGTGAGTTCATTGCCCCTTTTCTAACATTTTTGTTTTAAAACGCGGGGCTGAGAAGCATGCGTAAACTGTTTATTTAAATTGTTTACTTAAATGCCTTAAAATTTATATGTTTTACATATATATAAATGTTATCCTAGACCATGTCTAGGAAGGTTTTATGCAGGTTTACTAACTGATTTACTTATAAATTAAGTGAATAATCAGATTTAAACTAAAAGATTTCAAGAGATCAAAACATTTCAAAAGAATCACATCAAACATTTTGACAAAACAAGTGTGGGAGTTCAAGGAATCAAACTAAACATTTTGACAAATCAAATGGGTGAATTCAATGAATCAAACGAAACATTTTGGTGAAACAAGTGTGGGACTTCAACAAATCAAACAAAACAATCTTTGCAAAGACAAAATTCAATGTTCTACAAATCAAGTGTTTGTTGAACTATGAATCAAGTGTACATTTGATCAATGAATCTAGTATTCTATGATCAACGAATCAAGTACATCTTGTAACAGAATCAGACGAATCAATAAATCATTTTCAAGGGAAAGCCTGGGAAATATCAGAGATAACATACGCCAAAAACAGACGAAACATAAAATCCTGCATTTCAAGAAGTCCTAGCTAGACCGTTTGACTTGTAGGTCGTATGTTTGAGGATATTTACAGATTCCCTAACTACTAAGTACCTAGATTGACAGACTAGTCTACTCGAGTATGACCACAGGCCCCAATCATTAGGACTTAGATTTTATTAAATGTTTATTTATTTATTTAATTAAGCATTTATAACTGTTTGTACAATTGCTGTGGTTGATCATATTTTTATGAGGAACTTATGGAATCAATAGAGATTTCAAACGATTGTATTTACAGGAACAGAGAACAGAAGAATCATGGATAAATGGTAGGGTAAAAATGCCTAATTATCATTAACAACATTGTCCTATGCGGATTAGTATGTGGTGGGATGGCGTCTGGGCGGGGTTGTAGCCTCGACTCAGGGGTATGCCCTATACATAAGCATACCGATCTGGATGATACATGTGGTGTTAATGAGGTTAGGGTCTTTACCAAAGGAGGTTTTCAAATCATTTTCAAATACTAAACTACATGAACTCGCCAACCATGTGTTGACTTTTATTTTTGCATGACTTCTCAGGTGACGAACAGGTCAATTAAGAAGTCATTTCTTTTGGACTAGGACTTCAGATAGAAGACTTAGTACTTTGGACCTGCATACTTTTGAAGACATCATTATACAAATTATTTTGTATATCTTGTGTAAATACAAGATAGTCATCTATTGATGTTTACAATAGATTTACCTTGTTAAATTATAAACGATACTACTGTAATTTAACTTTGTAATTCTATTATATGTAGCATTTCTCATTTACATCATGTGCAATGTAAACAATCTGATCACTTCGATTATCACTCTCGATATCGCGCCCCGAGAACCTTCCGCCCATCGGGGAAACCCGATCCTACCCCGCCGGCTCGGGGTGTGACAGATAATCAAGTCCCAAACTATGTTTGGAGTCAGAAAAAAAATAGTTAGCAAACGCATTCAACACGAGCTGTACTAATGAGTTTACTCAGAAGACAAACTTCGTGTTGACGTACTCGGTCAATATGACCTATTGATGGTAAAGTTAATTAGCAGCAAATCCATATTACCGTAAAGCATCCAATCTGCAGTTAGTTTTTAAAACAAATTTAAAACGCTAACCGCATCCTTGGCGTAACCAAAACGTGTCCCGCTTTCCTTGTTGTCATTACCCAGTACTAACGTTATAAGAATAAGAATAAGATTTAGTAAGTGTCTTGATATGTGTTTAAGTTTGTTCTCAACGATGAACACCATGCTTTTAAGTTTTTAAGATTAAATCCTGTGATTGAAAACCTTTGGTTGAATACTCATGATTGACTTCCATGACTTTAAAATCCTTTGATTTAAAACCACTTTGAAAACCCATTTAATCTGGTGATAGAAGACCCTTGTATAAATACAAGGCCTGAACGAAAACATTTAATAATACATTTATTTAAAAATACAGGTTATAGTTTAAAAGCTTATAAGAGTTTGTAAAACTTAATCTTTCAAAGTGTTTAACATTTATAAAACATTTATGTAAAACAGTTTGTAAAATAATTTATAAAACCTTTTAACAGCTGTAATGACAGTAGAAGTAAAGAATAAACTTGTGATTGTTGAAAAAGATTATTGAATACTGTATTTGATAAGTTGTAGTACCAACAATGTTTGGTCACATGTTCCACCCCAAAATAGTTATAAACACCAAAAAGGGGGCTAATGTTCTCACCTAAGAGCAGTAGACTCTGAACCTGAATAAGTAGCAAGCAACAAGACTTCTAACTGATTCCTATATCATGGTAATCATACATATAATATAAGATTTCATTTATAATGTTTAGACTTTGATTGATTGATCGACTTATATTAACCGGTTGACTTTTGTTCTTGTTAGTGATTACTTCTTGAATAACTCGTTCTCGTGTTTAAAAAATGTAGGACCGATTTGGAGCTCGGAAACAATCCGAATCCAATGTAAATCTACCCGACAGCCTCTGGAATAGTGCGGAATCCTATTCCAGGGTTTTCCAATCGAAATCAACAGGAACCGTGGTGATCCGAAGGTGTAGGAATGACTTGGAATCAACAATCGAACACCACGGGTTGAGAATCGAACTTGGACGATCAATGGCCGCTCTAATCTCCTAGGGTTTGACTCTGGGATCACAGGGAAGAAGGAGGGCTCTCAAAAAGTTAGTGTTGAAATGATTTGAACAAGTATATATAAGTTGTAGTCATTCGGCCGAATGAGTGGCCGAAGCAACTCATTCGGCAAATGATCAAGCTCGAATGAGCTGTCAATCGAATGAGTCATTCGGCGAATGACTCATTCTATCGCCAGACAATCGCTATAAGCTTCATTCGGCGAATGACTTCATTCTAGAGTCATTCGCCCGAATGTGAAGTCTTCATACTCAACTATAAATTTAATCAGATTAACATATTATATAATCAATAATAAACATTAAGAATGACATATAAAGACAACTTCCATTAATAACTTGAACTTTACATGATTGGAATTACAAAACAGAACTAGGGACATTACATGTATCAACAAACTCCCTCTTGGACCTAGTTCAACTCTTGGAAGTGTCTTTCTTGAAATACTTTTCTGATATAGCTTTCCAGTCTGCTCCAGCGTGGATCTTGAAAATGCTGCAGAGACGGATCACTCTCATGAATTGCAAAGCTTGCACCATGTCCGGGACATCGAAGAAAATCTGGTGCCTGAACAGAGCTTGAACATCCTTGTGAGACAAGTTAGTCAGCCACATAGGATCAAAAATCCTAACAGTCTCCCACTGTTTGTCTTTGCACAGAACTATCACAGCCTCACCAGTGCGCCCATCATAATACCACCATCGGAAGCCATCCATAAAGTCTTTTCGCATCTTCCGTAAAGGAATCTTCTTCAAAACTCTAGGGGGAAGCCACTTCAGGATAACTTTATGCTTGCGGGTATCTCCATCAATTTCTGGCAAGTAATAACGTTCTGGCTGCTGGGGCTGAAAGTTCACCCATCTCTTCCTGTACTCGTACTGAATTTGCCTAGAAAACCAGGCAGACATTCCTGAGTCTTCACTGTACAGTAACTTCAGACGTGCTAGATGATTGACTTCAAAGCCCGGCAACGTCTTGAAGTCATGAGGGTGCTTAAAGTAATCAATACCCTTTTCTCTCTTCACAGCGTAGCAACCGAGGTCATGGAAGTATGCCCAGCTAAGAATTTGACCTCCAGCTTTGTAGCCTTTGGTCCTATAAACCTTCTTGTGTGTAGTTGGTATCTTCTCAGTGCTTTGCTTCTTCAACGCCACCCAATAGGCCTCCCATTCTTCTTTTCTCTTCTTTTGTTCATCGGCTTCGGATTTGCTGGCTTCGACTTGCTCTTCTAGATATCTGACCAAAAGATCCTCTGTTTCTTGATCAAATGGTTTAGTGAATGTAGGCAGCTCATCCTCTGCCGATGTATACTTGGGATATTCCTCTTCAGTGATATCCTCCAAAATCACTTCATCAATATCATCAAAAATTTCTGGCTCAGGCTCCTCATCAATAGGAACAGAGGTATCATCAGTGATCACCTCATCAGGATTTAACCTGAACAGTTCAGCTATCTGTTCCTTTGTCAGGCAATGAATAATCTCTCCCTCCTCCTTGTCATAGCTGACTGAGTGCTGTATGATGCCTTGAGCGTCAAGAATCATAGTGAGTGTTTCATCCAATTGACCTCTCACAGGCACAGCTTCGACTTCCTCAGTAGCTGTTGGTTCTTCAGTTTGTGCCGGAGGAGACGGAGGAGGAGCCTGTTTCTTCTAATCATTTGCCTTTTTGGATCGGATCTCCGATGAAGGAGGGGCTTGATCATCATTGTCATCATCGTCATCAGTACCGGATGATTCTGAAGACCCACTCCCAGATCCGTCCTTATCATCATCCCGATCAGATTCCTCATAATCCACCTTCTCCTCATCAGATTCATCATCCTCTTCTTCATCTTCTTCATCTTCATCTTCCTTGGATTTCTCCGAATCTGAATCATTGGATCGGGTTTCAGTGCCTTCAAGCCTGGGAGTGCCCTCCTTGGAACCCTCAACAAGTTCAGCAAGGCGAGCATTCTCAGCTTCCAATAACAGAATCCTCTCGTTGAAACCAGAGGCAGTCATAGCCAAATGGTTATGCTCATCAATGTACTTCAGTAGTTGCTCCTCTTGTTGAGCAGAACGAGACCTAAGATCAGCTCGTTGATCAGCTGCCTACAGCAACAGTGCATCCTAATCGTTTATCCTTTGAGTGAGCTGAGCAATCTTGGTCTCTTGCTCCATGTTCTTCTCCATCAGCCTCAGAACCATACTGTTCAGTGTGCTCAGCTGATCCACAACTGAAACAGTAGGTATGAACATATCAGCTCTGGATGTAGAGGGGCCAGCAGAAGCAGCAACATACACTGGCTCATGAGTGATAGGAGTGGTCAGAGGGGCAATAGTGGTATGTGAAAGAACAGCCCTTGACCGTGTCAGTGAAGAAACTGATACAGCTGCTACTGATGTAACAGTAGTTGTAGCAGCTGCAGTCAGTTCTGACCTCCTTTGAAATGAAAACCTGGACCTCTTTCCCCTTCCAGCTCGAGAGGATGTAGCCTGAGAAGTGGCAGCAGTCACAGCCACTGAAACTAGAGTAGAAGACCGAGGTGGAGGAGAGATATCAAAATCTGGTATAAACAGTGGATCAGTAATCTCCTCCATCTCCTCTTCGGTTCTCTTCCTCTTCCTCACAACCATCTTACCATCAACCATGACCTTCTCATAACCTTCCTCCATGAAATCATCAGAATCAGTACTTTCTTCATTACCTTCTCCAGCAACACCCTCATCATCACCAGAGTCCTCTGACTCATCATCACCTTCAGAAACATGAGGAGCTGTAGCATCAAGTGAGACAGAAGCAGTAACTGTAGTGGTAGTAGTAGCCATGAAGTCCAAATCCATCAGCGAATCAATATCTATGTCCTCCTCTTGAGCTGTAGACACACCAGCATCACCACCAGCAACAGCACCACCCACATCAACCATGCTTATATCTGCAGCAGTGGTTATGTTACTTGTACCCACACTCATCACAACAGAACTCGTAGCTGCAGTGCTCACAATCACTGAGCTCTCACCACCTCCTGCACCACTCACACCCGCATCATCACCATCATCACCTCCATCACTGTCATCTCCATCAACTGGTACAACAATGTCTTCAACATCTGAATCGGAGTCATTGTGCCTCCATCTGCGACCAGCAGGAGCTCTGTAATCAGGTCGAGAGAGATGTCCAAATAAGGATCGGGTGGCAGGCTTCCTCTCTTTTCCCCTGTATGACAAGACTCTGTTAAGAGTGGTGTCATTCATGTGCTCCAAACGAACAATATCAGCATTGATCTTTGGAAGATCTGGAACTTGAGCATCAATGATCTGTTGTAGAAACCGAGGGTACATCAGAAACTTCTTGTCCCCCTTCAAGACCACGTTCTCCTTCATATGTATAAAAATCATCTCCGAGAAGTTGAACGTCTTGTTCAGCACTAAAGCAGCAAACGCACACTGTATAGTCTCTCGCATGTCATCGAATCCACCTTGCCTTGATCCGAGACAGTGAACTAAAACATGAGCGAGGTACTTGAACTGTGGAGACATGAAAGCTTTATTGAGAATTCCAGCTCCTATATCACCTTCATACTTGCATCTGAGAAAACATCCACGAACCAAGAAACGATCAAGCAAAGATGGCTGATCGGGAGAGTCCTGAAAACCACACACTCTCCTAATGTGTTCAGCAGAAACAACAACATCGTGCCCTTGAACCTTTCCCCTGATAACTGTAGGCTCGACCTCACAGTCTATGTCGGCTGAGGACCAGAAATCCTGCTGGTGAGAATGGTACGGCACATGAACAGTGGATATCGCGGTAAAAATCCTCGAACGCCGTAGAAAAGTAATGATCTCTGAGTAGTGTTTGGCGTTCGGAGTGTTCAGATCCAGATGAGCACAGATGTTATGCTTGGGAACCGATTTGTAACCTGCCATACTGAACAACAGAAGAAACAAACATGTTAGTGCAATTCAGTTAGGCAGAAAATAGAAATCAGAAAAACAGATTAAAGGTTCAACATTTTGGTCGAATGAGATTCATTCGCCGAATGAAACCTATGATCGAATGACTCATACGCCGAATGGATATCATTCGTCGAATAGACATCATTCGCCGAATGAGACATAAGCTAGGCTAGTCATTCGTCGAATGAGCCATTCGTCAAATGAGCTTCATTCGCCGAATGAGTCATTCGCCGAATGACGACATTCGGCGCCCATTTTGAATTCAAAATCCCCTTTTTCAAAAACCAAGAATCAGTCCAAAAAATTTGCATACACACACTCAGAATCAACCGACTAAGACTTTTAAAACAGGTCTTAGGTAGTTTCAATCCCATTTTGATAGTCTATTTAAACGGCGATAAACAAAACCCTAGATTCTAAAAGTTCAATCTGTTTTCGATGAATCCATGGTTGAAAATGTCTGTTAATCATTCTCCATGTACCTGAGATGAAATAGAACTTGGTGGTCAGAAGCAGGGTTAAAAACAATCACAGAAAATCAAATGAAAAGGATTCAAGTGACAATCTCCGAATGGAGAATCTCTGGTGTGGCGAAGGTAAATATGTTCGAATGACCCTCATTCGGCCGAAGAACTATTATATAGCCAAGCTCATTCGCCGAATGAGCTAGACGAAAGGTCAGTTCAGACTCAGTCTCATTCGCCGAATGAGAGTTACGAATAAGACATTCGACAACACTTATTCGCCGAATGAGAATGTCGAATGAGACATTCGACACCCTTCATTCGTCGAATGATGAAAACTTTGTTTGATTGATTTGGTCGAATGACTCATTCGCAGAATGAGGTCATTCGGCCGAATGAATGAACTTTATCTCTCATTCGGACGAATGAGAGATGTCAACACCCAAAACTCAAATTTTTTCAATATATGGCATTTTGAACACCAAATTTTTGACAATTTATGAAGATATGTCTGGGTGGTTCAGGATTCAGATATGACAGACATCTGAATCTACAAATGATCATCTAAAATAAAATTTAAAATAGAAAATCTTTTTGTATTTTTCTGAAACAACAAATACGACTATACAAGTAGTAACTAAAGACAATTAACCACATGTTTTTGTGAGAAGTCCATTAATAAAATAACACATATCTCTAATCACATCACGTTGTCTTCGATGAATGCTTTACTTCAAACACAATTTTATTATGATATGATTACTGATATGTTTGTCCAAAAATTAAACCGAACAATACACAACTACTAAACAAACTTTATGATCACTCATATTTTCTGATTGAGTTCCCCATTTCATTTCACCATTAAAGATCAAAGTCAGTTCAAAACTCATTTCTGCATATCTTAAAACCAGTCATCATGAATTCAATAAGATTCAAACATTATTATCTTTTTGTGTTTTTCTTGTTCTATCCAAATGGATGGCTTGAGCTAGGTCTGTCCCAGCAATATGGCACATGTATGGAATAGAACTTAATTTGTTTAAGTATTTCTCAAGCTTAATACCAGCTTGCATTAGGTTTTCTTCAAGCTTAATACCAGCTTGTTTTTGTTTTTCATCAAGCTTAATACCAGCTTGTTTTTGATTTTCTTCAAGCTTAATACCAGCTTGCCTTTATTTTTCTTTGAATAAAACCTCATTTGATTCCATGATGACAGGTGTATGCTTGATTTGAGTCAAAAACCGTTTCTCACTCAAGTGGTTTTATAAAATGAGTCCCACGGATCAAACTTTCTAAGTTATCACAAGTTGTTTATTCATTCTGTATAGTCAGCCTATCAGTACATCCCATCACAATTTTCTTGTGTTTAATGCTTATACATTCATTTCTGCTTCTATGACATGATATATTAATGTATTACTTTATAAAGAAAAACCATCTCAATTTTTTAATTTTTCTATTGTTTTTGGTTTTTCAAATTTTCTATTGTTTTTGGTTTTTCAAATAACAGAATATCTCCCCCTAAAAACCTAAAAACAGAAAATCTTTTTGAGTTTTTGATGAAGAAAATAAACTATACAAGACAAAATTTAAGAACTGGACTAAAATAAACAAAGCAAAGACTAGCAAAGAAAATTGATGATCATTTATTAGACTCAGATGAGGATTGAACTTCATCCTTTTGGAAAACACCATTAACCGATAACAGATATAAAAATCTGGGTTTGTCAAATGCTTTTGTAAAAAGATCGGCTTTTTGGTGATCGGTGTGAATCTTCACTACATCGATTAATTTCTTTTCAAAACAATCACGTATGAAGTGATATTTAATGTCGATGTGTTTGGTTTTGGAGTGCTGAACAGGATTTTTAGTGACAGCTATGGCAGCAGTATTATCAACATATATAGGAGTGTTAGAAAAATGTAACCCATAGTCCCTGAGTTGCTGTTGAATCCAAATGATTTGTGAACAGCAACTAGCAGCATCAATGTATTCAGCTTCACAGGTTGAAGTAGACACCGACGTCTGCTTCTTGCACTGCCAGGTGACTAATCAGTTTCCAAAGAACTGACATCCTGCAGATGTTGATTTGAAATCTCTCTTGCATCCACCATAATCTGAATCATTATATGCAGTAAGCTCAAAGTTATCATCATTAGGGTACCATAAGCCAAGTTCCGGTGTACCCTTCAGATAACGCATAATCCTTTTGACAGCAATGAGATGAGATACTCTTGGTTTTGATTGATAGCGGGCACACAAGCAAGTAGCGAACATGATATCTGGCCGAGAAGCAGTAAGATACATAAGAGATCCGATCATTCCTCGGTACAGAGTGGCATCAATTAACTCCCCCTTTTCATCTGGAGTAATCCCGTGATTAATCGCCAGTGGGGTACCAGCAGGCTTTGCATCAGACATACTGAACTGGCTCAGAATGTCACCAACGTATTTGGTTTGATGAATGAAAATCCCTGCCTCAGACTGATCCACCTGCAAGCCCAAGAAAAATTTCATCTCTCCCATAGAACTCATTTCAAATTTTTCTTTCATAACCTTCTCGAATTCCTTGCACAGACTATCATTTGTGGAACCAAAGATTATGTCGTCCACATATACTTGCACCAAGAGTAAATCACTGTCCTTCTCACGGATGAATAATGTGCAGTCAATGACACCTCTTCTGAACCCGTTGTTCAGAAGGTGAGTAGAAAGTGTCTCATACCACGCTCGTGGAGCTTGATGCAATCCATATAAGGCCTTGTCTAGCTTGTAGACTTGGTCACGATGCAATGGATCCTCAAACCCGGGAGGTTGACTGACATACACTGTTTCACTGATCACACCATGAAGGAACGCACTCTTGACATCATTTGATAAACCTTAAACCTTTTAAAGGATGCATAAGCCAAGAAGATACGAATTGCTTCAAGTCTAGCAACCGGAGCAAACACCTCATTGTAGTCCAACCCTTCTATCTGTCTGAATCCTTGAACCACCAGACGTGCCTTGTTTCGCACTATGATCCCGTGATCATCTTTCTTGCAACGAAGAACCCATCGAGTGCCAATGACTTTTGCACCTTTGGGTCTGTCAACCAATTGCCAGACACCTAACTTTTTGAATTGCAAAAGTTCTTCTTGCATAGCATCAACCCATGACTCTTCCTTGAGAGCTTCAGTGACAGTATGCGGTTCAACTTGAGAAATAAAACAGGAGTGAGCACAAAAGCTTACATCTGCAAAATCAAGAATGTCAGCAAGACCGCCTGAAGAAATCTGATGTCTTGTCTTAACTCCATCCAAAGGACTTCCAATTATGTTCTCTTGAGGATGAATGCGATTAATTCTTCCAACAGGATGAGCTGGAACCTCAACCTGAGGATCTAAGTTGTTCAGATTCAAATTCTCAAGATTAGATACAAGATTGTCAACAGCTGGTTCAGGATCAGCTGGTTGAAAAAAATTATCATCTGTGTCTGAGCTGTCATCATTTATCTGTGTGATTGGAACAGATGCAGATGAAGGTTGCAAAGGTTCATCAGGTGCATTATGTACATCATACAACATCTGAACTGCAACATCTTCATCTGAATACATGGGAGACATATTGAAAGAGTCAAAAAGACCAGAATAATCAAACATCCAGTCTGGGCCTTTTCCAGGTGGGGGCATAGAATATTTCTGAACATCAACATGGTACCACTCTTCCACATTATGAGTTGATGTGTTGTAAACTCTTTTGTTTGGAGTGCTGTACCCAAGAAAATACCCTTCTTCCACCTTTTCATTGAACTTTCCCTGCTCATGTTTCTTAAGCATAGTGCACGGTGCACCAAATGGTTCTAGATACTTAAGATTTGGCTTTCTGTTGTGGAGCAGTTCAAAACAAGTCTTCCCATGTCTTTTCACAATAAGAACCCGGTTCAGGGTATAGCACGCATTTGCTACAGCTTCATTCCAGAACTGAACCGGCAAAGAGGAATCAGCAAGCATAGTCCTAGCAGCCTCAATCAATGTCCTATTTTTGCGTTCAGCAACACCATTCATTTGTGGAACGTATGGAGCACTAAATTGTTGCACAATGCCTCTTGCATTACAAAAATTCTCCATGTTGTGATTTTTGAACTCCGTTCCATTATCAGTTCGAAACTGACGAATCTTGAGCTTATAAAGTGATTCAAGTTTGGTAACCAAAACTTGAATGCAATCAAACGTTTCAGATTTCTCCTTCAAAAAGAAAACCCAAGAGTATCTGGAATACTCATCAGTGATGACAAGACAGTATTGATCTCCAGCTATACTCTTCCGATTTACAGGACCAAATAAATCCATGTGGAGAAGCTCAAGAGGAACATTGATTGAATGAAATTTTTTCAGCTTGTGAGACTGTTTAGACTGCTTTCCCTTCTTGCAAGATACACAGATATCAGACAGCTTAAAATTTTTCAAGCTAACTCCCTCAACCAGACTATTATGAACCAAATGATTCATCTTGCGTAAACTCAAATGACCCATCCTCTTATGCCAAAGGACTAAATCTTTCTCAGTTTCCTTTGTCATAAAACATGAAGATGTGGAGGATGTTGTTGAAGCTGTGGCCATGTTGAGAACATACAAATCTTGCTTTCTGGGGGCAGACATCAAAATCCAATCTTCAGGGATCTTAACACCTTGCTTAAGAATGTAACATTTTGACTCATCAAACAAAACCTTGTACTCTTTGTCACAAATTTGAGAAACTGACAGGAGGTTGTTTTCCAGTTGTTTAACATATCTGACATTATCAAATGACACTTGTCCATTTGTCAGAATTCCCTCTCCTGTAATAAATCTGCCTTTGTCACCGGCAAAAGCAACATATCCACCTCGAACTGCATAGAGAAATATCACCAGTCATGTGTCTGGAAGCCCCACTATCAACGATCCAATTGCTGTTAACTCCAGCTTTTGGGGCAACCTACACAATAACGAGACAATCAGTTCACTTTGGGAACCCAAGCCTTTACAGTCTTGGGTTGACCCATAGAGTCTCGGATCCATACATCAATCCATTTTCCATCAGGAAGAGATTCATTTGAAATAGGTGGAACAGAATCCTCAGATGATTTAACTTTCCAAATTGCATTTTTATCAAAAGAGGTTTTCATATAAATGGATGATGATTTTGCTTGGTTAACTTTAAGCACACTTGGAACATTCAAAGTTTCCAGTTTTTCTTTACCCTTGTCTAAAGTTTTAATCTGAACTGGTTGTTTGGCCTTTATTTGAACAGGCTTAGGTACAGATTTTACCGGTTTTGGTAAAGCAGAATTTAATTTTCTGAAAGAAACAGCCTTTGGCCTGATCAAATGAGGGCAAAATCTCACAATGTGCCCAGACTCACCACATTCAAAACAGACTTTGTCACCCTTTTTATGAAAATGTTTTAAATCAGAAAATGGTTTTCTATTTGATTTAAAAGCATTTGTTTTCTGACTATCTGGATCAAAGCCCAAACCCTTTGTCCCTTTGTTACCAACAAAAGCTGATTTGGTAACACACTTAGCTTCATACTCTTGTGAAGCTTTAACAAAGCACAATTCTTTGTAAATCTTTGAGTTGCAGATTGGGTCACCTTTCATGACAACAGGGGTTTGATTCCGAGGAGTACTATACTTAGGTGAATAATCTGATTCATCCTCGGAATCTGAGACCCAATCTTCAACAACTCCATCCACCCAAGATCCCTCAGTGTTTGATGAAATCTGAGTTGTACTCAGATCAACTGGATCTATTACTAACGGAGTAGTAACTTGAAAATCCTTAACATCTTTGTCATTTGGTGTATTGACAAAGGTGTTGAGGATAGGTGGGGGACAATTTTGATAGTTAACCTTTTCCTTCCCCTGTTGATCAGTACCGCTACTGATCATGTGCTCAATAATATAAGATGAGCTTTCATAGCTCTTGAGCTTCTGACCCAAGGTCTCATTGTCACACTCGACTATGGCTAACTTTTTCTTAATCTCATTGATGGTATTGAGATAAGAAGTGATAGCATCTTGCTTATTCAGCACTGCAATCTCGGCTTCATGCAATTGTCTGTTTAAAAGATCAATTTTAGCTTGAAAATCTTTTTCATTAGATTTTAAAATTTTGTTAGCTTCAATGCATAAGTCGAGATTGTTCATCAAAACACTGTTATGTGTCTGATAAGCAAGGACCTTACTTCTAAGATCAACACAATTAAAACACTCTGAATGTGAAGATGAACAGTCAGTGTATACCTGCTCTGACTCTGATGAAGCAGAAGAGTTTACCATCAAAGCAAATTGAGTAGAGGAGTCATCAGCTTCAGTATCAGAATCTTGAATGTCTGAATCTGTCATGCTTTCTGATTCTGAATTTGAGACTTTATCATCATTCACCATTGAGTCTTCCCGAATGCTTTCCTCACTTTGATCTTTAGATTGTTGAATCTCAGCAACACAGGCTTTATCTTGTTCTTCTTTATCAGCATTGAATCAGAAATCCCAGTTCACCCCTTCATCCTGTTGAACCATTAAAGCTTTACTTGCAGAGGATGAAGATCCAGCTTGAGAAGGAGAATCAATGGGAACTAATCTCCTTTCTGGATTGGCAGTGGAGGATTTCTGATGCTGGAATGGATTCTTGTTGCCTGCTTTCTTCGGCTGTTTGCACTGTCTGGCAAAATGACCTTTCTCTCCACAATTGTAGCATGTCACCGATGCCATATCAAATCCAAACTTAGACTCCTTGTTTAAATTGATATCCTTCCCAGTCCTCTTGACAAACTCCTTAGCTCTCCTAACCGCACTTGCCAACGCCCACATAATGTCAATTCGTTCCATGTCATCAGGATCTATCTGAGAATAGTCATCATTGGTCAAATAAGGATTACCGATCTGACCAGCAACTAATCCATCATATGAGCTAACCAATGTAGACAAAAGACCCATATGCTCTTTTGCAATCTCCACGGTGACCTTGTCGAAATTTTCTGTTTTCAGACTGGCAGTAGGCTGATGATGCTCTGTTTGTGAACTGGTTGAAGATGATTGACTGAAATGAATCTGAGCGGTAGATGGAGCCTCAGATGTCTTAGAAACAAAAGCAGTCTTTAGAGGAGCACGAGTATTGGATTTGTCTACTGTGGGAGTGGAATAGTATAAGGAGGGGTCCTGAACTTGAACAACTCTCTTGGCTTTCCATTTGTTTGCTATCTCCTGCTCTTTCAGCTTCAGGATAAAATCATTGATATCCATATGTGCCAACAACTGGTTCTGCTTGAGTACCATCAAGAATGACTCCCACTTTGGAGGTAGAGCATCTGCCAAACACTGGATCTTTTCCTGAGTTGTTGTCTTGACTTCATGATTGAATAACTCACTAAAAAGATGATAAAATCTAGCAATCAGCTCATCCAGTGACTCATTTCCCACATACATGAAGCTATTGAATTCCTTTCTCAGTGCCTTTGACTTGATACTCTTCAAAGCATCATTACCCTCATATCTTTGTTGCAGTGCATCCCATAGTAGCTTAGCAGAAGTGAATTGTCTAAACTGATGGAAAATATCAGTAGCAATGGACTGTGACAAAATAGCATAAGCTTTCTTCTCATAATCATACAGCTTCCTTTGAGGCTCAGTCATCCGTGTGACTAGCATAGGAGTTCCATCTTCATTCAGAGGCCTCAGATAACCTCCTTCAATCATCATCCATAGATTTGTATCCACCCCATTAATGTGAATCTCAAACCGATACTTCCAGTGAGGATAATCGTCTAAGGTTAGTAACTTGGGAGCTTTATTGGAGTTCCCCGTCTCATTCTCTGTCAACAACAATGTTTGAATGCGATGGTTCTGATTTGCCATGAGAGCTAAATCCTCCATTTAATCAGAAATGATAAAATTCAACACTTAGAAAAATTTTCAGAATCACTGCCGAATGAGATGATTTGGGCGAATGTCGGGGACCAAATGTGATTAAACTGGCGAATGAGGACTGAGTATGACACCTGGCGAATGAGAAGATCGAATGAACCAATTCGGCGAATGACTGATCGAATAAGGTCTTTCGCCGAATGAGAGTGGAGTATGAGGCTATTCGCCGAATGACTGGAACGAAAGAGATATTCGGCGAATGAGTCGTATTCGGCGAATGAAGGGTGATTCGGCTGAACTTATTCGGCCGCAATTGCCATTCGGGCGATCTGGGGTTTTCAGCAACGAAAATTTTGATAACTTGCGATTTTGACCAAATCTATGCACCGAATTTGGTACAGAACTTCAAGACATGATAATCAATCAATTGGGAAAAGGTTTTGACAAACACACCACAAAAACCCACAAATTTTCAATGAAATAGTAACTTGAAGAGCAAGAAACTTAGGGTTTTTGACAGTTACGAAAATCAGGGTTTTGGAAACTTTAGATCTGATGATTTAGAGTGGAAATCGAGTAGAATCTAGAGCCAAAGCTCTGATACCACTTTGTAGGACCGATTTGGAGCTCGGAAACAATCCGAATCCAATGTAAATCTACCCGACAGCCTCTGGAATAGTGCGGAATCCTATTCCAGGGTTTTCCAATCGAAATCAACAGGAACCGTGGTGATCCGAAGGTGTAGGAATGACTTGGAATCAACAATCGAACACCACGGGTTGAGAATCGAACTTGGACGATCAATGGCCGCTCTAATCTCCTAGGGTTTGACTCTGGGATCACAGGGAAGAAGGAGGGCTCTCAAAAAGTTAGTGTTGAAATGATTTGAACAAGTATATATAAGCTGTAGTCATTCGGCCGAATGAGTGGCCGAAGCAACTCATTCGGCGAATGATCAAGCTCGAATGAGCTGTCAATCGAATGAGTCATTCGGCGAATGACTCGTTCTATCGCCAGACAATCGCTATAAGCTTCATTCGGCGAATGACTTCATTCTAGAGTCATTCGCCCGAATGTGAAGTCTTCATACTCAACTATAAATTTAATCAGATTAACACATTATATAATCAATAATAAACATTAAGAACGACATATAAAGACAACTTCCATTAATAACTTGAACTTTACATGATTAGAATTACAAAACAGAACTAGGGACATTACATGTATCAACAAAAAATGTTGTGTGAATTTGAATATCATGATTAAGTCACTTGATTGATAATTGATTCATGAAAAAGAATGTGTCATGTTCTTTTATGCACAACTTGTATGCATAAAAATAACAAGTGTTGATGAATTTGATAACCTTTTGTTTCCATGTATTTCTTTAAAAATGTTTAAGTGTTTTAAGCTTTTATGATCATGTTAAAATCTTATTCCTAAATTAAGGTAGACTTAATTAGAATAAAACTAATCCCACAATGACTAGAATCAAAGTAGGGTCATAATACCCTAGTTTATTCTTTTAAGCTTAAATAATCATTTGAAAGTTCATTAGTGTTGAACTTTGAAAATCCTTGGATTTAGAACTCATATATGGACCAAACAACTAATATCAAAATTCTTTAGAATGATGGTGGGATGGTCGAACTTAGAAATATCAACTATCTAAGGTTCAAGAGAGGCCCATTGATATTAAGAATAACGATGGCTTCTCATCCTTTCGATATCAGTTTTGTTACACGTTCCATATGCATGTTTTTCTATTCTATCTCCCTTGTATCTATTTGATTAACATGTTTATGATTTAATGTGGTTCTATATATAATTTGCATGGCTGAATTTATTGGACAAAAAATGTTTAGAGCTGCCATGTGGGCATGTCGACATTAATACTACGGTGGCTCAAGTTTAATGATCAGCCATAAATTTTATCCAATATGCATAGTTTCTTGACCCATAAACACTCAGATGCCTCTAGTTATGGTAATACCAATGATTCTAGATTATACTATGAGCTGTCACCGTTGAATATTTTTATAGCAACTATTTTGATGACATGATAATGCCCATCAGGTCTAAACCTCCCTTTCATCCTTTGTTTTTTTAGCTAATTCCCACGAATTTACTCATGGTTACGGCTTCATTATACTTGGCTCAGGTTTATCGGACCTATCCCATGGTTTATAACCTTAAGAATGCCCAGACCCATCGACTAAATAATAACGATGGGGCCGCTATCGATGGCTTGCTGCTTTGAACTTAGAACATCGATGGGTGTTGATCTGGAAACCTTTGGATCCATCGACACTATCAATATTGTTAATTACTTGGCCATTTCCAGCCCCCATCGGTTCTGTAATATCGGCACAAGATCAAACATAAACCTTTTGTCGATATTATTGTTCTTTGAATCCTTTACCATCGTCACTACTCCCAGCCCCTAATGCCGATCCTGTTATCTATGGAACTCTTAAACCAAGAAGTTCCAAGTCTAAGTTAATCCCAGTTCTATTTCGTGAATGCAGAGGGCTGAAAACAGGTTTTAAAAATGAAAGAGATGATGTACAGTAGACAAACCTTCAGCACCGTATCTTCTCTCTAAGATTCCGGCCAAAATACTTCGAACCAGCTCCGATCCCCTATACTTCTAGCTTCCTCTCATCGAGACAATCGTTTTCATATATAATACGCACGATTTGGCTAAGAAACGAAGAAGTTATGATCGAATTTGTGTGAGTTTTCTAGGGTAAAACGTGGTACTCGGGAATTTAGAGAGAGAAAACGAGATTGGCTGAACTTTTTGAGAAAAAATGAGGGATTTTAAGGTTTTTATGTCCTGGGTGGTTCCCCGCGTGTTCGGGTTCGGTGTAGTTTATTTTTACGCACTTATCGTTACGATCACGAATTTAAATATTTCGAATTGTAAATTAGATTTCATTGATTATTTTTTATGAGTTTCAAAATTGTAAAACATAAAACAAAATATTTTACTTATTTTTTCTTTTCGTTCGTAGTCAGACCGTTAAACGAATATAACTACGTGTATACCCGCAATTACGTATGTTTTTGGTCGTTTTATTTATTTATTGTCGTTTATTCATAATTATAAGTTTGACATTAACATCATCATGAATCGTCACCCATAATGATACTCAGTCTCGCTTACGCATTACGATTTTTTTAATTAAGTTGTTTGTCATAATATCCCTCTGAACACTACGCACTAACACTATCCCATTACACCGAACGCAGTATACGTATAGGGCATACTCAGAGTCCAGCTACCTACCTTATATGCCGCCAGCCCACCACTGTTTCGATATAATACAATACTGTTCTTGCCTAGCTTAATCGACTGTAAAATAAATAACACATACTTGTTCCTAATTAAATAAGATCCTATAACACACAAACACAAACATGAACATGAACACATGAATCACATTGACATACTGAATAGGAATACAGATTGTTCTATCGTTGTTTATGACTACCATGACTAAATGTACAGATGTTACAGTCTCCCCTACCTGTGAAAAGATGAGGGCACTTAAGCTTCATCTGGTCTTCACGTTCCCAGGTGAACTCAGCACAACGTTTGACCTCCCATCGTACCTTTACGATCGGAATACGGCTACGTTTGAGTTTCTTGACTCCATGATCCATGATTTCAACCAGATGTTTTATGAATTGCATGTTGTTATGAATCTGAATGTCTTCAAGTGGAATCTGAACACCATGATCCGCCCATCATATCTTAAGATTCGATACATGAAACGTATCGTGAACATTGCTTAGCTCCACTAAAAGTTTGAGTTTGTAGGCTACGGGACCAATCCTTTCCAGGATCTCAAAAGGTCCAACGTACCTTGGTGCAAGTTTCCCTTTCTTCCCGAATCAAACAACGCCTTTCCAGGGAGAAACCTTGAATAGAACTCGGTCACGACTTGAAACTCAAGGGGTTTCCGACGTCGATCAGCATAACTCTTCAGCAGATCCCTTGCAGCCTTAAGCCTTGATTGAATGATTGTGATCTTGTCGGTTGTTTCTTGAATAAGTTCAGGTCCTACGACCTGTGAGTCACCAACCTCGGTCCAACAGACCAGTGGTCGGCACTTCCTCCCGTATAAAGCTTCAAATGGTGCACATTGAATGCTCGTATGGTAGCTGTTGTTGTTCGAAAACTCGATGAGTGGAAGATGAGTATCCCAACTCCCACCGAAGTCGATCATACAAGAACGAAGCATGTCCTCAAGTGTTTGGATGGTCCTTTCGCTTTGACCATCGGTTTGGGGATGATACGCCATGCTAAGGTTAACACGGGTTCCCAAAGCCTTTTGCAACGGTTGCCAAAAGCGAGAGGTGAAGCGACTATCACGATCAGAAATGATTGATGTTGGAGTACCATGACGCGCTATGATCTCGTTGATGTACAAAGTGGATAACTTCTCCATTTTGTAATCCTCTCGGATTGGGAGAAAATGAGCAGATTTGGTGAGTCGATCGATGATCACCCAAATCAAATCGTAACCTCGCGGAGTTCTCGGCAGCTTGGTTATGAAATCCATGGAAATTTGCTCCCATTTCCATTGAGGAATTTCAGGTTGCTGCAGAAGTCCCAAAGGCTTTTGATGTTCTGCCTTGACTTTTGAACACGTTAGACATTTCCCAACATACAATGCTATGGCTTTATTCATTCCAGGCCACCAGTAAGATGCTTTTAAGTCCTGATACATCTTATCGGCTCCAGGATGAACTGAGTATCGCGACTTATGAACCTCATCACATATGAGTGTGCGCAATTCTTCTGACTTTGGAATCCACATGCGGCCATTAAAGTATAAAACCCCATCAGATCGAGGTTCTAGTTTATCCTCAAGTCTGCAGTCTAACTCTGCCTTCAGTTGATTGTTGATCACTACTTGTTGTTGTGCAATACGAATCAAATCTTTCAAGTTTGGCTGTGTTTTGATCTCCACAGCTCTTACACGAATTGGTTTGACGGGTTCCTTACGACTAAGAGCATCCGCCACCACATTGGATTTACTCGGATGGTAACGAATCTCACAATCGTAATCAGTTAGAAGCTCAACCCAACGCCGTTGTGTCATGTTGAGTTCTTTCTGATTGAGAATGTGTTGCAGACTCTTGTGATCTGTATAGATGACACATTTTGTACCATAAAGGTAGTGTCTCCAAATCTTCAATGCAAAGACCACATCTCCTAAATCAAGGTCATGAGTAGTATAATTCTTCTCGTGAACCTTAAGCTGTATTGAAGCATACGCAATCACCTTGTCTCGTTGCATAAGTACACAACCGAGACCAAGGTTTGAAGCATCGCAGTAGACAATGAAATCATCACTGCCCTCTGGAAGTCTAAGGATAGGGGATTTGCATAACTTTTGTTTAAGAAGTTGAAATGCATCTTCTTGTTTCTGCCCCCACATAAACGCTTGAATTTTCTGAGTCAGAGTGGTAAGTGGCAAGGCGATCTTTGAAAAATTTGAGATGAACCTTCTTTAATAACCTACCAAACCCAGAATCGAACGAATCTCTGTTAGAGTAGATGGAGTGGTCCAGTTCTTAATTGCTTCAATCTTTGATGGATCAACATGAATTCCATCCTTGTTGATAACATGCCCTAAGAAATGAACTTCCTTGAACCAAAATTCGCATTTGGAGAATTTGGCATATAGTTGTTCAGCTCTTAATAGCTCTAAGACTTTCCTCAAATGATCCTCATGTTCCTGTTTAGTCTTCGAATAGATCAGTATATCATCAATAAAGACAATAACAAACTGATCTAAGTATGGCCTACAGACTCGATTCATCAAGTCCATAAACACCGCCGGTGCATTGGTTAACCCAAATGGCATAACCACGAACTCGTAGTGTCCATAACGAGTCCTAAACGCCGTCTTCGGGATATCCTCATCGTTTACTCTGAGCTGGTGATACCCGGATCGTAGATCAATTTTAGAAAAGCAAGTCGCTCCCCGTAATTGATCAAACAGATCATCGATTCTAGGTAGAGGATATTTGTTCTTCATTTTCAACTTGTTTAACTCACGATAGTCGATGCACATACGAAACGAACCGTCTTTCTTCTTGACAAAGAGAACCGGAGCTCCCCATGGAGAGAAACTCGGTCTAATGAACCCTTTATCTAGAAGTTCCTGAAGCTGACTAGACAGTTCTTGCATCTCAGATGGTGCTAATCGATATTGTGACTTCGCCATTGGGTTCGCTCCAGGGACAAGATCAATTCTAAACTTCAATTGTCGGACTAGTGGTAGTCCAGGCAAGTCTTCTGGAAACACTTCCGGATAATCTCTGATGATCGGAATGTCTTCAACTGTTTGCGTTTCAGGTTTCTTTTCTACCACGTGTGCCAGAAAGGCGTGGTATTTCTTCCTCAAATACTTCTTGACCTTAATGCATGATACAATCTTCAGCTCACGACATGGTTTTTCCCCAAAGACTCTTAATGTTTCGCAGGATGGTAGAGGAATTTGAATAAGTTTCTCTGAGCATACAATTTCGTCATTGTTTTTGGACAACCAATCCATTCCCACTACGACTTCAAAGCTTCCGAGTTTCATAGCAATAAGATCGATGATGAAAGGATGGTCGTTTAATCTTATTTCACAACCAAGAATTATTGAGTTCACCATTATGGTCTTACCATCCGCTACCTCTACCTTGTATGGAGCAGAAAGTATAGATGGTTGAATATTAAACAATGATGCAGTAGTGGCAGAGACAAAAATTTTATCTACGCCGGTATCAAATATGATAGAAACATAATGACCATTGATGAGAAATGTACCCGTGACGACTGCCGGCTCCTCACGTGCTTCGGTAGCTCCTATAACGAAAGCCCGAGCAGTGGCAGTAACAGCTGTGTTTTTGATACGTGGACACTGGTTTCTGAAGTGTCCCTCTACTCCGTAGTTATAACAAGCTTTTCCACCCGTAATAGTTGGAACAGTGGTAGTGGTAGCAGCAGCAATATGAGTGGCTCGGCATGTTGCTGCCAAGTGTCCAAATCTTCCACACTTGAGACATTTTTTGCATGGAATAGTGGGTAAGTGATGGTATTGGCATTTTTTGCAGAGTGGGTACGGACCAGTATAAGGCTTTCTGGCAGTAGCAGGTTGTGGAACAGCAGTAATGGGAGTGGCTTGAGTAGGGCAGCTACAGTCATGGCTGCAAAATTCTTGATTGTCTTCTGTTTCTTTTTCTTGTGTTGGTGTTGCTCGGGTTTCTTGCCTTCATCAATCTTTGCCCTCCTGTAACCTTTTTGAGTGAGTACACCAGCTTTGACATATTCTTCAGTAAGAGTAGCACTAAGATGAATTGTCGTCTCCAAAGTAGTGGGATTACTTCCCATAACATTTCCCCTAAGGACTAGGGGCAGTCCTTCAATGTACTTCTCTATCTTACGGGATAGAGGAGTAAACAGATGTGGAACCAAGATACACAACTCATGAAAGCGAGTTGTGTACTTGGTATTTTCCCCACTGTCTTGGGCCAAACTCCACATTTCGACCTACAGCTTTTTCAGTTCATGACGTGGACATAACTGTTCCACAATTAATTTCTTGAAACTTTCCCACGGTAAGGCCAAAGCAACCTCCCGTCCTCTGATGTTCTTCTAAGAATTCCTCCAAGTGAGAGCGCCCTTGTGAAAAGCGCTTGAAGCCATCTTGACCTTTAGGTTTTCTGGACATCCGGTGAAGTCTAGGATATCCTCAATGCTTTCCAGCCATTGCAATAGGCCAATAGCTCCCTCAGTACCAGCGTACTTAGGAGGCTTAGCGTCATTGAACTGCTTGAAAGTGAAGGTAGCAGTTCCGGTGTTGGTGTTTGAGTTGTTTGTTGAATCACTAGTACTCCCCCGAAGGTTCTGGGTGATATCAGTGACCATACCCAAAATGACATCCCTCATGTGTATGGAGATGGCCCGGGCAATTTTGTTGATCTCATCATCGTTGCCACTTGTTGAACCCTCACCATTGGGGTCACGTCGAGGAGGCATTCTATGAAGAGAAAATCAAAAGCGGTCAGAATGATAAATTTTACAATTGAATTTACAAAATAAAATTAGTAATATATCCATGCTACCAATATTATCATTCAATTGTAATATGAGCAAGTACACATGAAAGGTAGTTAACATATAACAATTAACCGGTTAGTATACTTATAACCGGTTAGTATACTTATCAAATAATAATGCACAATGTTTCATAAGATTATCCCACCAAACCTACACACTGACATTTTCCCGGTATACCAAAAAAAGCTTATATATAGGGCATACGTAGGGTCAAGCAAACTGCCAGACCAGCCGACATCCCACCACCACTTCGATATACCACAACCGTGCCCTTGCTAGCATTTGGCAACATAATTGTATTGATTCATACACTTGTTTGATTCACACATAGTTGATTCACACAATGATTGTATCTCAAATGATTGTATCTTTTATGATTATGATTGTGTAAACCGTGGCTCTTAATTTACTTGAAGTCAAGAACTTAGGTTTTAGTATATGTGTCCTAGGTTAATTATCCTAGGTTACCAATACTTATAGTATTGAGGATAATGATCTCCTGGTGTGAACTTCAACTAAAGAATACTTGTAACAGCCGAAGATTTAGCACATTTGATCGTGCTTGAAATCCACGTGGAGTTGACAAACGAAATTATTCTAGGGTGATAGTATGCGAGAAATGGTGAACATGGGCGAAGACCGAGCGCGAAACGGAGTTACGGATTGTCCGGAATCGCGAAACGAAGAAAAAAAATAGAAAACTGGACAAAAACAGACTGGGGCGGTCCGCCCTGCGCCACGCATCTACGTGGGGCGGTACGCCCGGAACCACGAAAGAGGGTCTGGCCGCCTCTCCTCCGTGTGGTACGCCCCATCTCACCTTCTGGCTTGGGGCGATGCGCCTCGCTCCAATTTCGTCGGCAGGTTGCTTAAAAAGTCAAGATTTCATCCAGAAACTTATCCATATTCTTCCATTCGACGATTTAGCACCTCACACATGAAAAATCACCCTTTAATCCATCAAGACTCAATTTTGAAGGCTCCTCAAGGTTTAGATCGCACCAGGGAACGTTTCTGCAAGTCTGGATCATCTTTTTACCCGCAGAACTCCGTCTGAATAGGTAACGGTTCATTTTAACCTTCTAGATTGATAAGAATTGATTAAATCTTGCTTTTGAACGTAATGATATAGTTAGGGTTTTTGGTTATTGCTTAGATAATGGCTAGGATTGATTATAAACGAAGAACTCGAACTGTTAACGGGTAAATTCTTGTTTTGAGCCGTTGTAATGCCCGGTTTGCATGAAATCATAACAATGGTTATAATGATTTTAACCATTTTATTATAATAAGGTAGGTGATTAGTTTGATTAATCCTTGACATGCAAAGTGAAATCCAAGCGTTTCACACTAATCGCAATTATTAGCATACTCATTGGAACGATTATCTGGTGTTTATGATAACAGGCAGATTAGTATGTTAAACATGGTGATATTTTATGATATCCGGGTAGTCAATAACAAGGATTGATCGTTTCTAAGCCATTAATCTGTCTAGGAACCTTTTTAGCGTGATAATCAACAACATTAACTATTTGATGACTATCAAGGCAATGTCTTTGACATTGGACGTTCAGAAAGATTCAATCAGTAAGTTTAGCAACGCCTAAGACGAATTAATTAATAAGAGGAAACGTTTATCTAAGCCGAGCAAATAAGTAATCTTTAAGCATAATAAGACTGACGAAATAAGAATGGTCAAAATAAGTGTAAGCGAAATTTTGAAATAAAGCTCCGAATGAAAGTTACGATGGGCCGAAGTTTCGAGCGGTAATCATAAATTTGAGCACCTTCATGATAAGTTTATAATCATGATAATATATTTATATTAATAGGATATCATTCTGAAGTAAGAAAGTATGGAAAGGAAGAAGAGCTAGCAAAGTGTGCTTTATTAAGCTCAGGTGAGTTCTTTGTAGCCCTATTTTAAATGTTTTATCATTTTGGGCTGATATGCATGTTATAAAGTTATTGTATGAAAGTGATTTTAACTTGATTAAGGTCAGGTAAAGAATGTTTTCTGATAAAGAATGTTTTCAGGTAAAGAACGTTTTCAAATAAAGAATGTTTCCAAGTACAGAATGTTTTAAAGTAATTAATGTTTTAAGTCTCAACTGCGGTTGAGAAATGAATGATGTTACAAGTCCCAGCTGAGATGTAAAGAATGTTTAAGTCTCAACGGTGGTTGAGAAAGAAATGATTTTTTTAAGACACTCGACCGAGGTCGAGGAGGAAATGTGGTTTTGCCAGCTGCGGTTGGGCAGAACTTGAGCACTACGGTGTAAGGAATTGATTATGATTAAGATGGTTTAAATGATTAAAGCATGTTATGTATGAATGTTGTATGTAAAGAAGTCTTGTATGTATGAGCTGTCAACTTCGGTTGATGGTTAAAGAGTCCTGTGGAAACCCAGGCCTACCGACTGTGTGTCGCCAGTTGAGGAAATCTTATGCATGTGTAAGTTATTGACTTCGGGTTAATAGTTTAAGAGTCTTGTGCTGCACAAGCCTGTTGACTTCGGTCAGCAGCGACAGGCTAATTTTCTATGTACAGTATGTTTGATGTTATGATGATATGAATGTTATGTAAAGATATGAATGAGTAAAGATTTTTTTAAAAATTTAACTTAGAACTCACCAGCGAAAGCTGACTTGTTTTAGCATCCATGTCAGGTTATGATAAGGATACGATGGCTCGTGGCAAGACATGAGGACTACCTACTCAAGAACTGGCATTCCTAAAGAGTCTAAATATTATGTAATGATTTCCGCTGCCAAAGTGTACGATTATTCTACGGTTTAAGAGCTATGCTTTTGATGTTTAACCAACCGAGGGACTCCCGGGGAACGGGGCCTCTCAATACTGTTGCACATATTCTAAGTTATGAAGTCGTAATGATGATGAATACATGCTAATGATAACATGATGAGAATTTCAGATCAAAGATGCTAAGAATACAGATCTTTGCCTCTGAAATCCTTTGATGAATATGTGTTGAGAAATTTAGTTCGGTTTCTAAAATTATAGAATTCTGATCCAAATTCCTTGACTCGATATCTAATCTTAGAAAGGTATCCCTAAGATCTTCCAAGCTTAGTGTAGACTTAATGCTTACTTAATTTTACGTAAATCCTAAGTATCCTCAAGCCTATAGCACTTAATCCTATGGGGTAGCTTAGGTTATAGTCTAGGTCATTAATTATTGGGTTTTTCCTAGTTCTCTACAACCTTGGCTCTGATACCAACCTGTCACACCACCTGCGCCGCGTGCGGAATACACGGCGCGGTGACGATCGATGGTTGAATCATACACAAGTATTGAATAAGAACAACCACAATGCATTACTAAGTTTCATAAGTTTAGACAGTTTTTTAGTTACAGACATTCTATCTATCTACCAAAAGAATGACAAATACAGACCCAAAAATATTGTTTACAAAATAAGACTCATACAAGACAATTAAACAATCAGGATTATGTGAGTTTCTAATCCATCCTAGCTTGTTTTTTCATCTTGTTCTATCTTAACTATGGTCTCCTTAGTTGTCCTTGTGAATCTCTAAACCTGATTACCTGAAACACGTGAAAAGTAAATGTCAACTACAAAAGTAGTTGGTGAGAACAATAGGTTTAACATTTGTAAATATGAATCTGCATTGTAAAACATATGTATAAAGCATTGAATGAAAATAACATGGATACTTGCAACCCAAACTAACATCAAGTAAGAATAACGTGTGCAAACAGTCTAATGACTGTCTACTAGAAAATCCGACATATAATCAAGTCCCAAACTACGTTTGGAGTCAAAAAAAATAGTCAGCAAACGCATTCAATACTAGCTGTACTAATGAGTTTAATCAGAAGACAAACTCCGTGTTGATGTACTCGGTCAATATGACATATGCTGGTAAAGTTAATTAGCAGCAAATCCATATTACTGTAAAGCATCCAATCTGCAGTTAGTTTTTAAAACAAATTTAAAACGCTAACCACAGCCTTGCCGTAACCAAAACGTGTCCCGCTTTCCCTTGTTGTGATCACCCAATACTAACGTTATATGAATAAGAATAAGATTTAGTATGTGTCTTGATATGTGTATAAGTTTGTTCCCAACGATGAATACCATGCTTTTAAGTTTTTAAGATTAAATCCTGTGATTGAAAACCTTAGGTTGAATACTCATGATTGACTTCCATGACTTTGAAATCCTTTGATTTAATACCACTTTGAAAACCCATTTAATCCGGTGATAGAAGACCCTTGTATAAATACAAGGTTTGAACGAAAACATTTATTTAAAAATACGGGTTATAGTTTAAAAGCTTCTAAGAGTTTGTAAAACTTAATCTTTCAAAGTGTTTAACATTTATAAAACATTTATGTAAAACGGTTTTTAAAATAAGAGTAAATTACACAAATCGTCCTTTATGTTTTGAGCATTTTTCACTACTTGTCCCTTTCGTTCAAAATTGACTTAAATCATCCTTTATGTTTGAGTAAATTACATAAATCGTCCTTTATGTTTTAAGCTTTTTTCACTACTTGTCCTTTTCGTTCAAACCCCGTTAATTTTTTCCCAATAAGCTCTCAAGAATGAGGTTATCATGGTTAAATCCAGATCAATTAACCCGCAAATCGACTAATCGGAACGAAAAATCTTCTGGTTCAATCCCAATGGTGGATCAATTAACCCAAGAATGAGATTTTCATAGTCAAACACAAATCAATTAACTCATTTGTCTCTCCCTACCCACCATTCTGGCGGCAATCAATCATGCAAATAGTCTTTCTAACTTATAGAAAAACAAAAAAATACCTTAATGTGCATTGCATGTCTATTTAAATGTAATTTTTAACGGGGCTAACGCAAAAGGACAAAACGAGCAACATTTAGAAACATAAAGGATGATTTAAGTCAATTTTAAACGAAAAGGACAAGTAGTGAAAAATGCTCAAAACATAAAGGACGATCTGTGTAATTTTTTCTCAAAATAATTTATAAAACTCTTTTATAAAACCTTTTAACAGCTGTAATGACAGTAGAAGTAAAGAATAAACTTGTGATTGTTGCAAAAGATTAGTGAATACTGTATTTGATAAGTTCTAGTACCAATAGTGTTTGGTCACGTGTTCCACCCCAAAACACTTATAAAATAGTAAAAAGGGGGCTAATGTTCTCACCTGAGAGCAGTAGACTCTGAATCTGAACAAGTAGCAAGAAACAAGACTTCTAACTGATTCCTATATCATGGTAATCATACATATAATATAAGATTTCATTTATAATGTTTTAGACTTTGATTGATTGATCGATTTATATTAACCGGTTGACTTTTGTTCTTCTTAGTGATTACTTCTTGAATAACTCGTTCTCGTGTTTAAAAAATGTTGTGTGAATTTGAATATCATGATTGAGTCACTTGATTCATAATTGATTAATGAAAAGAATGTGTCATGTTCTTTTATGCACAACTTGTATGCATAAAAATAACAAGTGTTGATGAATTTGATAACCTTTTGTTTCCATGTATTTCTTTAAAAATGTTTATGTGTTTTAAGCTTTTATGATCATGTTAAAATGTTATTCCTAAATTAAGGTAGACTTAATTAGAATAAAACTAATCCCACAATGACTAGAATCAAAGTAGGGTCATAATACCCTACTTGATTCTTTTAAGCTTAAATAATCATTCGAAAGTTCATTAGTGTAGAACTTTGAAAATCCTTGGATTTGGAACTCATATGTGGACCAAACAACTAATATCGACATTCTTTAGAATGATGGTGGGATGGTAGAAGTTAGCAATATCGACTATCTATGGTTCAAGAGAGGCCCATCGATATTTTCTCATCCTTTCGATATCAGTTTTGTTACACGTTCCATATGCACGTTTTTCTATTCTATCTCCCTTGTTTCTATTTGATTAACATGTTTATGATTTAATATGGTTCTATATATAATTTGCATGGCTGAATTTATTGGACAGAATATGTTTAGAGCTGCCATGTGGGCATGTCGACATTAATACTACGGTGGCTCAAGTTTAATGATCAGCCATAAATTTTATCCAATATCCATAGTTTCTTGTCCCATAAACACTCTGATGCCTCTAGTTATAGTAATACCAATGATTCTGGATTATACTATGAGCTGTCACCGTTGAATATTTTAATAGCAACTATTTTGAAAACATGATAATGCCCATCAGGTCTAAACCTCCCTTTCATCCATTGCTTTTTTTAGCTAATTCCCACGAATTTACTCATGGTTACGGCTTCATTATACTTGGCTCAGGTTTATCGGACCTATCCCATGGTTTATAACCTTAAGAATGCCCAGAATCGTTAACTATATAATCGGTTTGAAATCCGACCCATCGACTAAATAATAAGGATGGGGCAGCTTAGTATCGATGGCTTGCTGCTTTGAACTTAGAACATCGATGGGTGTTGATCTGGAAACCTTTGGAGCCGTCGACACTATCACTATTGTAAATTACTTGGCCATTTCCAGCCCCCATCGGTTCTGTAATATCGCAACAAGATCAACCATAAACCTTTTGTCGATATTATTGTTCTTCGAATCCTCTACCATCGTCACTACTCCCAGCCCCTAATGCCGATCCTGTTAGCATGGAACTCTTAAACCAAGATGTTCCAAGTGTTTCTAAGTTAATACCAGTTCTATTTCGTGAATGCAGAGGGCTGAAAACAGGTTTTAAAAATGAAAGAGATGATGAACAGTAGACAAACCTTCAGCACCGTATCTTCTCTCTAAGATTCCGGCCAAAATACTTTGAACCAGCTCCGATCCCCTATACTTCCAGCTTCCTCTCGTCGAGACGGTCGTTTTAATATATAATACGCGCGATTTGGCTAAGAAACGAAGAAGTTATGATCGAATTTGTGTGAGTTTTCTAGGGTAAAACGTGGTACTCGGGAATTTAGAGAGAGAAAACGAGATTGGCTGAACTTTTTGAGAAAAAAATGAGAGATTTTAAAGTTTTTATGTCCCGGGTGGTTCCCCGCGTGTTCGGGTTCGGTCGGGTTCGGTTTCGCGTATTTTTACGCGCGTATCGTTACGATTACGAATTTAAATATTTCGAATTGTAAATTAGATTTCATTGATTATTTTATATGAGTTTCAAAATTGTAAAACGTAAAACAAAATATTTTACTTATTTTTACTTTTCGTTCGTAGTCAGACCGTTAAACGAATATAATTACGTGTATACCCGCAATTACGTATGTTTTTGGTCGTATTATTTATTTATTGTCGTTTATTCGTAATTATAAGTTTGACATTAACATCATCATGAATCGTCAGCCATAATGATACTCAGTCTCGCTTACGCATTACGATTTGTTTAATTTATTTGTTTGTCATAATATCCGTCTGAACACTACGCACTAACACTATCTCATTACACCGAACGCAGTATATGTATAGGGCATACTCAGAGTCCAGCTACCTACCTTATCTGCTGCCAGCACACCAATGTTTCGATATAATACAATATTGTTCTTGCCTAGCGTAATCGACTGTAAAATAAATAATACATACTTGTTCCTAATTAAATAAGATCCTATAACACACAAACACAAACATGAACACATGAATCACATTGACATACTGAATAGGAATACTTGTTCCTAATTAAAGTTGCAGGCTTCGTGTAACATCTGTGCCGGACCGTTACCGGAACAGTGAACTGTACAGTAACTCAGATACAATCGAGGAGAAATACTTAGAAACTATTTACATTCGATGTTAAACATAAACTATTACACGATGTTTCTGAAATCCTGATTTAAATCTCATGGTTTAAACAGTCAGAAACACATCAGACAATCATGAACAGATGCAAACATGTTTGATTTTGTATTATTAGGTTTAAACGTATGTGAGGATAAACAGAACAAAACCATAACAGTTGTTGTTATGGAATGCTAAACGGACGAACTATCCGTATCGGTGACGATCTGTACGAATAGATCTGATAGTTTAACAATCTGAAACGATGACTGAAAAGTAGAAAACAAAATCAGAAAGTGAAACATACGATCGTGTTCGTACAGCTAGCACTCTGTACGAAGACGCGCGTAAGTGACGTTTTCTGACGAAATGAAAACGAAGACGATTCGAACGATAATAAATATAAGGAAATAAAATATTTACTGTTTTACAATTTTGAAACTCATCATAAATAAATTAAAACGAAACTATTTTAATTTAAGGCGCGTAAAACAAAATACGCGAATAAATAATTAAACGCGTAAAAAATAATAATTTACGACAGATAATTCAAGAAAATAATATTTAAACTAATTACTAGAAATAAACACCTTCCAAACATTTAAAATGAATTCATTTATTTTAAATTATGTAATTACGCGCATTACGATCCGGAAACGCAACGAAAACGCGAACCGAGCAACCGAAACGAGCCCGAATACCCTCGGGGTATTTAAAGCCAAAAATGAGACTTCCCTCTCATTTTCAGCCATTCTCTCTCTCTCTCTCTCTAAACTCTCTCTCCCGAATTCTCTCTCTCTCTAGAAGTTCAAGACTTCAAACGACCGTATCTTCCTCATTTCTTGACGGAATCGGACGTTCTTGGTGTCCACGCGAAGCTTTCGACTCCCTCTACACGGAAGTACAACCAATCTGAGAGTTGGCTCGACTGATTTCAAGGTATGAAGTGTTGAATTTACTGAAAAAAAATAGGGTTTTCATCATTTTGTGGTTCCTTGTTCGATCACCATCATAAAACCCAGCCATCGACTCTAATTTTTTTTAACCTAACACCCTTATGAGCCATTGGTAGCATGACATGGACCTTGTAAACACGTTGGCACAACCTGTTTTGGAGAAAACGGTGAGAGAGATGTGCAGGTTCGTGATTAAAAGCAGGTGGCCGAACCTTTTTGGGAGATAGGGAACCGAACCTGTTTACGCAGATGATAGGCGAACCCTTGTGGGTGACGAGCCTAAGGGGTGGCCGAACCCTTGGGGCTGAACAAAGACTAAGCTACGAACCCTCCATTGGCGAACCCTGTACCGGATCCTAGACCCACGAACCCTGCATGGTTCCTGCGAACCTTAGCTGAGACTTCCTATTCACCGGCCGAACCCTCATTGCACAGCGAACCATAGGATCACGAACCTATGCTCGCTAGTTGACCGAACCCTTTATGATCCACGAACCATGCTGCCCCGAACCTTTAGCGGCCGAACCTAATGATTGCTTAGCATCTTCACCGAACCCATGAAAGGTCTAGACGAACCTATCGCTTTTAAACACTCGGCCGAACCTGTACGAAAGTTGGATCCCATGAGCGAACCAGGATTGGAGCCGAACCTTGAGCCATTTACCTAAGCGGTTTGCTGGACTTGGGGTGTAAAAAGATGCAATCTGTTTAAAACTCATATCGTGGGCCTGTGTACACAAAACTTGGCCCACCCATGTCTTAAAATCGGCTCAAGGGATTTGAGATTTATTCGGCCTAAGGCCCAATTCATGGGCCCAAATTTTTGATCTTTGGTCCAAAGCTATCAAACGGCCCAACACATGTTACTTGGCCCATTTAATCACGAGGTTGACAAATAACGTTAAAATTTAATAAGCGAACGCATGAATGACTAGGATGGGTCATTATTAACACAAGATGTAGTGAATTCCAAATCTAAGGAACTTATAAACTTAAAACATTAAGCATACAAGGGTTATGATTTAATCAAATTATTTCCATGTAACGACATCTTTCATCATAACAAGACTAACATGTGGGGCTTAAACCATAAATCTAAGTTAGTCTTGGGTTTACATGCTAAGCCTTATAACAAAACAATTAGCACATAATGACAGTTTGAGATTTCAAAAATAGTTTAGAAGCTAAACATACAACATAAGGGCATGATCTAACAACAACCTAAGTGGTTAAGTGGGAGCACATACTTTAGCTAGCAAACGAGGCCGGATAAAGAACGAAACTCGTAGGTGTTAGCCTACTTTAGGGCTAACACTTACACACGTACACATTAATTATAATGCATACTTATAAGTTGTAAACAACATGAAATCAATACAGGATCTTGAACACAACAACGAATACTACAAACATTGCGTGCATTCTAGTTAAGATAAGTCAACCACTTCAAACCCTAGGTGAGTTCATTTGTCCCTTTTCAAACCTTTTGTTTTACTTCGGGACTGAGAAGCATGTTAAACAATTATTGAAATGTTTATTTAATGCTTTTACACATAATTACAATGCTTACACTAATGCTTGAATTTGAAATGCTTGGGTGGGAAACCAAAGACTAAGGCTATAGTGTAAATAACAAATGCTATTTACTTTATACTTATTTACATGATACAAACACTTGTGATCAAACTGGAAACTAGTATACTTTGAGAAGCTATAAACTTATTACTTATACTACAAACGGGAAGTTTAAACTATATACTTGAGGCTTACAACATAGATTTGAAGCCTAAACCTTATGCTAAACGCTTATGATGTAAACTTAATACGTAAACTTTGAGCTAAATACTTATGATCAAGCTATGTGCTTAAACTATACAATTGAGGTTTAACTTATAAACTCTATGTTTAACTATATACAAAATCTTAAGGCTTTGAAAATACTTAAACTAAACACTAATGCTTTGTACAATTATTTCAGAAAGTTAATGTTATACATTTTTAGTAAAGTATTAAATTACTTTACAGTTACAATGATTTGTTTAAACTTAACTTGAAACATATATGCTTAGAAATACTTATATACGTGAGATGCTTGAAATACTTGGATGCTTAATACACTTGAAAAACTTGAAAACATGTGAAAACTTGCTACACTTGAGATACTTGAAAACACGTGAATACTTGTTATACTTAGAATACTTGAAACACGTGAATACTTGTTATACTTAGAATACATGAACACTTGGAATGCTTGATACAATGGGATGCTTGAACACTTGAATGCTTGAAACATTGGATGCTTAAACAAAAGACTGATTGACCGCCGCGTGTTGACCTGTGTGTCAACCCCTACTAGTCATCAGTGAAACAATGTGAATGCTTTAGACTTGTATGCATAAACTTTTGGACATTGTAAGACAGACTGTTGGCCGCCGCGTGTTGACCTGTGTGTCAACCCCTACTAGTCATCAGTGTTCTTCTTTGTCAGAGTCATGTAAGACAGACTGATTGGCCACCACGTGTTGACCTGTGTGTCAACCCCTACTAGTCATTCAGTGTTCTTCTTGATTCATCCATGGTTATGACAAGTGACTAGAATGATTGAGTTCTTCTAGTTGACTTTGTGTTAACTTGAAGGTTTCTCTATCAAAACATGTCACGAGTCATAAATAGGATCATTATGGATGGATGTTGAACTCCTTAGGGTTTTCAGTTGTCCATAATGGTGCCTATTAAACTTGATACTTATACGTTGTGAATCAATAGTGTGGAGTGAAACGCTTAATTATCATTAACAACAATATGTTAAGCAGCCCGGTATGTGGTGGGACGGTGGCTGGGGCTTGTCCCCTACATATGCCCTATATATAAGCATACTTGGTTGGATAGCACAGGTGGTTGTTAGTGAGGTTAAGGTTGCATTTCGGGGGAAACAAAGTAAACGTTGGCAGGGAAAACAAACGCTAAGAATCATATGTCATGAGATAAGAGTAGTGGGATGAAATGCTTAATTATCATTAACAACAATATGTTAAGCAGCCCGGTATGTGGTGGGACGGTGGCTGGGGCTTGTCCCCTACATATGCCCTATATATAAGCATACTTGGTTGAATAGCATAGGTGGTTGTTAGTGAGGTTAAGGTTGTCATTCAGGGAATCAAGGTAATCAAACATTTGGAATCAAACGTTTTGGGAAACAAACAGGTAGGATGAGACGCTTAATTATCATCAGGAACAATATATCATGTGGTTCGGTATGTGGTGGGACGGTGGCTGGGGCTTGTCCTCTACATATGCCCTATATATAAGCATACCGAGTCAGATGGTATAGGTGGTTAATGGTGAGGTTAAGGTTGTGATTCAAAGGATTTTACAAACTATTTTTACATAAAAACTACATGAACTCACCAACCATTGTGTTGACTTTGTTTTCTTACATGTCTTCTCAGGTGACGCACAGGATTAAGCTAAGATTCAGGATTGCATACTAGGATGACCAGACATAGATCCTAGTTGACTTTTGAAGAATCACATCTTTTGAGATCAATACGAATCTCTTTTTGATATCTTGTACAAATACAAGATAAATATATTTGATTCTTTTGGATAGGTTTACTTAGTTAAATTATCAAACCTTGATATTTGTAATTTAACTTTGTAATCCTAGTTAATGTTTTATTGTGCTTAATTATTCTTAACATTGATGCTACGTAAACAATCTGATCATCACGATTATCATTCACGATATCGTGCTCCGAGAACCTTCCGCCCGACGGGGACTTCGATCCAACCCCGCCGGCTCGGGGTGTGACACTTCATATCCTGCTTCATTTTTAGTTGCCTGAAATTCACAACTAATCGATTGGGGTATTATGTCCCCATGTGGCGATTTTAGTATGATGCCTAGTCTTGTTCCTCTTACATTTGAAGATCCATCTGTGAACAAAGTCCACTCTCCAGTGTCTTCATCTAAGAGTTTGATTTCTAGATCCACTTCTGGTTGTAGATCATTACTAAAATCAGCCACAAAGTATGCTAATGCTTGTGACTTAATTGCTGTCCTTGGTTCATAGATTAAATCATAAGTAATAAGTTTAACTTACCATTTTGCCATCCTTCCTGATAGCTCAGGTTTTCTTAATACAGATTTAATAGGATGATTGGTTTTAATGTGTATTCTATGTGTCTCAAAGTAATGCCTAAGCTTGGTTGATGCCACGACCAAAGCTAGAATTAGCTTTTCTAAGTGAGAATATCTAGTTTAGCATCTACTAGGCTTTTACTTACATAGTACACATGATGTTGGACCAAAAGAACCAATGAGCCTGATCAGAAAATCCTCTAAGTCCCACAGGCACACAACAACTGAAGAAGAGCACAACAGCTGAAGACAAACGACTGTTGAAGAGAAGATCTGAAGAGTTACAAGCTCTGAAGAACAAGTCTTCAGATGTTGTTCACAACAGCTGAAGTGTTAGTCTTCAGATGTTGTGATGTTAATTTTTGTCTTCAGTAGTTTTAGTTTAATTTCAGTAGTTTTAGTTCTTCAGTAGTTGTAAGAGGATGTCTTCAGTAGTTGTAAACATCCTCAGTAGTTTTGGTTATTTCAGTAGTTATCTTTTGTCTGTTAGGTGTCAACATCATGTGACATCATCAGACGTCACTGCTTCTATATAAGGGCAGTTGACATATTGTATATGTAACGAAGTTAGTGCGAATTGAATGAATTATTCCTTTTGCAGAATTCTCTTTCTATAACAACTTGTGCTTTACTGTTCTATTAGATTAACTTTGTTCTTGCTAATTTTGAGCTAATTCATCGTTGAATTCCGCTGCTATAACCTAATATTGATCAAATGAGAACATCTGATCCTACAATTGGTATCAGAGCGGGTTAATCATTGATCGATTAAACAATTGATCTCTAAAACTGCTCAATTCAGTTCTCTGGTTGATCGAATTAGCCGATTAGTAAGAATTTGTTATAGTTTGAAGATTTCTGATAACTTCTGTTGATTTGTTTTTCAATATCAATTTGTTTTGAATCAATTGGTTGAAGTTTGTGTTAATTCATTTGAATTTTGTTGATATTGATTGAATCTGAAACCATGACAACTCCAAACAATGATCCGCACAACACTGGCTCCGCAACCAAGCCTCCGATGCTGGTTCGGAGTGAGTACAACATTTGGCAACGTAGAATGCTACATCACTTTTCAATTAACAGTGCAGGATGTTGGAAATCTGTAGTGCATGGTCCGTATAAACCCATGATCACTGATCCTGAAACTAAAATCATGATTCCGAAACCATCGGATATGTATTCAGATGAGGATATCAAATTGTTTGAAATTGATGCAAAAGCTCATGGTATTCTAGCCATGGCTTTGCCGAATGAGATTTATTCAGGCTTGATGCATCATGATACTGCTCATGATCTTTGGGTTGCACTGAAAGAACAATTCGGTGGAACCGATGAGGTTTTAGCAAACACAAGAGAAATCCTCGCCCAACAGTATGAGACATTCTCTCATAGGAAGGGTGAGTCATTGACTCAACAGTTTGAGCGGTTCTCCTGTCTGATTTCTGAATTGAAAATGGTTAAACAGGAATATACTAATAGTCAGATGAATAACAGGTTTCTTAGATCATTGCCTGAGAGATGGGACACTTATACTATTGTCCTACGCTCCAGTGCAAATCTAGAACATCTATCCCTCACCCAACTCCATGGGAAACTCTTAACATTTGAGAGAGAGGTAGAACAGAAAAGAAAGCTGTCTTCATCTGGCAAGCTCACTGATGACTTTATTCCCGGCAATACTGCTTTGATTGGTCAAGAGTCCGAGTTTAATGGGTCTGAATGTTCGTATGATGAACATATTGATTTCTCTACTAACAATGTTGAACATGCTTTTGTGGGAGTTGATGGTAATGCAGGAAATTATGGTGATAATCTGTGTTTTGTGATGGATGACTTGAAAGGAATTCCTGATGATGATCTGGAGGAAATGGATATTTTAAGTCAAATGGCATTAATCAACATAAGGTCTCAAAAATTCTACAAAAGAACTGGAAGAAAATTTCCCGGATTATCTGGCAAAACCAAAGTTGGTTTTGACAAAGGGAAGTTGAGGTGCCACAAGTGTCACAGGCTTGGTCATTTTGCTAGAGAGTGCAAATCTACTGGACCTAGTTCTTCTGCACCTTTTGTGACCTTTCCAAACAACAACACACCAAACAAAGGACAACAATCTTCTGGAACCAGTCAACAACAATTTTATCCAGCCCATTTTGTTCCACAAAGTCCTATGCCGTATCCATATCCCTGCTTTTACATGCCTCAAACTACTCACACTCCAGCATTAATTCCTTCACAATCACCTGCTCTTCCTGATCCCAGTAAATCTCAAACAAATCAACAGCCTCAACAACAACATCAGAGCTTCTTCACCCCTGGAGTAGCTGATTGGAGTAGTTTACCTGATGACTTATCTGATTTCAATATGCAGATGTACTCTGAAGCTGGTCCACATGGTGGAGACAATCCATTTGGAAATCTTGCTTTGATGGCTATAGATTCAACTGACACCTCAGGTCCAACTTCTTCAACATCTCAGGTATCATCTGAATCAAAAGCTAAGTTGTGTTCAGAATCATGTATTTCAGCATTTGCTTCCATTAGAGAAATAAATGTTGAATTAATCAATGAGAAGTTGGATTTAGAAAAGGCTGTGACTAAGAATAAAACTGAATTTGAGAAAGTTTTGAATGAAAAAGAGTCTGAAATTTATAAACTCAAGTGTCAATTGTCTGATGAAATGGCTAGGGTGGAAGTCATGCTTGTAAAACACAATGATCTGAAACAAACACTTCCAGCAACCCAAGTAGAGTGTGAAAGATGGGTTGAGTCTTGCAAGGGGTTTGAGATGTTATTAAACAAACAAACAGCATCAAATGTGAAGTTTGGTATTGGATACAATCACACTGCCCCCCAGCTGATTATACACCAAAAAATCTTGATTGTGAGTCTGAAGGGGACAGTGTATACCAATACACCAAATCTTTAGAAAAGTCTGATGCTGAAGAATCCTCTGAAAGTGAGTTAAGTGCATGCAAATCTGAGTCTGAAACTGTGGATATTGAGACATACTTTTATTCTATTGGATGTACAAATGTCATTCAGGGTGACACATGTCAAGATAGTGTTTTAATTGAAATTAATCCTAATGAAAATGTTTCAAATGAATTAAATTTAAAACTGATTGAGTCAGATGGGCATGGCACTGGAGAGAAAGATGCACGGCTTCTGATAAGTCAGAGTCACTCATCAGCAGTTGTAGAAAAAGCTGATAATGCTACAACTGATAATGTGAAATGTGTTGATAGACAAGTGCTGAAGAATAACTCTTCAGAGGTTGTCAACACATCAGTTGTTGTTAACATGTCTACAAATACTGATGTTCCAAATGTTCCGAAGAACAAACATTCAGTATCTAAGTCATCAGTACTTGTAGATACTCACAAGGGAAAGCAAAAGAGGGTGCCTTGTGAAATTTGTAGGTTGTTTAATCATTCCTCTGATGAATGCTGGTACAGAAAAGGATCTAAATTCAATAAAATTAAGCACAAAAACAAGAACATACTCAAAATGAAAAATGAATTTAGTTCCAAGTTTGTACCAGAATCATCAGTAGTTTCAAAATCTGGAAAAACCTCACAAGGAAATGAATCAAATAAATCCAAGAAAGGTAAAGGGGTTGTTCCAGATTCAAAGAAACGACACTTGAAAGATTCTTCATCAATTAAAGACACTAAGTTGACAAAACACAAAAATCAAAAGTCAAGTCCTGATATGTCTGATGAAATCAAAATTTTGACTCAAAACCATAATCAACTGATGTTAATGATGCAACAACTGCTAGGAAGAGTTAATCTAGCAGAGGTATCTGTTGCTTCATTTCAAAAGAAGAAGCCAAAATCAAAAGTAAAGGCTAAATCATCTGATAAGAATGATTCAAGTGTTGCTTCAACTGAAAATGCTAATTTTGTTTCTTCATGTGTTAACAGACCCAAAACCAAAATGGTTTGGGTCCAAAAGTCTAACTGAGTGTGTTGGTGTATGCAGGGTCCTTCAGCATGCCAAAATAGCATCTGGTATGTTGACAGTGGAGGATCCATGCATATGACTGGGAGCAGATCTCTTCTTAATGACTATTTTATAGGAAGGAAGGGATTTGTGTCTTTTGGAAATGATGCTAAAGGTTATATTATAGGGAAAGGTTATGTGTCAAATGGTGAGATAAGGTTTGATGATGTGAATCATGTAGAGAATCTTAAGTATAATCTTCTGAGTGTCAGTCAGATGTGTGATAAGGGGCACATTTCTCTTTTCACCAAGCAAGACTGCAGAATACTGTCTTCTGAAGTGTTGCCTCTGATTGGCAAAGTCTTAGATGAGTATACTCTCCTTAAGGCTAACAGAGTGGGAAAGGTCTATGCCTTTGATTTGTCAAAGAAAATCTCTGTTAAAGGCCATCCTTGTTTATTCTCTAAGGCTTCTTTCAAGGAATCAAATCTGTGGCATAGAAGATTAGGTCATGTGAATCTCAAAAACATGAATCAACTGGTGAAACATGGGTTGGTTAGAGGTCTTCCAATGAAGGATTTCAGTTGTGATGAGAATTGCACTGCTTGCTTGAAAGGGAAGCAACATAAAGTTTCTTTTCCTCCAATTGGTGATCCCAAATCCACTGGTTGTTTGCAAATGTTGCACATGGATTTGTTTGGGCCAGTGAAGGTCATGAGTATGGCAAAGAAGAAGTATTGCTTAGTAATTGTTGATGATTACTCAAGGTTTGTCTGGACTTTCTTCTTGCACTCAAAAGATGAGGTTGCCAAGTCCATTATCAACTTTGTGTTGTATGTTGAGAAGCAATATTCTCTTCCTGTCAAGTGTGTAAGGAGTGACAATGGAACAGAGTTCAGAAATCATATTCTGGATGAGTTTTATCTGTCAAAGGGAATCAAGAGGACAATAAACATCCTGATTAGGTGTATAAGCTTGATAAAGCTCTTTATGGGCTGAAACAAGCACCTAGAGCCTGGTATGACACTCTATCCACTTTTCTTCTTCAAAATAATTTCACTAGAGGCTCCATAGATAAAACTTTGTTCATAAAGAAAGTAGGACAGCATAAGCTCCTTGTTCAAATTTATGTTGATGACAAAATTTTTGCTTCATCTGATCCAAAGTTGTGTGCTGATTTTACTGAGTTAATGACCAAGAATTTTGAAATGAGTGCCATGGGGGAATTACAATTTTTCTTGGGTCTTCAAATCAAACAAAGTCCTGATGGCATTTTCATTCATCAATCCAAATACACAAAAGAGCTGTTAAAGAAATTTGATTTGCAAAACTGTAAACAATGTTCTAACCCCATGAGCAGCACCACACAACTTGATGCAGATTTGAAAGGTAAATCAGTTGATGAAACACTTTATAGATGTATAATTGGGTCCTTGATGTATCTCACAGCATCTAGACCAGACATTATGTTTGCTACATGTGTTTGTGCTAGATTTCAGGCTGCACCTAAAGAATCTCACTTAATTGCTGTAAAAAGAATCTTTAGATACTTGCAGGGCACTCAATCACTGGGAATTTGGTATTCAACTGGGCATTCCTGCAAGCTTGTTGCTTTCTCTTATAGTGACTATGCAGGATGCAAACTCACCAGAAAATCAACTTCTGGTGGTTGTCAGTTTCTAGGAAATTGTTTGGTTTCTTGGCAGAGTAAGAAACAAACATCTGTGGCCACTTCAACAGCTGAAGCCGAGTACATTGCTGCTGCAAGCTGTACTTCACAAATTCTCTGGCTTCAGACTCAACTTTTGGATTATGGCATCAAAGAGTCTAAGACACCATTGTTAATGGATAGTGCTTCAGCTCTTTGTATTGTCAAGAATCCAGTTCAGCACTCTAAGACCAAACATATTGAAATCAGACATCATTTTATAAGGGATTGTTTTGAAAAGGGTCTGATTGATCCAAAGTTTGTTCCTAGTGCTGATGAGCTTGCAGATATCTTTACTAAGCCTTTAGACACTTCAACTTTTCAAAATTTAGTTCTAAGGCTTGGTATGCTGCAACTTGAATAAATTAGTTTTCACACTAATAAAATTCAATCCACCAGATAAAATTTTCAAAAAAATACAAAATATATTCATCTTTCTAAAAATTCAAATTTTTGTATCACCTTGCAACTCCTGATATTTTCAGTAAATACTGATAAGTATCAGAAGTACTGATTCAAGGAAACATCTGACCTTTACCAATATTATCAGTTCAAAGTACTGATGGGTTTTGGTTGACAAAGTGCTGAAGGTCAAAAATATTTCACAAAGTCTGATGAACAACTTTTGTTCACAAGGTCTGATGACAAATTTTTCACAAAATCTGATGAGAAAATCCGATGGTTCATAAAGTCTGATGAGCAATTGATGAAAACAGCTGATGAACACCCAATGTCGACAACACCTGATGAGTAAATTTACTCTTCAGATGTTTCAACCACTGCTGTTTTCTCTTTATAACATCTGAAGAACAACTTCCAATACTCTATTTATTCTAAACCCTCTTCAGTTGTTTCATTATCACTTCATCAGAACTTCCAATTTTTTTTAAAAACCTATCTTCCCTCTCAAGTCTCTGCTTCCATGGCGACAATGAACCTTAAACCTCGTCATAACTCAGTCGCATACCTCACCAAATCTGCCTTCTGGTCGAAGTTTGATGAGGCTGTCGACCTCATGAATACCTCGCAATATCAAACTGCATTCCTTCTCAATCCCAAGATCCATGTCGAGTCTATTCAACAGTTTTGGGAAAATGTTGAGCTCATCAATGTCGGCACTGGAGTCATCTCCATCCGATCATCTGTCAATGGGAAGAACGTGCACATCAGCACTGCAGAGCTACGGGATGTGTTGAATCTTGATGATGCAAATCTTCCAACATCCTTTCCCAAGAGCATGACCGATCTCTGTTTCACAAGCCATGAATACCAGGGTGATTTGAGCGACTCCACACTGTTCAAGAAACATTTTAATGATCCAGAGCGCCTTATCTACCACATGATAAACGTCTGCCTAGCCCCAAAGTCTTCTTCATGGGACCAGATGTCATTCAAGTGGCAGCAGGTATTCTTTTCAATCCTCGAATCTCAAAAACTAAATTTTTCACAAATTATATTTTCTGAATTATCGGAACATGCTGCAAAACCTGCGGCACAAAGATGGCTGTTATACCCTCGCTTTGTAATGGCCATCATTGAAAAGCAATTAAAACAGGACGGCCTTGTTGGCCAGGGAATAGATGCTCCAGCAGTCTTGTTGGAAGTATATTCCCGGCACAACTCCAACCTCACACTCAAAGAGGCTGCCCGAAAGCTAAAACCCAAGCATAGGGAACCCACAGTCTCCACTTCCGAATCAAAATCCAAAGTCCCCACCAAACCACATTCCAAAAAGCCCAAAAAGGCTGCTCAGGGAAATGAGTCCCCTGAGTCTGCCCATGCCTCACCAAGGCATGACATGGCCACTGGAAGTAGTCAGCCAGTGGTCCATCAGACTCCACCAGCTGAAACCGCCCAGGCTTCCTCTCAACAGGAACTTGGTGCAACCATTGAAGGGGTAGACACACTTCTAGAGCCTCTTTCATTTGAAAAGGCTTCTATTGAACAGCATCATTCTCCCCGGGTGCAATCTGTTTCACAGCCTATTACTATTGAAACCACCCAACAAAGCCCAACTTTTGTTATTGAACAAATCCTGGATCAGTTAAACACTCCTATCCCTACCCAGACACCTATTAAAACTGGGATTAGCTCCAACATTGAGGGGGAGGATCAAAGTGTTTCTGATATCCCACAGGATTTTGACTACCATATCAGATCTCCTAGTGTGGAAAGAGAGATTCTGACATCTGACAGGGCTGCTACTTCATCACCTCCATCATTTGGAGTGATTGATAGTAGTAACATATCTAAGACCCTGCCAGAGGCAACAACTGATGAAGGGTTTATCCCTGAGGTTGGAAGTCCCCAGTACCAAGAAAAAGGGGCACCTGAAAATGTTGAGCCACACTCAACTCAGGTAAATCCTGATACTATCAGGAGGTCAGATGATTCAGCCAAGGCTGATGATGACCAAACATTGTTATCAAATGTTCTATCAAGGAACAAATTCCTTGAGGCTGAGGTCTGCAGACTCAATGAGCTGCTCACCAAAATGTCCAAGGATAAAAGTCCATCTGCCCTTTCTAACCCACAGATGGCACCTTCAACTTCTGAAGGTCCCCAAAACACTTCATCCTCCACACAAAAACAACAACAACCACCTGCCTCTGCTTCAGGCACAAATCCTCTGGGTTCAAACCCCCCAGAAGCATTTGTTGCTGCTTTCATTGCTGCTCTTCCTCTCATCACTCCCATCCTCCAAACCCTTATTTCCCAATCTCTTGACAAGCTACTTCCCTCACAAACACAAATCCAAACAATGATAGATGGTGCAGTTCAAACAATTCTTTCTAGCCTTAAACCTCCTACACCAACTGCAGCCAAAAAGGGGGAGTCTAGTTCTGTCATAGAGACAAAAAGGAAAGATTCTGGTGATGTACAGGAAGTGGGTATACAAGTTGAAGCTATAGACTTTGAAAAGCCTGCCTCTCCTCTGAAATTTACCTACAAAAGGCAGAAGAAATCTTCCAAGGCTGATGTGGTTGAAAAAGCTGTAGAGAAAGAGATTGTAAGTGAAAAAGCTGAAAATATTATAGTTGAAAAGGCTGCTGATGTGATAGAGCCTGAAATGTCTGAGCTTCAGAAGCTAGTACAACAGGCTGATCAAGTCCATTTTCAAGCCATGGATGAAATCATAAGCCAACTTTTCAAGGAGGATGCTGAAACTGAAGATCTGAATAAGAAGATCAGGGAATTGGAAATAAATCACATAGACAACATTTGGAAGCAATATGACAAGGAAGAAAGTGAGAGACTTCATGTCATGGCTAGGTTTGTAGCCAAATTCTTAGGGAGATCAGTTGCTGAGATCAGGGCTTGGGATAGGAATAATCTTATCAAAGTTACAACAAAGATCTGCAGCTCTGAGACTCCTAACAAAGAACTGATAGTTGAAGCAATGGATGTGGTGGGCCTGAAGAAAAAGAAGGAGATGCTTAAAAAGTCTCAACAGGAACTCACTTCCAGCATGCTTAATTGGCATAAACCTGCTCCAAAATCAGCCACATCCATCCCAAAATAAAAACCTGTCAAAACAATTGATGCACCTCTCAAGAAGAGGAGAAAGCTGATGATTCCGGAGGAAGATGATGAAGATAGGCAACCACTGTCAACTGTTCTAAAACTGAAAAAGCCTGAGTCTTCCATTGTCCCTGTAATGACTCCTGAATCTCAGATGCAAGCTGTAAAAGTGAAGATAGAAGAAGAGGAAAGTCAGAGATTATATGATGACAAAATTCTGAGATTGGTAGACAAAGACTACCCTCAGACTTCCTCGCTAACAGCTATGAGGAAGGAAGCACAAAGGTTATTTGCACTAAGGCATACCTTCCAGTTCAGGAAAGAAGTAATCCGGGTATGGCCTGACCCAAGGGTACAGCACAGGATACACAAAAGAAACATTCCACAAGCCTACAGAGGAAGAATCAAAAAGGTGATAAGTGCTGACATTATGGCTGGGTTTGTGATGGACCCTTGGGAAATCATTGAAGATTTTAAGAAGGTTTACAATGCTAAACTGCCAGTTCCCAAGCTATTGGAAAACAAAATGATCAAGAAGGGGCTGGTATACAATAGAATGGAAGGGTTAAAGAAGAATGAGCTACAATTGTTCCTGGAAGGAAAACATCCAGATGAATTTGTATACAGAGAAATCACAAGGATTGAATTGCACAATGGGTCTACAAGCAGGTACCTATCTGAATACTATGGACCTGAGTTTTTCTTTGAAGGTGAGCCAGAGCTACTAACCATTGAAGATCAAGTAGTCCTTCTGGAAGCCTATGTCAGAGAATCTTTTAGACTCGTGCATGGGCAGTAGCTTCAATGAGAGAGGCAACAACTCTTAGTCCATTCCCCAATTGGAGTTCTCTCTCATCCTTCAACTGTTAGATCTTCTGAAGCTGCTGTCATCCAGGCCTACACTTAATTGGTCATCTTAGAAGCTGATCTCTAAGGAAAAAGACACATCTTTCTGCCTGGAAAATCAACAATAAGTGGGACAACTAATAATTAGAGGTTTTGGCTGCATTGGTTCAGGGGGAGTTTGTTGGACCAAAAGAACCAATGAGCCTGATTAGAAAATCCTCTAAGTCCCACAGGCACACAACAACTGAAGAAGAGCACAACAGCTGAAGACAAACGACTGTTGAAGAGAAGATCTGAAGAGTTACAAGCTCTGAAGAACAAGTCTTCAGATGTTGTTCACAACAGCTGAAGTGTTAGTCTTCAGATGTTGTGATGTTAATTTTTGTCTTCAGTAGTTTTAGTTTAATTTCAGTAGTTTTAGTTCTTCAGTAGTTGTAAGAGGATGTCTTCAGTAGTTGTAAACATCCTCAGTAGTTTTGGTTATTTCAGTAGTTATCTTTTGTCTGTTAGGTGTCAACATCATGTGACATCATCAGACGTCACTGCTTCTATATAAGGGCAGTTGACATATTGTATCTGTAACGAAGTTAGTGCGAATTGAATGAATTATTCCTTTTGCAGAATTCTCTTTCTATAACAACTTGTGCTTTACTGTTCTATTAGATTAACTTTGTTCTTGCTAATTTTGAGCTAATTCATCGTTGAATTCCGCTGCTATAACCTAATATTGATCAAATGAGAACATCTGATCCTACACATGATGTTGTGATCCCTGATGATCCTTAACTAACACAACACGTACAATAGTTCGGGATAGTGCTAAGTATAATGATAGTGGTTCACCATCTTCTGGTCTCATGAGCAACGGCGGTGAGGATAAATATTCCTTTAGATCCTGAAGTGTCTTCTCATGCTCTTCATCCCATTTGAACTTCTTATTCTTTTTAAGGATATCATAAAATCCTTTAAATTTTTCAGAAGACCTTGAGATGAATCTGTTGAGTGCAGCTATTCTTCCTATTAGTCTTTGCACTTCTTTTACATTCTTTGGGGACTTGAGATTTAGGATTGCTTGAATTTGTTCTGGGCTGGCTTCTATTCCTTTTTTAGTGACCATATATCCCAAGAACATTCCTGATCTCACCCCAAAATGACACTTGGATGGATTAAGTTTCATATTGTAGCGGTCCAGGTTATCGAAGGATTCTAGAAGATCCCTAAGATGATTCTCAATTATCTTTGATTTGACCACCATATCATTAATATACACTTCCATAGTGTCCCCTAATTTCTCTTTGAACATCATGCTGACAAGTCTCTGGTATGTGGCTCCAGCATTCTTCAAGCCAAATGGCATTGCTGTATAGCAATATATCCCTGTTGGCGTCATGAAGGCTGTATCTTAGTCTGAAGGTTTCATTTGAATTTGTTGAAAGCATGCCGATGCATCCATGAAAGTTAAGATTTCATGTCCTGCTGTTGCATCTAAAGTTAATTACCTTTACATCCTTTGGTGGGGATGTAGCTCTTTTTGGGAATATGTTAGAATCCTGTCTTCTTTCTTTCTTTTTTCCCAGTAGTTATTTGAGATGACCTTTGCTTAGTAGGTAGCTTATTTCCTTCCTTAATGCAATGCAATCATCGGTTATGTGGCCGAAGTCTTCGTGAAAGGCACACCACTTGGATTTGTCTCTAGTTGCAAACTTCTTTTCCTTTGGTGGCCACCTAGCTTTTTCACCTAAGTCCTGCATAGCACACATTAATTCAGGAATATCCACAGAAAAAAAATAGTCAGATATCCTGGGATATTCTTCATCATCTTCATCTTCATCCACCGAATTGACCTTGTGGTTATCAGCCATGTAGTACGGTTTAGATTTGAATGACTTGCTAGTCGGTGAATCCAATTTGCTTTTGCCTTGATCATTGGGAGGTGTTGTGGTGATCCTCTTCTGGATTTCCTTATCATCCTCCAATCTAATAAACCTTAATGTGGGGTTTCAAACTTCGTCCATGTTCCTGCAAGGATTCATAACCAAGTCATCATAAAATGGTGAGTCTCTTTGTAAACCCATCTTAAATGCTTGAACAGTCGTAGTGACGTCATGGTTAGGGATATCTAGGGATTCTCTGCCAAATTTGTTAACATAACTCCTGAGGAATTCATCGGATCCTTGGGTTACCCTGTAGAGATCACTAGTCAGCCTCTCAAAGGTTCTGCTACAAGAAAATTGACTGTTAAATATATTAATCAGATGAGCAAATGAAGTTATTGAATAGGGAGGAACATTAAGCAGCCATTTCAGGGCTGCCCTTGTCAATGTTGAGCCAAATCCCTTGCATAAGCATGCTTCCTTCAAATGTAGTCTCCATCCTTTCCCTATATTGTGCCACATGTTCTTCAGGGTCTGTTGTTCCATCATACAGCTTCATTATTGGAGTTTGGAATCTCTTTGGGATTTCAGCATCACATATTGGTGGAGCAAATCTTGAGATCCTGTGGGTTGTGACAGGAACCTCAGGAATAGGCTTGACCACCCCGGGAACACTAGAGATCATATCTCTGAGTTTCTGAATCTCCTTAGCCACTTGGGAGTTAGCCTTGATTCCCGCATAAATCCAAAGTTAGTTGTATCAATGGGAGAATAGTTAAAAGTATTGCTGGTAATGGGAGTTAGACAAGAAGTTCCCAGGATATTGGTATTATCCCGAGATATCCTTAACCCTTGGGATCCCGAAGGATCCCCGAGACTAGTCTGCATGGGAATGAAGTCTCCGGAGTGATTCCCAGACATCTCTGATGTCCTGAAATCCAGGATCCTTGGAGCAACGGAGTTGAAATTTCGATCTGCTTATTCTTTTCAGCCCTCAAAGTTTTCATTTCCCTAAGAAACCTTTGATTCATTCTTTGTTGATCCAACATTTGCTCATGAACCTGTTGAAACATACTCAAAATATCATTGTTAGAAACAAGTATGGGAGCAGAAGTGGTCATTCTTGTTGATGGAACACTTTCGGCTACAAATGTGGTTTTCTTCCCACGATTGCTAGGATTATCGGACTTCTTGGAAAAAACAGGAATCTGCGAGGACACATTAGTAGTAGTAGCAGAAACAATAGGTAATAAAGAAGTTGATCTCGGTTGTAAAGACATCTTTCAATATGTTTCTTCCAAAAATGCCTTTAAACAAGGTTTTTATTATAAAAAACACAAGTTTGCCCCACGGTGGGCGCCAAATTGTTTCGGGTAAAAATTAACAAGTATAACTTTTAGCAAAACCGAATTAGTTTAGTGGGGAATTGTGTTTTATAATCAAGAAAACAGTTTGTAAGTAAGTTTCAACAATAATATCCCTAAGGATCCCTAGGGATATTTCAGAATATAAAATAGAAAAATAGCCAAACACACGAGATTTGTACGAGGAAAAGCCCTTAATCCCTTAGGATTGCCGGCATAAAAACCTCGTGAGGTGACAATCGTCACTCTGCCTAGTTTATATTAAAAGTATAAAATAGAATTACAATACAAGAGCACAATCAATCGATCACTAAGTGTTAAGAACTCTGGAAGTTGAGAACAAGAAATAAGCAGTAGAAAGCTAGGTGAATTGTGTGTGTTCCTAGATCGATAATTGCCTCATTTTATAACATAAAAGATTACAACGGTAGTCAAAGTTAGTTCCACAATATCCGGTCCACTACAAATCATACACCAACTGATTCCTTACGAATGTTGCCAACTTCTCCATGTAGTCCACGATTTTCTCCATATTCCGGTTAAATAGGCATAATTGTTGCTTATAAACCTGTTGACTCATTTCAAATGTTAATAGTACGTGCTGAATAACAAAATAACAATAATCAACTATAAACTATCATTATTTATTATTCAGGTCATCAGATCATTCATATTTGTAAATATTCCTAATTATTCCAAATTATTCTGTATCCCGAATTATTCTGAATTATAAGGCTAAATTTTTACAGGTATAACAGTGTAGATGGTGTGTGTTCCTAGATAGACCATTGCCTCAATTTATAACATAAAACTATACAACGATAGTTTATTTCTGTTCCACTTTATCAGTTCCATTTCCAGGTCATGCGCCACTCATCTCACATAACCGTTGATGGCTTCTTCATGTAGTCCACGTTTTTCTCTTTATTCCGGCAAAATAGGGATAGTAGTTTTTATCAACCTGTTAACTTAATTCAAACTTTAGCAGCACATGTCGAATAAATAAATATTAATAATTAACATAAAATCATTATTTATTTATTAAGTCATCAGTTCATAGAAATTTATATACGCAAATATTCCTACTTATCCCGAAATATTCTGTATCCTGAATTATTCTTAATTATGAGACTAATTTTTACAGGCACAACAATGTACGCGATATGTTTATTAAAAAAATTGACACCCAAAACTATGCATGATAAAATGGGCGGGTTGGGTAATTGGACAGAACAAGTGCAGGTTAGGATGTGTTTAAGCAAAATCAGTTTTGGTCTAACTGGGTCATTTTTAAAGAATATCAATATAGTTCAAGTTAAAATGAGTTCTAACAAAACAAAAACTTTATTTTAATGATTTTCTTACCAAATATATTATTGATCATTTTTACTCGTTTAAATCCATTGTGATAGCATAGTTTTTAAGTTACCCATATTGACCCACATTGTGTTAAGATGTTATTTCAACCCAAATACAATACTTGTTTACCTAAATCTATCTATTTATCTTGCTATGAGTCAACATTATCAGTGGTAGTCAAAACCATGCCTCACGACATATGATAAAACAATGCTTATCACACCATTCTAAAAGAAGCCATGCAAACCCAACTCCCATCTGTAGCACCAGATGCCAACCAGCAACAGCAACAAAAAACCTCCAACACCCAACCCTCTTTAAACTTTTAATCCAAGAGCCATCCAACCTAGCGAGAGAGTTCCTCACCCAAGCCCACCAAAGCCAACCAACCAACTGCAATATACAAAAAAACCAAGGCAGATCAGTCTCTACCCAGCCGCAGAGAAGCAGATTTGAACCATCCAAACAACCCAAGACCATCAGATCAGCCTCATCTTGAAACAAACCCAACAGCAAACCATGATAGGATTCAAATTCACCAATATCTACCATCAGCAGGCCAAGAAAAATCTGCCCAAATCGAATCATAGGCTGCCACAAGTTGAGGGAAAACCACTCCCCCACCAGATGCACAACCACCTAAGAGGCAAGAAGACCAACCAGCCCTGTTGACCAAACCATCAGCCCATATCCGCCACCCTTTTACATAAACCCCCTACACACTCCAATACTTTTAATTAACACCCAATACTTTTAATTAACACCTCATAAATACCATTTTTAAATGTTGTCTTTTGTTGACCTAAACGTTTAAATGCTTTAAACACCTCATACTTTTAATTAACACATTTCTTTTTGTATGTATGTTAATATGTGAAGGCCTATGTATGTGCCTATTTTGATAATGAGAGTGTGTATATATGCCAACGTATGTATGTATGTATGCCTATTTTAATTAACCTTGCTGCCTGACCACTTTTTACAGTTGTTTTTTAAACATGGATCTGTATGTAAGAATCTATCTATGTATCTATTTTTAATTGAACTTTGTGCCTGCCACACCCCATGCCACAGCCCATGTATTTTTAATTGAACCTTTTGGTATGTATGTATATTTAAGTATTTATGTATGTATGCATAAGCATATATGTATGCATCTGTTTCTATGTATGTATGTTTAAGTATATATGTATATGTTTAAGTATGCATATATGTATGTTGGTCAAAATAACTTATGATGCTGGTCAAAATAGCTATTTAAATACTTAATTGCAATCTAATGTATATATAGTTATTTACGAATTTTATAAAAGTTACAATATTTGATGTAATCAGATTATTTTTGGGTTATAACAGGTCAAAAGTTGAATAGGTTTGGCTTAGAACAAATAATTTTTTGGTTTAATCAAATTGGTCCAGCTTAGGTTAATTATATTTTCATTAGATGAAGTGGTATTCACATTGTGTTTAATGATAATTTTTTTTGTGTTCAATGATAATTTTTTTTTGTATTTCTTAGTGGTTAAATTAGGATGTGTATGTATGCAGTTAAAACATTAAATCAAATTGCAATTTTCACTCAAGGCTTTTAAAGACTTGAGTTTTTAAACAACATGTTATAGTCTTGACTTTTTAAACAATTTTGTTAAAGGCTTGAGTTTTCAAACAACTTATTAAAGTCTTGGTTTGGATATGCTTGGTTTGGGTTAAATTTGGTTTAAACAACTTATTAAAGTCTTATGTATGTACCATATCAGCAGCCCCACATGGCTAGGCTTGTGTGCTAAACTTTTATAATACATGTTTTTAGACTTTTTATGTGTATGTAGATGTATATGCTTTATAGTGGCTAATTATAATTGTGTGTGTAAAAAGTCATATTTGAAGAAATGGAATTACATGCCGAAAGGATTCAAACTATGAATAAGACTAGAAAGGGCAAGCAACCCTTTGAGAATCTGGAACAATTGGAGGTAAGCATCATTGAGCAAATGGTGGTGTTCTTGGATTTATTGAATACCTTTGATAAGAGCATAGTCAAGGAAGAACGTGTCAAGGTTCGGTTCAACAAAATGGTGAAGTGGTTCAATAAAGACGTAATAAGGAAGGATGATTTTTTGGTTCGAGTCATGGAGGGAAATGAAGTGGACCTGTATTACCTGTATATGGCTGTCAAATTGAATGGTGGAAAAATAAACGTAACAAAAAATGGCTTTTGGTCATTAATCGCTGCTGACATGAAACTGGATTCAAGAAAAGGGTTTCAGCTAATATTACAATACAATGAGCACCTCCAACCAATGGATTTGTATCATGCAAACATTAGAAGAAGACAACTTGAAGATTCTCAGTTCACCATTAAAGAAGGAAGTAGCAGCAACATAAGAGAATCTCAACAACAAAAGGAATTAGCATTCAAGAAAAGGAAGGTTCCAGCAATCCGAGATTGGCCTCCCGGTTGTGGCCCTGCTACAAGAAAGAAATGAAGCTACTAAGAAATATGGTCAATCTTAGGGGAGTGATTGTTGGGCTTAATCTTTATGGGAAGATATATAATGGCATTTTATTCAAAAATGTTAACGTAAAGGCATATGTTTGCGGGTCAAGACAGTTGGTCAAAGTTGTTGCTAAATTTCATTTATGTTAGGAAGTTTTTTTTGAAAACAATTTAGATTATTATTAAAATCACCTTCCTTCCCAAATAGTTTAATATTACTAATTTACTTTTTACCCTTCTTGGCATTTTTTCATCTTTGTGTATATCTTACCATGTATTATCTTGTTACAATATATGTGTGTGTGTGTTATAAATTGTTGTGTGTATATATGTGATTTATATAGTATGCTAACCATTTGCAATTTTGTCTTTTTTGTAGATACATTTTTGGCGTTGAGATCTTTATATTTTGACATTTAAGGTATTTCTTTCATGTTAAATAACAATAATAACTACTTTATTAGTTTTAGTTTGTGTTTGTTATTTATAGATGCAAAACTAATGACAAAGATAAAATTTTTGGAACAAGAAAACCAAAGAAACCACTTATTAATGTTGATTTCGACTTTGGTTTGATTTTTTCTTAACAATTGAAGGTATAATTGAACATGGATGTGTATTCTATTGTTGACTCAGTTTCATCAATCACACAATATGGAGTTTGGTATACGTTGTCTTTTGTTTGGGTTGAGTTCATTTTGCCTATTTGTGAAAACAAAATATTGGTTATTTTTCTCGACCAACACGTAAGATCCTTTTTTATGTTAATATTTTATATGACATTTAGACTTCGTTATTTACTTTTTTATGATAAATTCATATTGTTTTTTAGAGACATAGGGTACCTGCTTTCATCCCTGCAAATTTAATGAAATTTTACAATAATACGAATTTGGTCGACAAAATGTTTGTATTAAATCGGTTCAAAATAGAGAGTTTCGATTACAAAGAATGGTCAAAATATGAAAATTACATCTTGATTTGGAGCGATTACAAGATTGTGATTACCGAACACACTAAACTTCTACCATTTACAAGTGATGTTCCTAGAGTGTTTCGTTTGTATCCCTTAGTGCCTTCTATAATGACTCTTACACACGACAGAGGATCTACAAAACTAATTGTTGGTACGTTTAAATACCACAATTTAAAATTTCGTTTTTGTATATAAAATAAATACTAATCGTAAACCTATATTGTATTTATTATTTTATTTTAGATGTTGTTGGTAGAATAATAGCAGCTGAACGCTCTATTTGTAGTTTTGAACTTTTCCTTCAAGATATGACGTAAGTAATCACTTTTATTTAAGCAAAAATTATTCTATAAAAACAATGTTAACACAAAATTGTTATTGACAGCGGTCACATAATACAATTGTTTTTTTTTGGATTTGGAGTTTAATGATGCTATACGTATCGTTCGAGCCATCTCACGAAAGTCTACCATATATGTATCTCGCGTTAAATTGATTCATTTACTTGATAGTACGTTATTCCCCACACACAAACTTTCTAATAAATACTTTCATATAATAACTCTTTTAATTTAATTTGTTATCTTTTTTTTTGTTAATTCAATGAATATTTTGAGGTCTACCAATTTGAGTAGGATTATTTTTAAACCAGACATGGGCGAGGCAAGAAAAATTAAAATAAAAGATCGGTATCAAAGTCCATGTTCATGCTAAGAATTATTAAAACACACATCAATATACTAGAGTTGTAATTGTTATGTGTTAAATTTGCTAATGATGATTAGTTATGTTTTTATAATTTTATTGATGTATTAAGTTTTCTTATCTTCATGTTGGATGTATGCTTTAAGTATTGTATAAGTATGTTTTTTATGCGTAATATGTTTTTTATGTATGCTTTAATTATTTTGTAAGTATTTTTATATGTGTCAACTTTTGTTTGCCTAAGTTTAGTCAAACATTCATCATTAATCTTTAACCATTATTATTTGTTGAAAAGGAAGGTATCACCATGGTTCACATTTCTGATGAACTAATCATATTTGAGATACTAACAAGGGCGCCAGTGAGGACTGTAGGTCGTTCTAATTGTGTTTGTAAGAAATGGAGGGCATTATTATTAACACCACAATTTGTTAAGATTCATTGTTCCTGCTCATTAATTGCTGCAAATCAGAGAGCCGTTTTAGTTGATGACCATACATGTTCTGCTCATCCAATCAACTTTCAATCCGGTGATTATGGGCCTGGCACTATTCTTTCTTTTCCATTTAATAATGTCACGATTCATTCGCAATTGGATGGATTGTTGTGTGTTCGCTTGAACCACACTTCTGAGTTAGCTCTTTGGAATCCAGTCACCGGTTCTTACAAACTTTTGTCTACACATGATCGTCATGTCTTTTTTGAACATAATGCTGATGCGGTCGGGTTGTACATCGATGCTTATGACGACTACAAGGTCCTTCACATAAAGCGTAGGTTTGGTGTATTTGCTGTAAACGTGTATTCTAGGAGATTTGAATCTTGGAGGAATATACCATTCTTAACAAGATCGAAGTATGCAAGCCCGTCTTTCTCCGTGTCGTCCGGTACTTTCTGCGTTGATACCCTATATTTCACAATTTCGGAATGTTGGATCGGAGGTGAAAATGTGCTGATTTGTTTCGATGTAAATTCAGAGACTTTTAAGGAGATAACTTTTCCACCCCTAGCTTCAGTAGGAATGACTTTCGGAGACTTAGTGAATATTAATAATGAACTTCATATGTTCGTTAGCACTGGCATAGAATTTATATGGGTAGAGTTGTGGATGTTAGAAGATGATCACTGGATTAAGAGTTTGTTATTTCCTCCAATTCCACCTATACCATTGGGATTATTTTGTGAAATAACACATTTTATGACTAATGGTAATTGGTTTTTAGTCACTAACCGTGGGGAACCTTATGTAATTGAAACAAATAGGAAGCCCTTTGAATGCTTTTACGCTTCTAATAGGTTTCGTTGTTTCGAGGGAGCAATGTTTGTGGAGACTGTTCTTTCACCAACTCTTTAATTTAATTTGAACTGAATGTTTCATTATCTATGTTAATGTTTTAAGATATTTATATTAAATGAATAATTAATAATCTCTCGTGTATTATGTTTATGGCAAATGAACTTTATATGATAAATCTCCTTTATTATATTTACAAGGTATTCATAAAATTACAATGACTAACGGTCGACCAAAAAATGTTGATGGTGCTTCTGCCTCATCTGCGTGTACGCCAGCTGAAAAAAAGAGAGAATATAATGCACGATATTATGCTTCTCTTAAGGAGAATAGAAAACCACAAGAAATAAATGTTGCTTCTAGCTCAAGTGCATCCTCTTCACGTGAAAAACGAAAAGCAGCTAATGCGCGATATTATGCTTCACGCAAAGAGAGTTGCAAAGTATCTAAAATTTGCATTGGCGATAACTCTGAAAGAAATAGATTGATACCTCAAAGAACGTTACAAACTAATAGCGGTGAAAATTTTCAACTCCCAAGAGAGGATGTGTCAAACACACAAAATCCAACAGAAGATAGTACGCCGACAAGTACACTCCCTTGCGGAATTGGCGAAGTGATGCAAGAAATATCACGAGGTTTTTTTTTATTTGTCAATTATTTGATTACTTAAGTTGATGTATTTGGTCATTTTCTTCACTTTTAAAGAATACTTTTTAGGTCATAGAATTCAACCACGCACACTATTACCTCAATTTCGTAACGTGTTTAATCAACCAACCGTTCGTGATGATAACATACAAAGCCATCGTCTCTTAAATGAAGCCACAACTGCAGTAGCACAAGGTTTTTTTTATTGACGATCCTTTTTTATTACAATCATATGTTTTACAAAATATTGTTTAATATAATAAATTTGTATTTATTATAGAGGAAAACGTTGAAGATGATCTGTTTAATTTTTTTTATGATGGTATACCTAGAGACCATCGTGTTTTAAAGAAACGGAGTCCATGCCCTCATTGCGGCGCAAAATTATTTCCATTTGAATTTGCTACCTTTTGTTGTATGAGCGGGAAAACAAAGTTAGCAAATTCCCAAATTTCCAATGAATTGTTCTGCCTTTTCACATCACAAGATGAGATTGGAAAAATATTTAGGCAGAATATACGTGCTTATAACACCAATTTTTCTTTTGCCTCAATAGGTGTGACATTGGATGAAACCATGAACAATATGAGAGACGGTGTTTATACCTTTCGTGCCCATAAAGGAATATATCACAAGATTGATCAATTGGTTCCAAGGGACGGAAAACCTAAATATCTACAATTATATTTTTACGATCCTGATACCGAGTTAGATCATAGACTCCAATGGCCAAATCTTGATCGAAGTATTACTCAGCTGTTGACACGTGTTCTTTCTGCAAACCCATACATTAACACATTTCGTAGTCTTGGGGAATTAGGACCTCTGGACAACTATCGTGTCACTTTGAATGCTTCGGTGGAACTTGACCAAAGAGTGTATAACCGACCAACGACATCCGAGGTTTGACTAAAATTATGACATTTATGAATTAAAATTTTCGTGCACATAGTATAATTTTTTGTAGTTATTTATAAAACACTATTTTATAGGTTGCTGGAATTTGGGTCGAAGGAAACGACAATATAACTTCATACAAAAGAAGTATTGTTGTTTATGGTAGGTCTGATTGCTGTCAAACTATTCAGCCATACTTTGGCTGTTATGATCACACGGAGTGGTCGAAAAACAGTGGCTATGCGAGAGTACTACTGTTACAAGTTCCAAATTCGCTCTATAGAGAACGTGGTGTTGTTTGGTGGTAGATTGCTACAACAATTCGTTGTAGATACTTACATAAAACTCGAGACATCACGTTTACAGTTTTGTGAGCAAAACCAGGAAAAGATTAGAGCATATTTGTATCAAGGTATCGTGGATTGCGTAAATGCTGGTGAGGTTAATGCTAACAGAGTCGGACAACGCATTGTCCTCCCTGCGTCTTTCATTGGAGGGCCTCGGGACATGCGTCGTCGGTATCTAGATGCGATGTGCTTAGTTCAAGACGATGGAAAACCGGATCTATTCCTTACAATGACATGTAATCCGCGATGGCCTAAGATATGTGATAATTTAAAAGCTGGTCAAACTACACAGGATCGACCTGATCTTGTTTCAAGGGTGTTTCGTGCTAAATTGGAGGATCTTAAGGAACAACTATTCAAGAAACATGTCCTGGGGAAAGTGAAGGCATATGTTTACGTCATCGAGTTTCAAAAGCGTGGTTTGCCGCATGCACATTTTCTTCTAATTTTGTACCCGCAAGACAAAATCAGTAATCCAGACCACTATGATAAGATCGTATGTGCCGAAATCCCTGACAGACTAACACATCCCAAGTTGCACGAGCTTGTTGTCAGCCACATGATTCATGGTCCTTGTGGGCGCTTACGTTCAAACAGTCCTTGTATGCAGGGTGACCCCCCCATTTGTCGATTTCGTTATCCTAGACAATTTAATGAACAGACAACCCAAGGAGATGATGCATATCCATTATATCGAAGGAGAGAAAATGGTATAAACGTGGATGTATGAGGAAAAAATCTGGATAACAGATGGGTTGTCCCATATAATCCAAGGCTTTTGATGATGTTCAACTGCCACATCAATGTCGAGGTTTGCTCAAGTATAAAATCAGTGAAATATTTATTCAAGTATGTTTATAAAGGCCATGATAAACAAGTTATTCATGTTGAACAGGATGAAGATGAGCAACAATATGTCATTAATGAGATTAAGAAATTTCAAGATGCACGCTATGTGTCGCCCCCGGAGGCTATGTGGCGCATTTTTTCCTTCTCTCTTTCTCAAATTTATCCAGCTGTCTTAGCCTTACAACTTCATCTCCCTAATAATCAGATGGTTAGATTCAACGATAATGATATAATGTCTGAGATTGTTGATAGGGAAAGAGATAAAAGAACAATGTTAACTGCGTTTTTGAAAGAAACAGAGTAGACGAATCATCTAGACAATATCTGTATAAAGACTTTCCCAAACACTACACTTGGAATGGAAGCACCCGACGTTGGAATCCCCGTTTACATAAAGTACAGAGGGGTCGTATTGTTTCAGTTAATCCAGCTGAAGGAGAAAGGTACTACCTACGCGTACTTTTGTCAAATGTTAAAGGTCCTACTTCATTTGATGATCTTTGCACAGTTGACGGTGTGAGGCACAACACATTTCGAAAAGCAGCTCTTGAGTTAGGCTTAATAGAAAACGATGAAAGTTTATCACAGTGTCTCACAGAAGCCTCTCTGTTTCAGTTCCCGAATGCCTTAAGAAGGTTATTTGCAACCATCATGATTTTTTGCGAACCAGGAGATGTTCGAAAGTTATGGAACGAACACGTTGATTCACTATCAGAAGATCATCGGTTACATTGTCAAAGTTTCGAACGTGTTCGAAATATGGTTCTTATTGATATTGAGGTATTTCTAAGATCTATGGGTAAAAATCTCCATGATTTTGACCTCCCAAAGATAACTGTAGATGTTAACCCACAACATGTAACTCATCGTGAAGTGCAAGAAGAGTACGAGATAGTTGTGGATGCTGAACACTTACGTGGCAAAGATCTGCTTAATCCTGTCCAACGAAATGTGTTTGATGAAATTATGATGCATGTTGATAATGATTTATCAGGTGTGTTTTTTATAGATGGTCCAGGTGGAACGGGGAAAACATTTTTGTACAAAGCTTTGCTCGCAGAAGTTCGTTCACGTGGACTTATTGCATTTGCTACAACTTCATCAGGTGCTGCAGCTAATAATATGCATGGAGGGCGAACGGCTCACTCAAGGTTCAAGATTCCTATTAATCTTGATAATAATTCTTTGTGCAGCATTAAAAAACAAAGTGGAGCTGCTGCACTAATTAGGTATTCCAAAATAATCATTTGGGACGAAGCATCGATGGCAAAACGGCAAGCGATTGAGGCTGTCGATCGAACATTCCAAGATATTACAGGCGTTAGTCTTCCATTTGGTGGAAAGATAATGGTTATGAGAGGTGACTTCAGACAGGTTTTACCGGTTATTAAACGAGGCACTCGAGCACAGGTTGTAGACGCGAGCCTACGAATGTCGCCTCTTTGGTTATTAACCAAAAAAATGCATTTGACCACTAATATGAGAGCTATTAATGATCCTTGGTTTTCTGATTTTCTTTTAAGAGTTGGTAATGGAGACGAAGAGACTATTCAAGGAAGTTTTATTCGCATACTTGATGACATGACCATTCCATTCACCATCCCAGAGAACTCTATCAAAGAGTTGATCAATGTCATATTTCCATCAGTTCAAACCAACTTGCATTCGTCGGATTATATAATCTCTAGAGCAATATATTCTACCACCAATGACAGCGTCAATGAGATTAACGATCAAATGATTGACCTTTTTCAAGGGGAGGAAAAGATTTACTACAGTTTTGACGAAGTAGAAGATGATCGTCACAACATTTATCCGATCGAGTTCTTAAACTCACTTACTGTTAGTGGCTTGCCTCCTCATAAGCTTCGATTAAAACTTGGCTGCCCAATTATTTTGCTACGAAACATCGATCCATCACATGGTTTATGTAATGGAACACGATTGATTTGTAAAGGGTTCCAGCATAATGTTATTGATGCAGAAATTGCTATTGGTCAACACACTGGAAAAAGAGTATTTTTGCCAAGAATCCCTCTATGTCCTTCTGAAGACGACATGTTTCCATTCAAGCTTAAAAGAAAACAATTTCCGATTCAACTTAGCTTTTCAATGACAATCAATAAAGCTCAAGGACAAACAATTCCACATGTTAGTGTTTATCTACCAAATTCTGTATTCTCACATGGACAACTTTATGTGGCTTTGTCAAGAGGGATCTCACGCGAAAATACGAAGGTGTTGGTGCATCCTGCTAAGGATTTTGGACGAGAGGGTGTTTACAAATCCAACGTTGTTTTTCGTGAAGTGTTGCACGATGAATAAAATGCATCTGTTATTAAGGTAATTTAATAATTGTTTTTGATAATACGCTACTATTCATTTATAATATATTGACTTATTCATTTATCTTTTAAATAAATTAGGATAATGCTTTGGGTTGAATGAAGAAGGAAAGGAAAGACATGACTTGTGTGTTCGATTTCTTTTTTACAATATCATAGTGTCTATAACTATGTTTATTTATTTGAGTATTTTAATTTAGTGTAGTTTTGTAAAAGTCATTACATAGATAATTCACACGTAACTTTGTACATAAAAGACGAACACTATCTATTTCTCGAAAGCAGTGATACATTTCTAAAATACGAACACTGCGAGAGAAAGGATGTTGTCGCCGCCGCATCGCGCGGGTTTCCGACTAGTGTATATATATATATATATATAGATGAAATTTCAAATGAAATCATTGCATGCAAACAAAACAAACAAACAAACACACCCGGTATATTCTCACTTTTTAGTAGGGTTTGGGGAAGGATGTAAACAAACACTACCTCTGTCCCAGTTGGGATAGAGAGGCTGCTCCGAATGAGTCCCCAGCTCATAGTTGTCGTTTGAAGTTAATCATCCCAACACTTTTAACGTTATTTTCACATAACAAGTAAAATAACGTTAAAATTAGTGGAATTTTACTTTAGCTCCTTGATGGCCCACACATATATACATTATATGCGTGCACCATAAATGGGACGTTACATGCAAACGAAAAACATTAAACTTTAAATCACTTAGTCAAGTGTTTGATTCCAAAACGACGATAATTGAAGTCTTTAATTTGAATTCTATCACTAGCTTGAATGGATTTTTGCAAATCTACCTTAAAATAAAACCTCATGTTCTTTTCTTGTTTTTGGTTGATACACAAACACAAATTACACCTAGATTTTGACCAAGTGTGTGTAACTCCTTCCGTTGGCTCCCACTAACCCAATTGCCAACTTTCACTTTTTAATCTTCTTATTTTGGAGGTCTAATTATATATTCGGAGTTTTATAAGTAAGTTATATCCGATTGTGTTTTATTACACATATAGCCTCACAAATAAAACGCATCTCATTATTTATAAATATTTCATAAATATTCGTAAAATGGTTTTTTAACTAAGTTATTATCTTTATTGATAGCTTGCAATGCTTATCAACAAAAAAAATAACAAGGGTCCCAAAAAGAATGGCACCATGCTGTCGCACTTTCCGCAACTCTTCAGAGTTGGTCCTAGGTAAATGAACAATTAGGAACATGTCTGTAAATTTTTAAAGTTATGAAACAAAAGCAAAGTCACGACGTATATGGCTTATTATCATATGTTGAATGTTATAAAATAAAGCTTGATAAAATAATAGCGTGCATAACTTGATAAATGCAAAAGTAAAATTAATCATACATAAAACTACTTCTATCCTTTTTGTTCAATTTAACATCAAGATTTATCAAAACATATGACGTATTATGAACTGACATCAAAAAAGAGTTATATATATATATATATATATATATATATATATATATATATATATATATCCAAACAAGCCTATATGTCGCTTTATGGGTCACATAGATAACACCGCTTTTAAAATTTGATCATTTTTATCATTCAACTGAGCACTTTTATTTGACTGAGAAGACAATACTCAAACTTTCTTGTTTAATTAAAGAGGAAATCCTTTAAATAAAAACCGTTAAGTTGAAAAGAACTAAAAATAATCATTTATAACAACGTATTTTATGAGGATATAAAGAATATTATTTTTTAAGTTAAAGCAAGTTACTATTATTTTATTTAAACATGTGATTATAAATGATAGAAGTTTTTTGATAGTCACTTAGTGGTAATAACCTCGACATGAATAAAAAATAAACCTAAGTATAAATATTTTAGAATTAATATCAAGAGATACTCCTTTAACTATTTAGATTTAAAATTATCCTTAAATCATTAAGATATAGTAATTTAATAGAGAATTGAAATAATACCAAAGTAACCATATTTATTAATTTTAACGTTTTACAAATATCTTCTTCCTTTTAAAGCCTTTCGAATTAAAATTGAAGTTAAAGCCACGACGGTGAGGCCAGTTATCATCGATCCCCACCGCCATGCAAAGTGCTTAAACATTGAGACGCATGGTAATCCATTATGTTTCCGTTAAAATCGCGTCCCCTTTATCTCTCTTTGGCTTCTGTTTCTTCAAATCGACGTGGGTTTCTGTTCTAATTTCATTTTTTCAGTAATACGAATAAGGATTTATTTCGCATGTTATTTTAAAATTAGGGTATAATTAGATTTTAAATTTGAGATATGGATCTGAATGAAAGAGGGTTTGTTTCGTTAATTGGGTTTGGTGTTCTTCAATTGTGTGTTTTGGCATCAGCCAATGTGGTCTTCCAGGTTGAACATAAATTTGCAGGCCAAAAATGGTGTTTGAATGCACTCAAATCTCATGACGCCAACCGCCACCGGAGATTTCTAGCCGCCGCCGTTGAATTCCCTCTTGGTGGTGACAGCAGACCCACCGCAGCAGCGTAAGTCTCTCAATGTATCTGATCATCACTCACCTAAACGCACATGATCTAATTTGTTGATTTTTGAATTCAGAATGCATTTGTGTATGCATTTTCTGTTGTTATGTGTAGATACAACAAATTGGAGATTTTCTAGGTTTTAAACAAAAATTTATGTCTAGTACAAAAAGTTTAGAAACATAGGGGATGCTCAATATTAGTTAAGCACCAAAAGAAACATTTAGGCTACAAGTTTTTTATTTTAAAATTAAAGAAGAAAGTTGCTTGTATGTGATCCTTCAATTACGTGGCTATAAATGGTTCTTTTTAGTACTCAACAATTTATTTGTTATCATTTGAACGCATCCTTAGAAACATAAATCTTCTGAATTTTGAATATTGTAAATTGTATTGAACATGATTTATTCAAGAATTGTTCTTGTGAAAAAACAAATAGAATTACTATAGTTTGCAAGCAAAATTTGTTTGGAGAAAAATTATCATATTTGGCAATAATGAAGTACTAATTAATGAAGATTGAGTATTTAATGAATTGATTATGAATCATGGTCATACAATAAAATATTAATTGATTGTAGACTCATGGGTCATTATTTGTACATTTTTTATATTCATGGTTTTGAAATAATGTAACATATTAAGATCATTGATCAGAGTTTACTTGTGTATGTTTTTCTTGTGCAGTCTTTATTTCACTAAAGTTCAAATTGGGTCTCCACCAAAGGATTTTTACGTACAGGTCGATACAGGGAGTGACCTTTTATGGGTTAACTGTATCGAATGTGATAACTGCCCCAAGACAAGTGATCTTGGAGTATGTATCAAATTTAACTAATATTTTATATTTTCAAACACTCAAATATATACTTTACAGCTTCTTTTATTACAAATGGTTGTCTGAGTCTTAACTCTTAATCACTTTGAAAACTCATGATAGATACCCTTGAGATTGTATGATCCAAAGGACTCTTCAAGTGCCAAAACGGTTGGTTGTGATAATGAATTTTGCAAGTCTACATTTACTGGCCAAAGTGATGTGTGTAAGGTGGGAATGTTGTGTGCATATTCTGTTAAATATGGTGACGGGAGTTCAACTGCTGGTTATTTTGTCAATGACATTGTAAAAATAGCCCAAGTTTCTGGAAACCTCCAGACTACATTTATGAGTGGAAATATTGTTCTTGGGTGAGTTTTTCTATTGTTTCTTAAACTTTATTCCAACATTTTGTGAAACATACATTCTAAATCAAGCATTTTTGGGCCTATACTTTCAAAACAAGAAAACTCACAATTTAGTCCGTTTACTCTCAACCTAGCTACCAATTACTAAACTTGTGATTTTTGGAAGTATAAACCCCAAAGCCTTGATTTTTGCAGTTTATTCTCAAATTCAAAATTGAGTGAAATATCTACTTTTTTTTCAATGGGAGCAACCTCTTAAACTCATAGATTCACCACATCCCTCCCACACCCTTCAACTATCTTTTCTATGAGTAATATTTACTAAGTATGTTTGTTTCACAATCTACCCAACTAAGATACTACCTCTTTTTTTACTTTCTTTTCTTGAGAACAAGTAGAAAATTTGTTATACTTATTTTTATCTCCAAATTTGAGAAACAAGCATAATTAGTAGTAGAATTGCTTAAATTTTTAAAAAAGTTGCATGATCTATGTAACATGAGTTTACATTTAATGTTGATAACTATGTTATCCAAGAACCATGCCTAATTAGTACTATAATTGCTTAAAATTTTTTATAAAAAGGTTGAATGATCTATGTGTAAGAATGAGTTTACATGTGATGTTGATGATTTTATAATCCAAGATAGATGTGGAGCTAAACAATCTGGACAACTAGGTTCATCCGACCAAGCACTGGACGGTATTCTTGGATTCGGGCAGTCAAATACATCACTGCTGTCACAACTTTCTTCAGCCAAAAAGGTGAAAAAAATGTTTTCACATTGCTTGGATGGTAAAGGAGGAGGTGGCATTTTTTCTATTGGAGAGGTGGTGCAGCCAAAAATAAATACAACACCACTTGTAGACGATCAGTAAGTTGTCTTTCTTGGCCTTTGCATTGTGTTTCACTGATTGTTAGTGAGATAAATTTAGTAAAATGTCCTTCTATACGCTAAACATTTTATTTAATGCAAGAACAAAATTACGTACAAATTGAACGGATACCTTGTGGGTAGATTGTATAAACTAGTCAACCAAAATTGATTTTCTCATTTACAATGAATTGTATAAACACACAAAGGATGCTACAAGATTAGGAAACTATAGCAAATAAGGATCTAACTTTCATTATGTACAATAATTCAAGTAAATTCAGATATATTTAAATTATGGGAAATTCAAAAATATATAATTTAGTGAAGAGAAATTTATTCAGGTCTAATATCCCTTGCAAGATGGACAACCAGGAGGTCCAGGAGGGAAGACCAATCTTGGACATAAGAGTATTGCAAGATGGACAACCAGGAGGTCCAGGAGGGAAGACCAATCTTGGACATAAGAGTATGATATTGATGTTTAAGTAGGGGTTTGGTAAATAAAGGGACTCTGCAAGTTGATCATTCTCGGCAATGTGAGTATCCCGTATTGAGCCTTCTCACGTGCAAAGGGGAAGTCTAAAGCTAGGTGTTACAATCGGAGTGAAACACAGAATTGGCGAGTAATGTGTGACACTTAAATTTATGCAATAAATGGCTAGGTTGACAGTTTAGTGATAACCAAGTTTAAACAATAGGGATATTAACCATTGTACTTTCGCAGTGTTGTAGAAATCGCTAGTTGCTAGTCAGACAGTGGGATATGGACTAGGGATTAATTGGATCGGAAAATTTATACATAATTTTTCAAAATTAGTATATACATCCAAATTTTCTGTATAATTTTTATAAAAATGTTAAGTTATATGTATATATACACACACATACATACATATATAGAATTTTACCAAAAAAAAGCCGGAATTTTAAAAAACAGTTTAAATTTTAAAAACACGCCTGAATTCCAAAATTCGCTGGAATTTCAAAAGTCACCAGAAAAGTCCTTGGAACTTCAAAAGTTTCCGGAATTGCATTGATTTCCTGCCTACTAGACATGATTTTTTTAATAGACCCGACTAGACCCGATTTTGACCAACTTTGACCGATTATCGAATTTTGACCGACTGGCCAAAAATTAATCGGTGCTTAGCAAACTACCGATTAATCGGCCGACTAGGTGGATTCTTACAATAGTGTATATTGGTGGTTGTGGAGGCAACAACACAGACATGCTATACATGGTGGTTGTTTTGAGCTCCAAGAGATTGAATTTGAGCCAAGGTAGAAACTGCAGCCTGTTGTGTTTCTGTAAGTTAGTTTGTCACATGCCCAATCAACATCTTTAAAGACATGATGGTGCAGCCATAGTTGTCAAAAGCCCTCGGGCGCTCTCCTAGGCCCCAAAAAAAAGCCAGGCGCATGAAAGGCGCCTAGTGGCAGCCTAAGCACACTCCGGTGACTTTCCGACTAGATTCCGGCAAAGTTTTGGAATATCCGGCAAAATTAAAAAAAAATCCAATCATAAACCAGTCTAAAACAACCATAAAAAGGTTTTATATTTTAAAAACTTTATATAACTAGATTATTAATTGTTCTATAGTTAGCCTTTATATATTTTTTATAAATTTTTAAGCTTAAAACATGTCAAACCACTAAAAATGGTAACTTAATACTATGCGCCTAGTTTAAAAAAGCAGCCTTACGCCTAGGCTCCGGGCGCGGCTTATGAGCCTTGAGTGCGCCTTGTGCCTTTGACAACTATGGGTGAAGCCCAGTGAATATCAGTTGGTTTGTGCATAAATTGTGAGAGTTAGTTGATTGTGAATGCAACATCTGGGTGTGTAAGGGAGAGATATTGTAATGCTCCAACATAGGCACGATACTTAGTTGGGGAAGAGATATGTTTTCATCTGTTTTGCGTAGAGATTCATAACTGAACATTGGTTAAAAATTACATTCACTCATGTTAGCTTGTTACACGAGAAGGACTTTTAACACCAAGAAAGTATGAAAGAGTGTCTATATCTTCAAGTGAGAATTTGGCAGCAAGAGATGTGATGAAGTCGTTAATGGTGGTGGAGGTTGTGCTGGTGATGATTATGTCATCAACATAAACAAGGATAAGTATAGGGGATGAGCTTGTGCAATTGAAAAAAGGCAGGATTGGATATAGTTGGTTTAAAGTGGATTGAGATAAGGTAGTTTTTGAGGTCATTGTATCAAACTTGTAGGCTTGACCATAGTTGTCAAAGACGCACCAGGCGTAGCGCAAGAAAAGCACATGTGGCAGTCTAGCGCAACTTCAGTAGGGTCTTGGTGAAATTACAAGATTTCGGCGAGTTTCCGGCTAGATTTCGTTAAAAATACCCTATACATATTCTTGATTTGGAGGAGATAGGATCATAAGTGGTAATTTTTGAGTTAAAAAAACCAACTTGTTGATTCTTGTTGCCGATTTTAAGTTCTTGCTACTGATTCTTGCTTTCGATTTGGAGGAGGAGATAGGGTCGTAATTCCCGGCTAGAAAAGCTAACCTGCCGGTTTGGAAGGAGTCGTCTATTTTTAGAGTTTGTGGCTGCGGATTCTTTGCTGCTGCTGAAGACTGATGCCAACTATTTCAGGTTTTAAGGTTTAAGGCTTTAACGTATTTTATATTTTTTTAGAGTTGCATACTTACATATTAATTCTTAGACTTAAATTTATGTTAAAACTTACCTTTCTTAACCCTTCGATTTATAATTTTAATTAAAACCCCTAAATATGTCTATAATATGTTAAAACTAGCCTTTAACATGCATAAAGCATGTCTAAAATGCCTAAAAATGGTAACTTTATCATGTGCGCCTTATTTGAACAAGCACTCGCTTTTTTTGCACCTTGAGACTTTGAAAACTATGGGCTTGACAAAGGTCATAGATACCCTTGTTGAGTTTGTATACGTAGTTAGGAAAAGAAGGGTCAAAAAAGCTGGGTAGTTGTGTCATGTAGACGAATTCATTGAGAATACTTGAAGAAAGGCGTTGTTTATATCTAATTGACGTAATGGCCAATTAGAAGAAGTAGATAAAGCAAGCATTAGTCATAAGGTTGCAAGTTTTACAACATGATCAAGTCTCAACGCAGTCTAATCTTGGACATTGATGAAAACCTTTGGATACAAGACGAGCTTTAAGTCTATCAACCGAGCCATCCGGTTTAAATTTAGTTCGGTAAACCATTTGCACTCGACCAGGTTCGGTGCTGAATCAACTGGAACAAGAGACCAAGTTTGATTTCATTTGAGAGCATCAAACTCTTCTTGCATTGCTTGTCGCCATAATAGTTGGTTGAAAGTGTGGGACTAATCTTGTAAATATTAAATAGTTAGAGGGTTAAAATTAGAAAGCTTAGTTTTTAATTGTTTTGATTTATGTAATTAAGTTTTAGAGTTTAAGTTAGATTGTGGTTTTGTTTAATTTGTTTTAGTCGGTTGGAAAATAGGATTTTAGAGTTTAAATTAGATTTTAGAGTTTGATTTAGTTTATGATTGTATTTAGTTATTATATATAGGGGTAGAAGTCTTTGTTTTGATTGTACTGAAATATTTAGTAATTAATAGAAAAATAGTGGGTTTCCACAAGCTGCCAGTGTTTGCATACCCAGGGTTTGGTTCTTGGCAAGTTATTGCAATTAAAACAGGGCAGCAGGGCTTCAGAAAGCTTGAATGATGGTTGATGGTTCAAGAACATAATCAACAATAGCATGATAGAGGACGTAATCAGAGTTTAGGTAGTTGGGATTGGGTTTTTTGTGGTATGGGTTTGGTGGGGATTTAGAGTGGATGTTTGTTGAGAAATAGGAACGGTTTTTTTTCGAGCCGAGGGTCTCTTTAGAAGCAGCCTCTCTACCACATCTGGGGTAGGGGAAAGGTTTGTTTTCGTCTCACCCTCCCCAGACCCCACACAGTGGGAATATACTGGGTTTGTTTGTTTGTTTGTTTGTTTGTTTGTTTGTTTGTTTGTTGAGAAATGGAGGCTTTTAAGGGAGGATCCGCTGGTGTAGTAGGAGCTGATGAAGGGGCTGCGAGCGTAGAAGGGGCTGCGAGCGTAGAAGGGGCTGATAAGTTGGCAGGTTGTTGATTTGTAGCGGCCAGGTTCCTCTTTTATCAGGATAGTTGCGAACTAGGAAAAAAACAGAAACTTGCGATCAAGAAAAATACGTAATCTAGAAATTTTATTGATTGAATAATACGTACACCATAAAAACCAATGACCCATACGCTATATAAATTAAACAAAAATATAAATAAACTACGACTCAAACACCTACTTTTTAGAAAATTTAAACAATTTATGAACATGCAAATAATTAAAAAACTTAACCAATAATTATACTAGATAAACATTCAAATAAATGAAAGACTAAAACTTTATCTAATTTAACAATATTAACCATTAATTCGAACAGTGTGGTGTTTTCTAGCATAGATGTATTAACAGGTAAATGTGAGGATGTAGGTGTAGCTGGTGAAGGAATCATGTGGATGTTAAGGGGTGACCAAGTGTCTGGATCAGGTTGTGGAGGTCTGAGCATTTGAGTAAAGATTTATAAGGGAAAATATGTTCTTCAAAGTGAACATGACTGGAAGTGTGGATTTTGTTTGTAAAGGGATAAAGTGATAAGACACTTTGAGAAGAAGAGTAGCTCACTCATGTTCATTCACCCCAGTTTCAAAATGAAATTGTTGAATCTTTGATATAAATAATTTTCAACGAATTTTTGAGAGTGAACGAAGGTGTAGGGAATTCGATTCAAGTTTTAGGGGAAAAATGTAAATGTATTTTGTAAAATGGTCAACACATATGATGTAATATTTAAAGCCATTGACCGATGATGTTATCGGAGGGGGCCATACATCAGAATATAATCCTTATAAGAGAGGAAACCAAGAAAGGTAGTTTATGAATATGGGAGTAGCCCACATAGTAGAGGTATTGCCTCTTAAATGAGAGGTCTTGGGTTCAAATTCAGGTAAGGGGTTTATTATTTGGGGTTAATTTAAGAATAAGATATATTTACCATTCTAAAAAAAAAGAAAGGTAGTTTATGACAATTATTAATGCAACAAGAGTTACAAGAATCATGTTTACCTGAAGTAAAAGTCAAAGACGAAGCTAAATGTTGCAAGACTTGAAAATGAGGGTGTCCTAGGCAATGATGCCCAAAGGAAGCTTAATTAACCTGTGAGTTGAAGTCTTGAGGTGGCAATATAGAGCAGAGCTCACAGACGTCATTGCTAGCGGTCCTGTAAAGAAGAGTTAGGTTGGTTTTGAGATCCTTGAGGACAAAATGAAAAAGAAAAATTGGATTAGTATGTATTATCAATACATAAGCGGGAAATAGAAATAATATTTCGAGAGATATTCAACATGAGGAGTTGTTGTCCCATCCATGTTTTTGGTTGGTGGTGGAAAATAGGCACCATCAATGAACTTGTAAAGATATTATCAACCAGAATTGATTTTCTCATTTACAATGAATTGAATAAATACACAAAGGATGCTACAAGATTAGAAACTACAACAAACTTGGATCTAACTTTGACTTCACAATAATTCAAATGAATTCAAAAATATTTAAATTATGGGAAATGCAAAAATATTTAAATTATGGGAGGGAAATTAATCTGGTCTAATAGAAAGAATACCTTAATACCATGCAAAACAAACTGTAAATATCTATATAAAGTATAAACTAATAAAATAAGACTGAAAATATATAAATAAGCTAATAAAATAATAGACTAATACAATATATATATATATATAAATAACAGAACCTCCAAGGAAGTGGTGTAGTGATTTGAGTGGAGGAGGGACAATCTTGAGGTCACAAGTTCAGTCCTCACTAAGGCCGATTTTCCTTGGAGGCTACCAACTCGTTTGCTTGCGGCCACACTTTACCTTTTTCCCCTGGGTTAGTCGATTTACCATGTAAGTAGGTTCCCACAGTTATAAAAAACAAGAAAAAAAAATAACAGAAACTTTATGTTTGGCGTTGTAGACTTCATCATTTAGGTCTCTGTTAGATATACATCATATATCATGGACCTAGATGAAAGATCAAAATTTTTTTTGTTGTGGTATATAATTTTAAGAATAATATAAATTGAATAATTAATTTGTTATGATGTTATTGATATTGCGTATTCTATTATTCTAGCATAAAAACTTTGATTCGCGGCCACTATGTATATCGGTAATATATTGATGCCACCAATTTTACTTCCTATACACTAAAATTGTAATGAGGTTTGAAAAAAAAAAATAAAAAAAGAAATTTGAAGTTTTGATTTATGTGCATGTGGTAGGACACATTATAATATTGAACTAAAGTCAATTGATGTGAATGGTGAGGATATAAAACTTCCAACAAGTATCCTCGAATTTGTAAAGAAGCAAACAGTAATAGTCGACAGTGGTACAACATTGGCTTATTTTCCTGATGAGGTTTACGACAAGCTAATGGAGAAGGTATGCTAATATATTTAAGCTCCTTTCGCTTCATATTTAAGTTATTTTTTGTATTTGTATGTATTTTTTTTTTCTTTTTTTGGATAACTGTTGATGCCTATTGACCTAGATCATGGCTGCACAACCTGACAAAAAGCCACATGTAGTGGAGAAGATGTTTAAATGCTATAAGTACTCTGGGAAGTAAGTGTTCTTTTAACTGTTTTTAATCAAAATTTTCTGTTTAAACATCTAGTTTTCTATTAATATTGGTGTGGTTTTTATTTATTTGTTTATTATAATTCTCAATGCTATTTGTTTTACTTACCATGGTCCATTGGGTATCATGTATTTACCCTGAAATATTTTTGTACCAAAAAAAAAAATGTTATTTAGCACATTAAAAAATGTTATATAGCACATTTCGAATTAAATGTTATTTAGCAGAAAAATGTTATTTAGCAGAAAAATGTTATTTAGCACATGCATATGGTGTGCAATTACATGAAGACATATCATCTTTAATTCATTTTGTCAACACATTCACATTTGACTTTTGAGTGTTAAACAAGTTGTATACTTTGACTTCAAATATGAACAAAATGACTATGCCTTTTACTTCCTGAATGCAGCATTGATGATGGTTTTCCGGTTGTCAATTTACACTTCGCAAATTCACTTTCAATGAAAGTTATACCCCATCAATATTTCTTCCAAATTGAGGTGCATATTTTTGTTGTAACAAGCATGAAATCTAATATCACTTAAACTAATGGAAATTTGCATTACCTCCCTTTTCAGGAGGATGAATGGTGCATTGGTTTTCAAAACAGTAACCTAAAAGAAAAAAGCGGAGAAGAATTAACTTTGTTGGGAGGTACCATCTATTTCTTTCTGTTAGCAGGTCAAACGGGTAAATTTGGATGGAATAAAAATGGGTTGGGTCGAGTCGAGTTGACCACCAATTTTTTACTAAATTTTGTAGTATTATAAATAACAAATTTTTGTTATTTGGAAAGTTCATTTTATAATTTTGTAAAAAGTTAATCATGCCATAGGTGACTAAGGTGCTGTTTGTTTTTTTATAAAAGCTCTTCCTGGCTTCTTTTGTCTACGATGTGCAGACCACAACAGAGTTTGAGGTCTGCAGGCTGTTTGTTTTCTCAAAGACATTTCATTAAAAAACTTCTGCCCGTCCCCTTTCTGGTGCAGACATGGATCAATCACTTCTCTCCTCTTCTCACCCTCTTCTTCTAGGTTAATACATGGATCTCCTTCTCCTTACTCCATATTTTTCTGGGTATCCTGTATATATTGACTTTCTTGTTCGATATTATCGGTACTATTCAAGAACAGGAATGATTTTTGTGGTACTTACACTTACACACAACCTGTGACTGTTTTCTTTGTATTAATAATCAAACCACACACCACACTCTTACAAGGCTGCTTAGACTCCATTTTTTCCTAAAACTTAACCAGCTTGAATGTTAAATGGATAATTACAGCCTGACTAAAAAATTTGCAACTTGCTAAATCTTATCTTCCTAGATCTCCCAACTTGCCAACACTTATTTTATTTTCTCCATTTGCTTTATCAAGATTAAATCCATCAGGGTTTTCGGGGTTATTTGGGCGCTCTAGTCGGGTTATTAAAATTTTAATTTTTGAAAGCTTATGCGAATGCGTGGTTCGAATATAAATTCCAAATTCGTAAATTGAATTCGCTGCAGTTTGAATTCTTGTTTTTCTATTCCCATTCAAATAAATTGAATAATGAACACCCCTATACCTGAGCCTTTTTTATAATATAAATTCAACGAGATGGCATGTGAATTACTATGTACTTCTTTAGTTTTAGAAGTCAAACCTGTATTTCTTCAAAGTTCAAAACCAATTTTCAGCATATGCGGTATCACTTTCTTAAAATATAACACATTCCACTCAAATACTTGTGTAGATTAGAGTTCATAATTACTACTGCGTTCTACAGCCAACACTATTCTTCACAGTTTTGAAGTTATAATATGTACACCATTGACTCCCAAAAGTCAAATCTAAACTTCATGAATAGATAAGCAGCATTATATACTCAGAAGATGTGGATTACTATTGGGTTTGATAAGAACTTTTCCATTTTGTTTCCCGTATGCAGATCTTGTTCTATCAGATAAGCTGGTAACGTATGATTTGGAAAATCAAGTGATCGGATGGACTGATTATGACTGTAAGTAGTAGGCACACTAGTACACTCATAGGGGTGTCAATTTCTTATGCGAGCCGAAACATGACACAAAATAAAAAATCAGATTTTAGGTTGTCATTTTTATACTATTTAATAACAAGTCATGTTTAAGTTAACTTGTTTAACCTGATTGATTAAACAGGCCGTATTTGTTTTGACCTATTGATTCAATGAACCCATTTTATTGAACATCTTAATCCATTTAGAATTAAAATAAATATCATAAACTATGTAAGGTCAAACTTGTTTAAGACTGACTTGTAGAGACACTCAATGTAGCTGTGATCTAGGGATACAATTTTCTCTGCAACCCTAGGGCTCTATGTATTGATCTTCTATGTGTGACCCCGTTAAATGAGCATGTTAACCTGTTTGTAATTTAAATTTGAAAATATAAATTTACAAGGCCAGCTGATGGCAATCAGGGTCTGGACAGAACTAGTATACCCGAATTTATCTAACAAATTGAACAACAAAGCTGATCGAACTACAGACTCACCACTCGATGGCTTCGTTGAGCAGAAAAACTAATCCACACCCTTGTTACAGTCACACCTACAAGGATCTGATTTAGCCTTCCCAGATCACCTTCTAACCTCCTGCCAATAAGTTAGAATAGCAAGGAAGAACAACTCTCTATCACAGAGAATTAATTTGTTCAAAATTCAAAAGCCCCTTTCATTACATTCAGTTCCTGTACATATGGTGAAAAGGAAATAACTGACTGACTACCACTACCCACGTAATTCTCCACTTTTGGAATTAAACAACTGCCAACTGAAAAGAAAGTAAAATAAAATAACATGAATAAAAATCAACACTGTGGAAACGTGGAAAACAAAACACCAACTAATTATATGCGCATGGGTCTGCTGAATCAAACTGGGTCTGCTGGATCAAATTGACCCATGTTTGACTTGGGCTGGAAGTCCATTCACGTGGGCTGTTTGCTGATGTACTTGGGCTGCTCGCAGATGGTCCGTGATCCTCTGGTGTATCAGCTTGCCTATCATCCGCCCCCTCTTCAAAAGAGTTTGTCCTCAAACTTGGAATTGGATCATTAGGATCATAGTATGGTAGAAGATCAGCTACATTAAAGGTCGCCGAGACGCTCGAATCACCATGAAGATCAATAGAATAAGCATTGTCATTAATCCTAGCAAGCACCTTAAAGGGACCATCCGAACGGGGACTTAATTTGGAACGACGTTTGGACGGAAATCGTTCCTTTCGCAGGTGTAGCCAGACAAGATCACCTGGTTTAAATAACACATGCTTTCTACCTTTATCGCACTTGTATTTGAGCAGCTCATTGTTCTTTGCAATTTTGTCATGAACACGTTGATGAATAGATTTGATGTCAGTGGCCAAATCAGAAGCCTCTTGATTGAATTTAGAAGACGTGTCAAGAACAGCAAGATCAAGGGGAGTGGGAGGATTGAACCCATAAACAACCTTGAAAGGGCTAATACCTGTGGTTTTGTTGGGAGCTCTGTTTTATGCAAATTCAGCTTGTGGTAAAAGATCCTCCCACTGTTTCAGATTAGTAGTAATAAGAGCCCGAAGCAAAGAACCAAGGGTGCGAGTAGTGACCTCAGTTTGGCCATCAGTTTGTGGGTGACTAGAAGTGCTGAATTTCAATTTTGTACCCAATTTGCGCCATAAGGTAAGCCAGAAATGGCTGAGAAATTTGACGTCACGGTCACTAACCAATGTTTTAGGCACCCCATGTAGTCGAACAATTTCCCGGAAATAAAGACTGGCCACCTGGACAGCATCATAAGTTGTATGACAGGCGATAAAATGGGCCATCTTTGAAAAACGATCAACAACGACCAAGATAGAATCCTTCTGTCGGTGTGTACGGGGCAGCCCAACAATGAAGTCAAGACTAACATCCTCCCATGGAGCAATTGGGATAGGCAAAGGAAGATACAAACCATGGGGTGATGACTTGCCTTTAGCACGATGACAAGTTAAACACCGACGGATGAAATGTTCAACATCTACACTCATCTTTGGCCAGAAAAAAGATTGACGCATGATCTGGACTGTTTTATCAGCACCTAGGTGACCAGCTAACCCACCTTCATGAGCCTCTTGTATGACCAATAACCGAATACTGTGCTTAGGAACACAAAGTTGCTGTCTTTTGAACAAAAATCCATCAAAGAGATGATACTCGCCTTTAGCATGCAATTGACAATTAGCATACAGTGTTCCAAAATCGGGATCGGTCGAATAAGCTAGTTTCAAAAGATCAAATCCCAAAACTTTTGGTTGAAGAGAGGTAAGTAAAGTATACCTGCGCGAAAGCGCATCAGCTCCTTTATTAAGACGCCCCGATTTATGTTTGATGGTGAAGGTAAAGGCTTGAAGAAATTCCACCCACTTGGCATGTCTTGGTTGTAATTTGTGCTGGCCCTGTATGTACTTCAAAGCTTCGTGATCAGAATGTAAGATGAATTCTTTGAATATAAGGTAGTGCTGCCAATGATCCAAAGCTCGTATGATGGCGTAGAATTCTTTATCATATGTCGAGTAACGTCTCTTCGCGTCATTAAGTTTTTCGCTGAAATAAGCGAGAGGTCGACCCCGTTGTGCCAAGACAGCTCCTATACCCACACCGGAAGCATCACACTCGACTTCAAACACCTCACTAAAACAAGGCAATGCGAGAACTGACGTGGATGAGAGTTGTTCCTTAAGAGACTCAAAAGCCCGTTGGGCCTGAATGCTCCAAGTAAATTGCTTGCTCTTGAGAACCTCAGTCATCGGGGCAACAATGGTGCTGAAATTCTTGATAAAGCGCCGATAGAATGAAGCAAGGCCGTGAAACTACGCACTTGCTGAAGTGTTTGAGGGACTGGCCAATCTCGAATAGCTTGGATTTTCTTTTCGTCCACCTGGATTCCCTGTTCAGAAACAATAAACCCAAGAAATGTAACCTGATTAGTGAAAAACTCACATTTTTCCAAGTTCCCATATAGGCGCTCCTTCTCTAGTACTTTGAACAATTTGAGTAAATGAGATTGCAGTCTCGGTTTTACTGTAGACAAGGATATGATCAAAGTAGACCACAATAAAATGCCCCAAGAATGGCTTCAAGAGCTGATTCATGAGGCGCATGAATGTGCTCGGAGCGTTTGATAACCCAAACGGCATAACTAACCATTCATACAATCCTTCCTTGGTTTTAAATGCTGTTTTCCACTCATCTCCTTCAAATATGCGAATTTGATGATAGCCACTGCGTAGATCAATCTTGGAAAAGATGGACGCCCCATGAAGTTCATCCAGTAAATCGTTCAACCTTGGAATAGGAAAACGATACTTAATGGTTATCTTGTTTATGGAACGACTATCCATACACATACGCCATTCTCCGTTTTTCTTCGGTACCAAAAGTGTAGGGACAGCACATGGACTAAGGGATTCACGAATAAGACCATTCTCAAGTAGTTTATCCACTTGTTTCCTGATCTCAAGGGTTTCTTGGGGATTGGCTCGATAAGCAGGTTTGTTAGGTAATACAGAACCGGGAACAAGATCAATTTTGTGCTGGATGGACCGTATAGGTGGAAGACCAGGAGGAATATCAGCAGGGAAGACTGGTTTATAGGTTTCCAGTAGAGGTTGGATAAGGGATCTTTGTTCAGGTGAAGGTGAGGAAGCAGTGAAGTCTTCGTCAAGTCCCAACATCAGGATGTCTTTAAATGGTTGAAATTCTTGTTGCTCGGATTGTAGTAGGGTGCTCAAAGGAAGAGTGGTTTTTGGGTGTTGGGTGGCTGGGACAATGGGTGCTAACACAATTCGACGATTATTATGCGTGAATGCATACGTGTTAAGGTACCCGTCATGGATAACACGTCGATCGAATTGCCAGGGTCTTCCTAACAGCACATGACACGCATCCATGGGCACGACATCACACCACAACTCATCTTGATAGAACTTACCAATGCTCAGGTTCAGAAGGACTCGATGAGATACACGAATTCCTTTGCCTTGGTTAAGCCAATGAATCACATAAGGTGCTGGATGGGGTTGAGTGGTCAAATTCAGTTTGGAAACCAACAATTGGGAAGCAACATTAGTGCAACTACCACCATCGATGATAACAGTACAAACCTTCTGTTGGATGGTGCAGCGGGTATGGAAGATAGACTCACGTTGTAGGTTGTCTTCGTGAGTTGTGGAAGCACTCAGAGCTCGACGAACAACCAAACTTGGACCTTCATCGGGTCCAGTAATCTCTTCAATTTCTTCGATCGTGGTAAGGAGGGGATCGGTTTTATCAGGTTCAAACTCATAACCCTGCGCCAACTCAAAGTCAGTGAAGGTAATGATTCGTTTGTTGGGACACTTAGAGGCAATGTGCCCTAACCCCTGACATCGGAAACAGCGACGTGGTGCCTTAGGGGGTTCGGATGAAGTATTTGGAGTGGTCGACGGTTTGGTGGATGAAGGAAAGTTGGGCTTTGGGTTGAGGGTAGGTTTTGGATAGGAAGTGGGCTTAGAGATGGTGCGGTTGGACTCAAATTTTCCCTTGGACCGAAGTTGGAAATCAACCTTATGGGCTAATAAGGTCAATTCAGTTAGGGTTTGCACTGAATGGAGTTCGACCACATTAGCAACTCTGGATTCCAGTCCTCCCAGGTAGCGAACCAGAGTCTGGGGATCATCTTCTGGCACATCGCATTTCATCAACAGGTACTCGAATTCTCTAGAATATTCTTCAGCCGTCCCTTGGCCCTGCTTTAGAGCGTGTAATTGGGAGAAACTATTCTGGACATAATACGTCGGTAAGAACTTCTGCTTCATCTTCTTTTTCATTTTTGGCCAAGTCCGAATCGTTTCCTTTCCAGCACGTTCCCGTTTCAAACACGTGTTAGACCACCATGTGGAAGCATATTTTCGGAGTTTAAGAGCCACTATCTTCACTTTATTATCCTCTGTTGTCTGTTTGTAATCGAAAACACGCTCTACTGTACGCAACCATTCGACAAACTCGTCAGGATCTAACTTACCATCGTACTCTGGGATATCTACTTTGATATCATTCGGGTGCCAACCACTGGAGTCACCTTTGTTGACGGAGGTATTGGACGTGGATCCTTCCCCATTTCGCTGCGACACGAGTAATTAACGAATCTGGGATTGCATCTCTTCCATCTTCTGCGCCATTTCCTTATCATTTTCCATAGCTTCCAATATTTTCTTCACATCAGTACTGCTTCGGGTATCCATGGCTCTGATACCAAATGATGGCAATCAGGGTCTGGACAGAACTAGTATACCCGAATTTATCTAACAAATTGAACAACAAAGCTGATCGAACTACAGACTCACCACTCGATGGCTTCGTTGAGCAGAAAAACTAATCCACACCCTTGTTACAGTCACACCTACAAGGATCTGATTTAGCCTTCCCAGATCACCTTCTAACCTCCTGCCAATAAGTTAGAATAGCAAGGAAGAACAACTCTTTATCACAGAGAATTAATTTGTTCAAAATTCAAAAGCCCCTTTCATTACATTCAGTTCCAGTACATATGGTGAAAAGGAAATAACTGACTGACTACCACTACCCACGTAATTCTCCACTTTTGGAATTAAATAACTGCCAACTGAAAAGAAAGTAAAATAAAATAACATGAATAAAAATCAACACTGGAAACGTGGAAAACAAAACACCAACTAATTATATGCGCATGGGTCTGCTGAATCAAACTGGGTCTGCTGGATCAAATTGACCCATGTTTGACTTGGGCTGGAAGTCCATTCACGTGGGCTGTTTGCTGATGTACTTGGGCTGCTCGCAGATGGTCCGTGATCCTCTGGTGTATCAGCTTGCCTATCACCAGCCTTCTAATCTGTTTACAAGCCATTTACCCATTTATGATCTCTTTAAGCCTTCACAACTTGATTAGAACATGTTTACAGCATGCTAGCCTGTTTACTATGCATCAACCTGCTTGACTTAATTAGATAAGTGGGTTCCATGAATCATTATCTGGTTACACAATAGTTTAAGTGTGTTCTGGTTGGATTGATGTTTTTGACATGAATAAACATTCAGGTTGTGTTCAAGTTCATTGATTCTACCTAAAACCCTCTAACCACTAGTCATATTTAGTAACTATCAAAATCCGATTATTTTGATAAAGACAGTCACCGAACAATCGTTAGCTCTCATGATAGATTTTGATTTTCATGTCGTTTCAGGCTCGTCAAGCATCAAAGTGAAAGATGAAGAATCTGGGAATGTGTACGAGGTCGGTGCCCAAGATATTTCTTCTTCACAATATTGTACATGTAACTCTAGAACGATTATGTGGATGCTCTTGTTTTTTGCAGCTACTTGCTTGATCAATGAGTAGACCAACAACTATGAAATTATCTGTTTAACCCCATGAGGGTTTTTGTGTTAAGACATATATGTTCATTACTACTCTTAGGTGGTTACAAAACCCAATTCATCGATCTTCTTGGTGGTTATAAAACCCGATTCATCGATCTTTGTGTTTTTTAACTTCATATCTCTTGTATAAAGTGGTCAAACCCGATGAATGAGGCTTTGCAATTGCATGTACGGGATCCAATGTTTTGAAGTAAATTTCCACATATGATATGTTTATCAAAAGTCCTAAAGCCTATCAATCCGTGTGTGTGGATGCATTTGTGTTTTGATGTAGATTTGTTTAGCAGAAATTTTAATTCCATTTACATTTACCGTTTGATGTACTTTTTCATGTTCATTTAGTTTGAATTTTATTTTAAATTTGGTTTGGTTTGGTTTGGTTTGGTTAATTAACCAAAATTAACAATAACCAACTAGTAGTTATGATTATAGTTTGAAGAAATCCCATAACTATAAATAAGAATACTAACTCATTTCCATGCAACCTTTAACTTACAAATAACTAGTTATAAAAAACACACAAAGCTCACGTTGCTATGCTATAGCTTATGTTTTTACCGTGTAAGTTGTTTAACTAACACCTTTTGACATGTTCAACAATTCAACCATTTAGGAATTAGGCCTTTAATTCTTTTGTATGAGATGAACCACTTTGATGGTTCTCATGATCATGATCTTGACCTTTATTCTATTCTAGTGTAGTGACATTGGTAGTTCCTTGACTGACTTTGTTGTTATTTTCCTTGTTCATAAGCATCTTGGTTAGGAAATCACCTCATAATTCATAATTTGTCATCATACAATTCCTCATACTCCCTCAAGCTCAACTCATAAGAAATTTTCGACCTTCAGCTCCGATCGGCTAGTTTATTATTTAATTATTTTTATTTTATATATATCTTGATTATAGCTTTCATATATAACTTAATATAAATTGTTTTATTACATTTATCATAAATTTATGAGTAAATTGCTGAGATGGTCCTTTGTAGTATTTCAATTTTGGTCTCTATTTTATGTGTAAATTGCTGAGATGGTCATTGTGTTTTTGCTAGTATTTCACTTTTAGTTTTTAGTTATGGTCTCAAACCTTTAAACATTTGTAACACATACATTCCTTTGGTTACTAAATAACCTTCACAATTTTGACCAAATTACTATCACCTAAGAATTGCATGTAGGCCTGTAAACGAACCGAACAGTTCATGAACTGTTCGGTAAGAAGTTCGTATATGTTTGTTTATTTAATAAATGAACGAACACAAACATAAAATTTGGGTTCGTTTAAATAAATGAACGAACATGAACACACTTTGTGTTCGTTTATTTATGTTCATGAACAGTTCGGTTATGTTCGTTTATTTACGTTCGTTTATTTGTGTTTGTTAATGTTCGTTTATGTTCGTTAACTATGTAATGTTAGTTTTTGTTCGGTTAACTGACTAATTTATGAATTTTATGTATTTACATTTAAGAGACTTTGTACTTATACTTGTTCAATTGTGTTCGTTTATGTTTGTTAAATAGTGTTCATGTTCGTTGATGATTGTTCAATGGTGTTAAAAAAATGTCAATTTAAGTTTGTTTGTCTCTTTTAGTTCGTTTGTGTTCATTTATGTTCATGAACATTTCGTTTAATTTATCAATATATGTATTTACGTTTAAGAGACTTTGTGCTTATACTTGTTTAATTGTGTTCGTTTATGTTTGTTCAATAGTGTTCATGTTCGTTGATGATTGTTCAATGGTGTTAAAAAAAATGTCCATTTAAGTTTGTTTGTTTATTTTAGTTCGTTTGTGTTCATTTATTTTCATGAACACTTCGTTTAATTTATTAATGAAAAAACACAAACGAACATGAACATATTCATTTTCTTAATAAACGAACACGAACACAAGTTTCATGTTGGTTAATGTGTTCGTGTTCGTGTTCGGTTAAGTTTAAATGAACGAACACGAACATGCTTGTGTTCGTGTTCGTTCGGTTCGTTTACAGGGCTAATTGTATGTGTTACAAATGTTTAAAGTTTGGAAGTATACGAGTAATTTATGAAACCTATGAACCAAAAGTGAAATATTAGCAAAACACATTGTGTATCTCGGCAATTACGCCATAATCGATTGTGACCCTTTTTTTCTTCCTAATTTCTTTATCTTGCGAACTGGTCCATGCGATTTTTCCATACATTGCATACCCACTTTCTTCTTGTTTTGCAAATTCTTCAACCCAAAAACATTGATTGATCGGGATAATCTAAATACATACACACCAAGTAGCACTACTTATCACATACAAATTAATTTGACTACAATAAACACACGAAACTAACCAACCCATCAAATATCCTTAAATACTTCATAATCCTTTTTATTATTTTTCAATAAATTAATGAAATAAAATTAGGGTGGTGTTTCTGCCAACGATCATCATCACCTTCGTTTTCACGATCAAAACAAGGTTTGATTTACACATAAAACCTCATGCAAACATTGAATCATATATGTACTAAAAATGTAGGTGAACGATATCTATAAAGTTTTAATGTAAAAAGATTGAATCTTGAATTTAATTTGATTGAAATAAAACTAACAGTTAATTTTTAGGATTTTTAAGAATGTAGTTAGATCTATACAAAGATTCGAATCAATCATACGATTCTGCCAAATGATCCAAACAAGGCTTAAAAGGTTTCGGAAGAATACAAGGAGCCAAAACAACAAGATTTGGCCGAATGTTTTATTAAGATTTGACCGAATGTAGTAACGAAAACCCAAGAGATTCGAACGAAACTTAAATTCGACCAGAAGTGAAGTCCGAAAGCTTCAAGTTTCGGACTAAAGTTAGTGAGTAAAAGTTTAAAATTATTGACCTTGTTCACACAAACTTGTTATAGTTGGTTAAGAGACTTGGCATTCTTTACTTTTTTTTTTATTTATTTTATTTTTTTTATTTTTACAACAATAGGGAACTCCATTCAAACAAAACCACCAAATTACAAGGATAAGATCCAGCTTGTAAGCCAGAAACTCACAAGCACTAAACACCAAAACTATTACAAATGACATAAAAAAAAGATTAACGACACCCCAACTTTAAAAATATTTGGTAACCTTTACTACAACGGATTAACACCACTCAGTTTAAGGAGCCATTTGGTAACCTTTGAGTCATTAAGTGTTAAATGAGTAAAATGTCTGAATAATTAAGAGACTCTTAACCAGTTAAAACCGTTTGGTTGAACATCTGAACGACTATGCAAAGGAGAGATGTCGTCGGAGAGGATAGGAGCGGTGGACAGGAGTCAGCCCCTTTCATTCAGACCTATTCGGGGATATATCCAAATCTGAACCATTCAGATGCTCATTCATACATTTCTTTTCATTCAGATGTTTTAAACAAAATGATCTGAATCTGAATAATTCAGGCATGACCTCATTCTTACCTTACCAAACAATCCCCTAGTATTTGATAGCTTACCCTTGGTGAGTTCTACATACACACTTTAGTAAACAATCCTATGAAAGATGAATAGACCTTTGCTCCAATGAGATAAAGAAAAAATGTTTACAAAATTAATTTATAATTCATGTTAAGAGAAGCGAGGCTAATGTGTGACATAGAATTTATGCTTCATTGGTTACACCATTATAGGTTTTGTTTACACGTGTTGCAAACATACTATTATAGGTGAGTTTACTTTAAATAGACTCTTTGGTTGAGGGGCCTTGCCCTTACAAGCTTATTATTATAGGAGTTGTGTTCTTGTTGCATACTCACCATTATACGAGTCTTCCATTTGTTACATACTCAACATTAGAGGTTGTCACACCCCGAGCAGGCGGGCTGGATCGACTTTCCTGTCGGGCGGAAGGTTCTCGGGCGCGATATCGTTTGATAATCAAAATGATTAGATTTTTTACATAGCACATGAGATATAAATGAGAAATGCTAACATGACAATGATATAGAATTAAAGTTAAATCACAAGGTTACGTTCATAATTTAACTAAGTAAATCTATCCAAAAGAATCAATGGGTTTCTATCTTGTATCTACACAAGATTTACAAAAGATGATTCATTGTTTTGTCATTCAAAAGTATGATCAACACAAAATGTAGCTAGGTCTTCTAAAAGTCCCCTAGCTATATCCCTGATGTCTGGTGACTAAACATGTTCGTTACCTGAGAAAACATGCATTTAAACAAAGTCAACACTAGGTTGGTGAGTTCATAAATTTAGTAATTGAAAACCATTGATTTATTGTCATTCATGTTCACAATGTTACGCCCATGTCTTGTTTATAAATGTTTCATTTGTCACACAAAATGTCCTCTCTATAGCTATACTTACAAATGGTATCTCATCCAATCAAGCATGCTTATATATAGGGCATAAGAAAGGGTCGAGCCTACAACCCACCCAGTCGCTATCCCACCACATGCTCAACAGAATTCAACACCACTTGTAATACAACTATGGATACCCATTTCATTTCACCCATGATTCCCCAAGTCTGATTATTCCCAACATTTGGAAAAAAGACGTAATTGTCTCTATTAGCTGTTCCTTACGGATTAGCCCGGCGTGTAAGATATCCTCATCGATTTCTAGAGAAAAACTTAATAGTCTTTGTAGCTGATCATTTCTGATTAGCCCGGAGTGTAAGATATCCCCCAAAGATGTCTAGAGCAAGACTTAATAGTCTCTGTGACTGTCAGTACTGCCCAGTCCGATCTGTAAGATATCCTTCCCATAATATCTATTTGAGTGAGACTTAATTGTCTCTAAGCGTGTTACTATTGATAAATTTGGCGTGCAAGATATTCTCTCCATAATATCTAGAAGAATGAAATCTTAGAGTCTCTAGGTATGTGGTTTCTGATGGGTTTGGATTGCAAGGTATCCTCTCCATGATACCTAGATTGAGACATAATGTTCCCAGTGGCTGCCATTTCCTGACCAACCCGGTGTGTAAGATATCTTCTCCATGATATCTATTTGAGTTAATATATTCCCAAGACCTTTTGAGTGTTAATAATTAGAATGTTATCCCATACAATGCTCGGTATGATCCTAATGAATTGAGTCAACTCCATTTCAATTAGAATGAAGTTATAACCCTTTTTGATATGATGTTTATTAGTAATGATGTAAGTGTTATGGTTGTTTACATAGGTCAACCAAATGCCCCATGCTCACTACTATAGAATCCCCAAAATCCTATTCCAATAGTGTGATTTATTATAAACAGTCAAGTAGTAATCAATGTATGATGTCCTCAATGATGTTCACAATGATATTCCCAATGTTATGTGTTCTCATGTGTTAACCATGTGTTCTAAGAGCTTGTCTTAGTGCGCATGGTTGGTTTGTGTGATGAATGATATCGTTATCATGAAAGTATGTTGTCATGATTATCATTCTTATTGCTACTTGATCTTGTTTCATGTTATCACATTGTCATCTCACTGTTCACCCATTGTAGATAACAAAGTGTTATGAGACCAATCTTAATACACTCGTGTTATTCGATTTGTTTGATGATATCTTGATGTTATATCATCAAGTATCATCCTAATTGTGTTATAATGATAATTTCACACACATGCATACCCATGATGATAGGATATGATAACAGTATGATGAAGTATAATAAAGCATGTTATGGTATGATAAGGTATGATAAAGGATGATATCGTATGATAAATAAGTGCCAGCATGTTTCTCAGCCCCGTAGTTAAAGTCAAAAGATTAGAAAGGGGGCATATGAACTCACCTTGTGGTTGGTGTAGTTGACTAAGTATAAACAAGAATGCACACGCTCTTTGTTGTACTTGATGCAGTTTTCACGATCCTGTATTGATTTCACGTTGTATGTAACTTATAAGTATAAGTTATAGAGATTTGTGTGTGTGTGTGTATGTGTTAGCCCTATAGTTGGCTAACACTCGCAAGTCTCGATCATCATTTGGCCTTGTTTACTTGTTATGGATTTTAAAATCACTTAACCCAATTAGGTAGAGTTTAGTATGTTGTTGTAGTTTATGATTAAAGGCTTGGTCTTTAATACCTTTGCTTGCCTTAACTCATTCCTGAAAATCCAAACCTTATCATGATATTAGTTACTTGTATTAATAGGATCTTTGTATATCAACCCAAGTATAAACTTAGGCTTATAGTTTAAGACCTCACATGTTGTTCTTGTTAAGCTTGAAACAATTGCTACATAGTTTATAAATAACTAGGCAACAACTCTTGTAAAACTTGATGTTTTGAGTTTGTGAATTTCCTTAAACCCAACCTACCACCTTGTAGTAATCCCATTATAACTCCCATGCATGTTACCCATTAGGATTTCCTTCAAGTGTTTGTTTTCATCATTAGTCGTGTGGGCCGAATGATTGGGCCGAATTAGCCATAGTGGGCCGAACCAAGTGGCTTGGCCAAATCAGTTAGCATGGTCGAATGTGTGGTGTCCGGTCGAATGGATGTGGTCCTAGGTCGAACGAATGGGGGAGAATGAACCAAGCATTGACCGAATATGGTTCATGCTACTGTGCTGGCTCACGCGAATGTGTTGGCCGAATGAGAAGAGGTCCAACGAATGAGGCTTGCCCGAAATAGCCATTCGGTCCATACCCTATTCGGCCGAATGGTCCCATTCGAAGGGCTGTGTGTCGGGCTTCACTAGATTGCCCAAACCAAGCTTCTAGTCGAGAGTCATGGTGAATTTATATGGTTATGTGTGTTAGGCTCGGTTTCCAGGTGTTGGGTTCGGTGGCAAGGGTTTGTAACCGGTTGTTTCATGGGTTCGGCTAGGGGTTACAAAAACCCTAAAAATTGCCACTTTCATGCTCAGATTACCTCGAAATCAGTTGGTTTCACTTCATATCCTTTGTACTTTCGTGTAGAGGAGATCAAGGGCTTCGTTTAGGCTCAAAGATGGAACGATTTGGTTGAGAAATGGCCAAGTTATGAGGGTTTGAAGGTTCAAAATTTTAGAGAGAGAGAGATCCAGGAATGGGTGTTTAGAAAGAGAGAGTGGAAGAATTAAATGAGGTTGTTGCCCTCATTTAGGGTATTTATACCCCCGATGGTGTTCGGTTTAGTTTTTGCTGCTCGGTTCTCGTATTCGTCGCGTTTCCGGCACGTAAACGCGTATTTTACGAATTTTAGGTAAATAGTTCTTCTCGAATTGATTTTGATGAGTTTCAAAATTGTAAAACATAAATATTATGTCTCCTTTATTTTTACTGCTTCGTTCGTGATTACATCGTTAATCTTCGTTATTTCGTTACGTAACCCCAGCTTCGTGTAGTTTTAATAAGTTAGTTTTATAAATTCTTTTTAAGTGGAAATCTCTAAATTGTATTATTTTTATTTTCATTAATTTACAGTTCGAATCTTTTTAACTTCTTCGTTTCGTCAGAAAGCCTTGACTTACGCGCGTTTTCGTACAGAGCGCTAACTGTACGAACACGATTGTACGTTTCACTTTCTGATTTGGTTTTCTACTTTTCAGTTATCATTTAGAACGTTAAACCCACATATATGTTTGTGTGAATCGTCACCCACGCAAACACACTGTCAGTTTATTATTCATATACGATACCGAGTTGTTGTTTTGCATTTGGACATTCTCACAGACGGACTCAACTAAACTTGCCTATATTCACATTGTTATTATTGAATTCACATTGCTTTCGTACTGAGTTGTCGGCCATCTGATTCCTGTTATCTATGGATATCAGATCGTAACCGTTAGGTTCTTGTCATTTGTTTGTAAACTGTTGTTTCTCTTGAGTGGTTGTATTTCCTGTATTTAAGTTTTCACTTAAACACATACAACGGTTTGTTTTCTGAGTTCTGTTGTTACACAACTGTTTACACCTTGTATTTACACACAGTAAATAGTGAAAGTACACATATCGTACAGACTTGCCGGACGATCAGGTACTGGATGTCACAGAGGTGTTCATGGTTTGATTTCAAACCGTGAAACCGCCTCAATCGGTCATCATTTTGGTTTCGTTTAATTTATTTCAAACATATGGGTTGCTCGGTTTCGTAAAAAAACGGACCAGACAATATGTGTGTGTATTTATATATATTAGTTTCATGATTTATACACATTTAAAAAATACATTTTAATTTGGTGTAATTAGCTCATTTTAAACCGTAAAACGATTCAGTTTGATTGCCTTTATTTTGAACGGGCTTAAGAGCCCAAACCCAAAAATCCCAAAATGTAAAACCAATTGGAACCAAACCATTGATAACGATTTGGTTTTTATTTTTAATGGCTTGGTTTTAGTTTTCATTATTCAAAAACCATTATCAACGGTTTGGTTTACGGTTCCTCCTATATTTAACCTTAATCATGAATACCTCTACTCAACCTCATAAGAGACTTTCGTTTGCCAGCTCTCTGTTATAAGAATTTTGTACTTGTTATGAACTCACTATCTTAGGAGCTTTGCACTTGCAAGCTCACTATTACAGGGGTCATGTACTTGCTCTAGACCTGCTATGTGTTCAAGTAGGGCTGTAAACGAATCGAACGAACATGAACGAGCCATTGTTCATGTTCGTTTGTTTAACTTTTAATTTGTTTACGAACGGTTCACGAGTGCTAACCTAACGATAATTCTTGTTTGTGTTCGTTCATTAAGGAATTTAGCTTATTTACGAACGGTTCATGAACGCTAACGAACACATTATTTAAACAATAAAAATCAACATTATTATTCTCAAGCATTGGAGATAATCATCTATAAATTATAAATAAAACATTATTGTATTAAACTAAAAATAAGTTAAATATTATGGTACTAAACTGAAAATTAAAAATTAAAAATTAAAAATATACAACACATTTAATGAATAAATATAAATATAAATAAATAAACTTAACCGAACGTCAAAGAACATGTTTGTCACACCCCCACCTCTCGTCACCTGTTGATGAAGTCACTGGAAGGTTGCGGAAGCATAGTGGTGATGTCTCAGAGATGATATGTAACTTACTTGATCCGGTATCACAACACACAGATTAACTTAAAGTAAATACATTACAAGGGTTTCGTAATCACAACCAAACTTACGGTTTACAAACTGAGTTTATTACACAATCTAACTTATCTAATTACAAATGTTCAGAAGTGCAGCCTCACCGATGGTCACTGTCTCCCCGTAAAAGTTTTAAGTTTGGAAAGATCAGTACAAAGCTGGTGAGTTCGTAATGTTGAAGTTCAACAATATGATATGATCTGCAAATGTTTGATATATACAGTTCAAGATAACCATGGGACCCGTATCTAGTTCCTTTCGGACTACTCCGTTCTATTCTATAAAAATACTACCCGTCGGTAAATATCTTAGTGCCTCATTATCTTAATGTCTATCACAACATTAAGAAGTTCGGAAAACAGGTAACAAACATTTACACCAAGGAGAGTTGCAAGCTCCCGGAAAATGGGTTGTCAGCCGACAGTACTATCATTGTTCCCCGTTTGGCCCCACATGGGTTCACTAGATACAGTTCAAGGAATGAGGACTTTTAGATACTGTGATAGTGTTCTGTTCTACAGGCAAAATCCCATGAAAGCCACAAGTTCACAACAAGTTCACATGAAATCACACACATAACAGTGATACATATCATATGATCGAGAAAAGTTCCACAGTAATACCCCGGTGTTTATAAAACATTAAAAATAAAAAGAGGTTGTATGAAACTCACCTGAAGTCTCACTGATAGTAGAATATCGCACAAACTGATGATAATAGGATGATTCTGCATTAGTTTATGTTTAATAAGTTATTTATGTTTTAACTTGCTGATTAGATCTTTCTGAACGTCCAATGTCAAAAACATTGCAGTGAAAGTCATCAAACCGATATTAGATGCTTAATTAGTTAATTTAGTGTCATATCATACAATGTATGATAATATAGGAACCTATACTGATTCAGGTTCCTAATACAAGGTTGATGACACGTTTAAATAATCAGAATAATCTCAAATTAACCAAACATGTACTCTTGTTGATTATGGTACTGAAATAGTTTCTAGATGGATTTATGGCTTAGGAACGATTAATCATTGTTATTGATTACCCAAATATCAAGTTCTTTGTTTATAATCATTCCTAGCCATCATGTAGACAATAATCAACAACCCTAACTATTGCATTACGTTCAAAAACAAGATCTAATCAACCATTATCAAACCAGAAGGTTAAAACGAATCATTACATAATCAGACGGATTTTTAGCTGTAGAACAACGATCAGAACTTGTAGATACGTTCCCTGGTGCTATCCGTGGGTTTAGAAGCCTTTAAATCTGAGTTTAGATGATGAAAAGTCAGTTTTGTTCGTCTGTAGATGTTGAGAGTTCGAGAAAGAAGAAAATGTTGCATACAATTCTGATGAAAAAGAACACGTTTTCAAACCACCATAGACCTCGCGCATTGCCTAGCGGGGCCGCTTGGCTCTAGGCGTACCGCGAGGGCCACAAAATCTCAAATTTTTCTAGTCTCGCGCGCATCGCCTAGCGTGGCTGTCTGGGTCTAGGCGTAGCATGCGGATAGTGAAATTCAGATATTTCCTTGCTTCCTCGCGTACTGCTTAGCATGGCAAGTTGCGGCTAGGCGTACCGCAAAGCATCCCTGATTTTGATATTTTCGTAATTTTCTTCATTTTGTGATTTCGGAGAATCCGGAACTCCGTTTCGCGCACGGTTTTCTTCCACGTTCACCATTCTCGCATACTTTCAACCTGTAATAATCACAATCACAAAATTAACGTGGATTTCAAACACGACGATATGTGCTTTCATTGATGATGATGCAATCTTCAAACACAATTGTCACAATGTTACCGAACGTTCACGAACACAAATGAACGAACACGACCTCTGTTCATGTTCGTTCATTTAACCACATGAACGGGATTTCTTGTTCGTGTTCGTTCATTTATTAAACGAACGAACATAAACGAACTTCACACCTAATGGTTCACGAACTTTTCGCTGAACGTTCGGTTCGTTTACTGCCCTGTATTCAAGGAAACTAGCTTTTCAAATAAGAGGCTAATAATAGATTTACTTGTTTTGTTTCAAAGAGTTCATTGTATGACAATAATTTAATCGATCAGTACTTTATGTTTTCAACAATTTCTGCTACGAACTTAGAATTGAAGAGTATGCTTATGATATATGAATTTAACTTTAGATATTTTAAAATCGGTGTTTTTCATAATCATAAGCAAGGTTAGGCACAAATTAATTGAAATGCATGAGGTATCAATACATTGTTTTTTAATTGGTAAAAGAAGCAATATTAATAATCTAGAAAAAAAATTTTTTAGTCAATTCTATTTATAATTAGTAAGTTGTGTGTAAAATTAAATCGCACCATTCGTAAAGAGGAATTGAGGATATATGTAGGGTTTAAATTTAAAGCCAAACTAAAATGGCTATGATTTAAGTCACTCACTTTGTATATATAAAAGAGAGCATCATAAGTTAAGTTAACATGTGTTTGCTCTAACCTTTAAAGTCTTTGGAAATAGAAACATCCACAAAGAGAGCAATAGCGCTTATGGGACACTCGGATTTTAAGAGCCTTTGATATTACTTTTGATTCGGACGTTGGGACGCTTCGTTAAATTATGTTGAGTAAAAGGCACGTTCACGAAACATTGAAAATTATCTTATCTTACTATTAGATCATTAATGTCACATATCATTTTTTTAAACAATTATTGTCACATGTCTTTTTTTATCCTCTCATTCATTCTCTCTTATATTAAATGATAATTATAATTAAATTTTATAATTTATCAAATCATTATAAATATAATGTTAAATGATATTATATGCTTTTTATATATTAAAAAACAATTTTAATAAATATAAAATGAAGTATTTTTTAATCAAAACACACACTTAAAAAAGTTTACAAAATATGAATTTTTCTAAAAATCAATTTTTATTTACAAAAATTGTTTTAAATTTGTAGTTTTAGGAAACATAAAAGTTCTGTAAAAATAAGTTTTATTAAAAAACATTTTTTTTAAACAAGTTTTCTTATAAAATACATAACATTTCAATTTTCAACCCGTATAATACATGGAATTTAAACTAGTATTATATTATATATAACCTAATAACGATAACGATAATAATATATAATAATCTATAATTAACTAATAAAAAATTAAATAAAACAAATAGTTAAATATTTTTAAGACTTAGCACATTTTTTTATTGTTTTGGTTCTATAATTTTTAACATGGCATCCTTATGTTTAGGTTCTTGTTTATTGGGAGTGATAGTTGTTTTGCGAGGAGGTTTGATTTACTTTTTCAGTTTTTTTTTTTTTGTTTAAGTTTTGAAATCCGTGATGCTATCATCGTTGTTTTGATAGAGTAATTGTATCGACTAAGTGGTATGCACCAACCTTTTTTTTAGAATTTAAATTGGATAGCATTACATCAAGCGAGTTTTACGTCATTTTTTTATTATTACCTTTTGAAACTTTTGTATTTTACACTTTATTGTTTTACAACAGAATGATAACTTTTACCACTTGAAATCATGTTTTTATAATGTTTAATGTCAAATTTCTATTACAACAAACATGTAAACCCTAGTTTTATATGCATTGGATATTAGGAATTAGCAACCATGAAAATGATGCGCATGGTAGTAAATGCATTTTAGTCTTGCATGGATATCTTTTCAAATAACCTATGGCTAAAAACTAGTATTGCGTCTACAACTTTGTTGTGTTTACCAGTGCTGATTCGTCGTATACAAAAATAAGCATTATCATAATGCCTTCTAAATCATAGGACCTCAAATTAATTTACACATGTTAATTATACCTTATTGTAACCTTTTCTTTTATGACAATTTATACTTTTTGTATCTTAAACTAGAATAAAGAAGAAAGTTTTTGTATGATGCAGGAAAATGACCTAAATTTTTATTCCTGCTTTAGATTATCAAAAAGGCTTGAGATAGCCTTGGACTCCTATATTTGGTCTAATATAGCATTCTATAGCTTATGGATGTGGCAATCTATTGCGCGCTGTAAATGCGCCGAATTGTGCAAGGACAAATACAAATATTGCTTGTTTGTTTGTTTGTTTCTTTTTTTGAACGACTTTAGGCTGAACGACTGATTTAAGGCTGAACGACTGATTTAAGCCAAACGAGCATACA